>OZ002742.1:56383478-56939739 GCA_963924295.1 Dioctria rufipes
CTGTTTTAAAAAGCTGTTAAGCTGTTATCAGAGCTGTTTTAAAAGCTGTTAAGCTGTTATCAGAGCTGTTTGAAAAGCTGTTAAGCTGCTATCTGACCTCACTTCCGGTTGGTCTCATAGGTAAAGGTGACGTCAGAGGTCAGCGTCACATTGATGCCACGCGTCAAATATCCGTTTCAAGCGCCATCCAAGACCAGGCGCCCACCACCGCAACCAATACCACAACCCCCACCACCACCACCACCACCACTACCACCCACCACCACCACCACCCACCTACCCACCACCACCACTACCACCACCACCACCACCACCACCACCACCACCCACCACCACCAACGGTTTTAAAGGTGATGCCAAGGTCAAGCCCACGTGTCAACGTGTTTTCTTACGCTCACGCTCAACCGTCCTAGCATTCTGGGTAAAAGGTTCAACCGCTTGATTAAAAGCCCTCTGTAGTAGGCAAATATTATTATTAAAGAATACTTTCAAGAGCTCTGGACTTAGTAGGGAAATGTAATAAAAAGAATAACATATATAAAATATCATTATTGATTTATTATAAATTAAAAAATATTAACATCTAATTCTTAGTGTATCATTCTATTGTTGGGGCTTCCTTATTTCAATATATCTGCAACTATAATATATTCTTTATTTTCCAATAATGTATATCTTAGACTTAAGTCTTAGACTATAATACAATTAAAACAAACTATTTCATTAAATGAAACTAAAACTATAATACATGTTTTTATTTATAATAATGAGCTTAGATATCTACACTTTCTGCGGCTGCTCCTTGCTGTTCTGATTGAATAGAGTAATGTCCCCATGGAAGAGTATCCGTTGTATCACTCATAATATACCGCTTATTATCGTATGGATTCAATGCAATTTTCTTTTGACTGACAGTGTAGACATTATGGTTATGCGATCGTATGGAGCTCTGATTAGCAGTTAATACTCGCTTGTTATTCAAACATTCGACGTAGTCTTCGAAATTGATATGCCTCTGGACTACATTAGTCTTTACTCCTTTTGCTTTCTTTACAGTTTTACCATCGTTTATACGTAGACTGTACATTTTCGAGCGCAAGCCTGCAAATTCGCTCATGATTTTCCCATTCAGTTCATCCTTCATTAGACCAGGAATCTTTTTATTCATGAGCGGTAAATTGAATTGATTATCTTCTGGGTAATCACTTGTATCAAAATTGTTTATATTTTCAGCCATAAACTCATATGCATTTTTCTCTTCAAGTTCATATATTAGAGAATCTGTATCTGTATACATGACTTTACATTTATCTCCAAATTCGCGCTGCATAAAACTGTAGTGGAAATCATAGAGGCATATCTTTGAAATTTCCAAAACTGCCATTCCAATATAGAGGGGCTTATTGAATAAGATTTTGAGTCGCCTTAATTCCACAGCAACTAAATTCTCATCAAATATCGTTGCACTGTGGAAGTTGGGTGCCGCAATCCGAGCTTTTGCACCATAGCGACCTTCCCACTTCATGCAAAGCTTTATATCGCTATACTTGCGAACATTTTCCATGGTTTTACCAAAAGCTGCATTATTCATCTTCTTATAGCTATCCTTCTCATGATCGCTGGTAGCCTGTTTCCGTTTGGTAGTATTTAAGTCAATATATGGTTTAAGCCAAGCTGACTGGTTGAATTGAAGAACCCGGTGCACTTTTTTTAGGATGAGACCATGTGATAAGCATTGCTTCAAATTTCGGTAGTGTATAACATATTTAGTTTTAGGATGTAATGTTGTCAAAAGCTTTTCTAATTTTGCTCCAGGTGGTGCTGCATGCTCAGAGCAAAACGGTAAATCCTTATGTGTATCATGTAGATGTTGAGGATAGTCCAAGTCGACTTCGAATATGTATCCAATTGGTGAATCATCAGGAATCTCGAAAACGTTGATATTGGGAGCATCAACCCATTTGAATCCTCCTGTTGGTAAATGCTGTGACATGGCCCATCCATAAAGGTTATTTACGTCATAATACATCAGGTATTTCTCTTTCTCGTCAGGCTTAAAATCATCCATATATTTATTATTTGCTTTGCTATATCTGTTTGAGCATTGACTTATACCACCTCGAATACCTCTCTCTATGAAAAGCAGTATATCTACGTCGGTTATCAGCTCTAGTTTCACTTTGGTGTATTTTAGCATAGCATCCCATGTTAGACCTGGCATGGTGTAATAATGTGCTGGATCCAAATTGTACGTCTTCATACTTCTCGAAAGTTCTCGAAGACATCAGCCAATAGGAGGACATCAGTTTTCAGGTATAGATCGGAATATTCGCCAAGTTTCTGAATTTCAAATGTCCGCCAGACCTTTTCAGCATGATGGTAGTCCTCAGAAGATATATCACTGTCAGTCATTTTATTATAGAATTGCTCCTGCGCCGGCAAGTATTGGAAATCCAATTTAGCCCAATCGTCAACGAAGTCGTATGGGAAGACTCCTTTGCGCGTAAGCAGTTTAAAGTCATCATCATCCAATTCTCGCCATACAGTTCTTGTAATATTTAATTTATCCATTGGCAGCAATGATGATAGCTTATCTAAGGATTCTGCCATAAAACGGAAGGAATCGACGAATCTGAATTTGATATGACTGCCTTCAACGTGCTTGGTGAACGAAATGTATCTTTCTTTATTTATTGGTAGGAGATCCACTTTCCCAGGAATAGATGTAGCTATATCCTTAATAATGAAGTGAGCATCATATCCAGATAAATTGTGAAAAATGACTGGAACTATGGAGCAATCTTGATACATCAGATTGCATGCATTGTGCGCTGGCCCTCGGTATTTTCCTGTTAAAAGAATTTATGAAAAAATGAATTGAATTATGATTCTCAGTATTTACATGTTAAGTGGCAATGGTCTCGGACTCGTTCCTCATCGGCTGCAAACGTTTTTTCACATATATGGCAGCAAGTATTTTCCATATGTGAACGTCGTTCCTCTTTAGTCAGGGGTTGCATTGGCCTGATGTTCAGCTTTTCCTGTACAGCTATGGGGGCAATTTTTTGCAATTCTAATGCAAACCATTGTTGACAGTCCTTGCCTCGATATGCTCTGTAATATGAGAGCTTAGCATCATGTTTGCAGTGGAAATAGAATCCTATGCTGTGAACTTCATGTTCCTGGATTCGCTGTGTATTTTGTTCGTTTCCCTGAATCGGCTTCAATATTGATTCAAGATCAGCATACACACAAAACGGGACTGGATTCTTATGGTTATAATTCTTATATTCCAACCATTTCTTTTCCTCTGAGGGAAACATAATCCTACAGTCGTTTTGTTTCTCGCATTCAGGAGTGTGTGATGTTAATTTTTCAGCAGAGCGAAAGTAGAGCAAACATCTGTCACATATATACTTTCTACCATTACGCTTCGAAGTTTGTTTCGATACAAGGCGTGAAAGATCTTTAATCCAGCAGAAATGATATCTGCCGTCATCATCATCATCATCCATATGATCTTCATCATCATCAGCTTGGTCATAGTCATCTTGTAGCATTAAGAGATTTACATGTCGCTCCATCCTGTGTTTTGTAAGTCTAACTGGAACTGTGGTGAAGAAACGCTCTTTCTCTAGGATGAACACGTTTACTGATATCTCGTTCTGGGCTTCAAATTGCGTTATTTGCTTAAGTGTCATGGGAAATGTTATCCCAGTTAAATTTAGCACAGTAGAATAATGTGGATATGATGAGGTCCTATTGGTGTTAATATTGACAGGATATAGCGCTGATGTTACGGCCCATGCGAAGCATGCTTCATCATTATTTTTCAAATTAATGCAAGCTTGCTTTAAAGCAATCTCCTTCGGTAGAGGTATATACGAAGATCCTCGGAGTTGTTCAAACTTGTTGATGTGTACTGCTAGATGTATTATAGAGTGCAGTGCCCAGCCACTGTCTTTTTCCTGGAATTCTTCCAGCTGAGTGTTTATTGGATCCAAAATGTTTGATTTAAACCAGTCCTCTAAATTATCATCTGCACTAATTGGAGCAGTTCTCGCTTGGAAATATTTAATGTCTTTTATAATTTCATTGTCACCAGTTTCTTTAACAAATTCACCACAAAACGTTGTAGAAACTTTAATATTAAAATAATGTTTTAAGGTATTTTTAACACGACGTGTAAATAATTTGGCGGCATCTTGCATAAATAGCTTCGGATCGATATGTTTTAAATTTGCAATAACACCTTGTCGAATTCTGTCTGCGAACGCTGTCTTTATTTCCTCCCACTTTACAAAATCACTTCTTCTTACGCGAGTAATTCCTCCACCTCGACGGGGAGTTCTCAATAGTGCTCTCAATGCTTTAATTTGCTCGAGACAGCTCTCAAAATGGCGTTTCCTAGCACTCTTATTGCACTTCCGAAATGCAACTTGAAATTTATGTATGTTTCTATTGCACTTTTGAACAATATAGTCTTTATTCACTGAATTTTTTAAACACTCCATCACATCTTTTCGCAAATTTTCAATTATTGAAAAACTTTTATTTACTAGCACCGAAGACATTTTTTAATTTTTTTTGTATGGTTTTTAAACTATCACTGAGACTCACTAAAACTGACTGATGCTCCCCAAGAGTTTGCTTGGGCTTTTATAGCAACAGTTTGTGAACATGAATGATCCTGCTGCTGCAATAATCATTGCACAGGATGAATTCCAACGAATTTGCTTACATGCTGAGATGATATTGAATTACACGATAAACAAAAAAAACATAAATCACTCAAATTAATTGCTTAAATTTCATTACTTTATTCTGCTGGTTCAATTTTGCAAATATCAAATGAGATTGTTTACATGAACACATTTCAAGATGAAGAGAAAATGTGAAAATTTGTTAACTTTATGTGAATTCCAATGAAAAGTTTCGATAGGTAAAATTCTTGGAACAATAAAATTTTTGGCTGTCTACAGGAAGTGTGGTATCAAATTACATGAAAAGAATAAATGTGCTGATATTGCTTAAATTTGATAACACAGGTGTGCATGACTCATTCAGCTAAAATGCGAATTTGTAAACAGGAAGTTTACACGGGTGTGTATGAACCATTCAGCTTAAATGCGAATTTGTTTACAGCGGTGATATCAAATTACATCATAAACAGGGGAGCATGCCTAATGTTTGGTAAACATTTAATATTTGATACCCAGAATATCACTGCCCCAGAACCCACATAGAAAGTGATCCAAAACTTCTGATATCTACAAATTCCTCGCTAAGGAATATTCAAGTAAGAAAACAGCAAATCCAGGATGACGTCATGCTGATATCTACAACTCCCCAGGGTAACTTGAATTATTAGTAATATTAATTCAAAACCAAATCGCTAATATCTCGAAAACTATAGCCCGTAGAGGATTTCTAACAAAAATTTTATTCCCCCTCTAACCTCCTACCCCTCTAACACCTTCTAGAATCTATTGGCATCAACAAAACTACCCTAGGTAGCTTGAATTATTAATAATATTAACTATATCTGAAAAGGTCAAATCGCTAATATCTCGAAAACCAGAGCTCGTAGAGGATTTCTGATGAAAATTTTATCCCCCTTAATATCCCCACCCCAACGCTCTAGAATCCATTGGCATGAACAAAAATGTCCTACTATTAACTTTAATTATTACTAATATTAGTTCAAGACCAAAAGCCTACATTTAGACGCTCAAGAAAAATCATAATAAAAAGCCTATATTTAGGTGCAGCGTCCCCATGAGCAAAATAAACTTGAATTATTACTAACATTAACTATATCTAAAAAGGTAAAATCACTAATATCTCGAAAACCATAGCCCGTAGAGGATTTCTAACAAAAATTGTATTCCCCCTCTAACCTCCTACCCCTCTAACACCTTCTGGAATCTATTGGCATCAACAAAACTACCCTAGGTAGCTTGAATTATTAATAATATTAACTATATCTGAAAAGGTCAAATCGCTAATATCTCGAAAACCAGAGCTCGTAGAGGATTTCTGATGAAAATTTTATCCCCCTTAATATCCGCACCCCAACGCTCTAGAATCCATTGGCATGAACAAAAATGTCCTACTATTAACTTTAATTATTACTAATATTAGTTCAAAACCAAAAGCCTACATTAAGGTGCAACATTGAAAACAGCAAAATCATAATAAAAAAGCCTACATTTAGGCACAGCACACCATGGGCAAAAACAATAAAACTTGAATTATTACTAAAAAGTTAATGTCATCTCCTGGTCAGCCAGACGGTAGGAAAGGAATTCTCCAGGCATACCCTGTGACGTATACCACTAGACGGAATCCCCCTCAGTGGCCCAGAATCCAGTCCAGAGCCAGCAAAATAGTTGGTTTCTACCTTGCACTTTTTGTATGGAAAAAGTGATCTGGTACTCTCCTAGCTTAACTACTGGTATCCAATCCATTCTTTCTACCATCATTATTTCTGTGCATTAAAAATGGAATGACAAACTTAGTATACCCTATAGGTTTCATGTCCCGCTTCAAAATGTCACAATTTCACTACTGCCATCACGAAACGAATACAAACACAGCACACTAATACATTTAGTTAAGTGGCTTAGGTTTTCGTTCGATATGCCATTTCCTTATTAGTTATTTATTCAATGATGACAGCTTGATAAAATGACGAAATTTAAATGTCACAAATATAAGTGAATCCAATGTCATAGTATTTATGAACATTACTGTGACAATCTTAAATATTGTTTGTGTGACATATTATGTGATAATTTACGTCAACCCTGACCAAATAATTTTCAAATAATTTTTGTCACATAATTTTGTCGACAAATGACTAAATTTTGTCGTTGTTTTGTCGCTTATATGTCATATCTGGATACTGGGGTGGGTACATATACAAGTGATCGCAAAATGCGCATGTTGGCAATATGCCCACTGGCAGTAGTTTAGTTATATCACGAAATATGGTAGCACATGTCATACGCTTAGTTCAATGTGTATAGAATACAAGGTATTCCAATTAAAATTTTGGCACATGCTCTGTTACGTAATTTCGTAACTAATTTATATACATTTCTATAAGAAAGACAGAGATAGCGCAGAAAGTATTGTGTTCTCTGTACTGTGCTTTCCTAGACATTTTTACGATATTTCGTCAC
The DNA here is from genome assembly GCA_963924295.1 of Dioctria rufipes. NCBI lineage: Eukaryota > Metazoa > Arthropoda > Insecta > Diptera > Asilidae > Dioctria > Dioctria rufipes. The sequence continues at coordinate 56,390,666 of OZ002742.1, forward strand.
TAATGACGGAACGTGGTTCCTAATGAGAATACCTTGTATTTTACATATAGCTTGCGCTTAGTTTGCCATTATGTGACTGTATTATCTGAACTGGAAATCGGGTTAGTTGATGAGCGAATCGAACAGTTCTACTATTTATCAGGTATTGCAATAACTTGTGTTTCATACATCAGTATTGAAGCTAAAATTGTGGTAAAAAGTGATTTACAGTAAAATATTAGATAAAAACGTATACATAATACCAGAGACAGACTTGCAATTTCAATATTTATATATTAAAATTGCAATTATGTCAACTAAAATATAAAATTTCAGAGACACACTTGCGGTTTACAATATTGAGAAATTACTTAGATAGCTTACATTTGATTTGTCCTTTATTTTGTCATTTGACGTAAGGGGTTGTCACACTGGGAGTGATTGTTCTTACAAAATTAAATCTTATTTTCATTCACAATAAGTCCGCGTAAATCGTTAAATGAGACCTTTTGCATTCTAAAATACTCGTATTCGAACCACATAACTTTTCTCTGTTTTTCTTCAACCAGAACTACTAGTAACAAAACTTCATCATCGGTACTAGAGTATATTTGTAAAAATCCGCCGCTCCCGCTGTGAACACTCTATTTTGCCGCGTGCCACCGCGCCACGCCTCACCCTATGTAACCAGGCCTTTAAGAATGCTCCGCGTCAACATTCGGAATGAAATTCGGTTCTAAAAGGTTCATGTATGAAATGATTGTGGTTCATAATTGGGGTCATGTTGCAATAAACTTGTATACCGCGTTCATTTTTCGTAATTTTAATACTGTGTTCTAATATTCTACATACTTTGTGTATACCGAGCGTATACCGAGCTCTGTCTCAGTATATAGAAGCAGACTTACGGTTTAGAGCAAATTGCAATATTGAAATTGCAAGTCTGTCTCTGGTATGAGTTTTAAGTTAATATAATATCACACTTTTCCTTTTATTGCATATTATCAACACTGTGTTGGCAATACGACCATTTACACATTTTTTAAAAAATGAGGTTCTTAACGTGTTGTACTTTGTCATGATATCTTTTTCCCTTCCTTATTTAACCTATAAAAATCTCTTACAGTGGGCATATTGTATTCACTTGCCTTACTTAGGTACAAATAAAGACCGTATAACTCCAAGAACTCTGAGCGGTTTCGGCTTCTATACCTGCCTACTTAGTGGAGAAATTTGCAATTTATCTACTTGAATAAATAATAGTAAATAAGAAGAAAGGGAGCTACGAGGGAAATGAATATCAAGATTCAAACTAATCATCAAGATCGATACACAAAAGTAGTTATAGGGTATCTATAGTGCAAGAAATTCTAAAGAAAAAAGACTAAACAAATTTCAAAAATAAATGGCTATCTGCCCGGGCACAATGGCCGACCAAGATTGTCGATTAAAAGTTCTAAGAAAAAATTAACATATTGAAAAAAAAAAAAAATTTAGTGGCCTGAGCGCACGAATCAATAAAATTCTATCTTACTGCTGTCGGCCACTACAATCAATAGAGTATGAGAATTCTGAGCAAAAATTGTAGAAGAAACTCAAAAAAAAAAAAAAATGCGTGCTTATATACGCTCATAACAATTTCTAGTTGCCAAGTCCAGGCCACCAAATCAATCCAACTTTCACGAATAATGTCACAAAAGCCGAAGAAATAAGTGCAAGCAAAGCCATATCGTATCAGATACCAATAATATACCCACATTTTGGTTCGTGCCAATGATATAGAAATTACGATGGTAGAGCAAAATGGTTTGGACACCCACGCATAATATTAAAAGTTATTTTGATTTTTACTTGTCCGTCCATCTGTCTGTCTATCTGTGCGCACGATGACTCGAGAATGCATATACCTTGTGAGATGAAATTTTGTACAGGGACTTTAAAAAATAAGTAGAATTAAGTTCGAAAATGAGACAAATCGGGCAACTCCTTTGTAGGGTTGCCATACAAACATTTCGTTTTCCACTATATATTTGGACACTGCTTGAGAACGCTTCGACGTAGAGAGCTGAAATTTGGTATATGGTGCTTTCATTATACTAGCAAATAAAATGTCAAAAATGGACTAATTCGAGCAACTCCTCCTTGGTGTTGCCATATAAAAATTTTGGTTTTTTACGTATACTGTGAAAACGATCAGCCAAAGACATTTTTATTGTACTAAAAACTTCTTCAGAATACGAAATGCAATAAAATTCGTTATAATTATTTTTTCTGTCCGACAAACCTTTCTAGAAATATATGCGAAAAACCACTTCAAAAATCGAACTTGCAAATATGGGTGACCGTACGAAATTTCATACGAGCATTCATCTAGGGTATCATAAGATTTGGTCTAAGACCAATTCTAGCGTTTTTATTTGCCATATATCGCTTTGTTAGTACTGCCGTCGATATTTGGGTATTTCTTGTCTGTGGTCTCACCCTTTTGTATAGAACTAGTGACTGTGAAACAAAGTTTGACTTAGTTCCTTGATGTATTGTACAGGCGCTATTACCACAAACGTAACCATAGGGTAAGCCAGCAATGCCTCGACGTAATGTATAGAAAACCGAAATTTCTTTTAGAAATTTATTGGAAATTCTTTCTTTAGAATTTATAAGAATTTTGGAGGCCGACAACTCCAGTCGGCCACCAGACTGAATAAAAATTCTGCCGAAACAATTTTTGTAAATTGCTAAGAAGAAATGAGTTTTTATTGCTCATCTATACGTCTGTTCTCATAAAAATTTTTAGTAGCATAAGTACCCGTTGTCGCCCTCCAATAAACTATAGTAATTCCAAGTAAATTTCTAAGAAAAGGTTGCGGTTTTCCCTACATCGTTGATTTTATATCGGAATCAAGCATTGCTGGCTTGTTACGGCATCAATCCGTCGAGGAATCGTTTATTTTATATTCTAGTGAAGCATTACTGGTTGTCCTACTTTTATTATCTTCCCTTAAAACCATTGTCTCAAACTTCAGTTGCCGAGCTTTTAGCAACTGGGCGTGAGCAAAACTGTTCAAAATTGTACAAGTGGATCCATTTGACATTAATACTGGGTGGCGCAAAAGTACTGGCACTATAGAAATTACTTATATTTTTTTCATATGTCATTCTGATATTGAAAATTGTGTAGCAAACAATTGTAAAATTACTAAAAATAAATATGGACCGTTATACTCCCCAAGAACACGGAATAATTCATCAGTGATAAAAACACAACGTGAATTTCGTTGAAGATTTCTCCGCCATCCGGCACTGGTTGGTCGCACAATGCAACGCTTTTCCACACGCCTCGAAGCAACTGGCACAGCATTGGACAGACCTAACTCTGGCAGACCAAGAACAGGCCATTCAGCCAAAAATATCGATGATGTGCGCGAAGATGTGGAAGAGTGTCCAGAAATATCAACGAGGCGACGTGACACGCAATTGGGCATTTCCAGGCGGACTCTGCAGTGTATTTTAGTCACAGGCTTGAATATGTTTCCGTATAAAACTCAGATGACTCATAAGCTGCTGCCAACTGACCACCGAGCGCGTCTAGAATACAGCAAGCGTGTCATAGACCTCAACACTGAAGAGGATGATTTTTTTTTTCAAACTGGTTATGAGTGACGAAGCGCATTTCCATCTCTCGGGGCGTGTCAATAAGCAGAATACTCGCTTCTGGGGTACTAAAAATGCATGCACTACACAAAATGTCATAAATAGGGCTGAAATATGCATCAACTCTGGAGGTCACTATTTAAGAGACATCATCTTAAGATCTTTATGCGACGATATTTCATGGCACAAATATACATATATAAAAAACTAATTCTAGTTTTCTAGTTTAGAAAAGAAGTTATAGCTGAACAAAATAGAGTCACTACTTTTGCGCCACCCAATACAAGGAAGCATTTTCGCAGACACTAACTATATATAGGGTTTTCCAATAAGAGGTGTTATTTTGATTTTCAAAGAAAAATGCCATTTTTTGAGATAAATGATCGGATCTTTATTTCATTATAAAGAGGAAGGTATGCCGTTAATAACGGAAAATAACATCAGCCAAATGACAACCACGACCACGCCTACAGGACCATATCCTTTCATGAAATTTTCCATAACCAAATCGCAAAGTGGCTGCCCTATGTCCTCGATAGCCTCACGAATTCCATCTTTGAGGTCTTGAATCGACGCTGGGCTGTTGGCGTAGACCTTCTCTTTCACGTGGCCCCAAAGGAAGAAGTCGCAAGGTGTTAAGTCACAAGATCTCGGTGGCCAATTGTGATCACCCCTTCAAGAGATAACACGGTCCGGAAACATTTCCCGTAAAAGATCAATGGTTTCGTTGCTTGTATGGCACGTAGCGCCGTCTTGTTGAAAGTAAACGTTGTCCAGATCAATACCATCCAATTCCGGCCATAAAAAATCATTAATCATCTGTCGATAGCGCAATCCATTCACCGTAACTGTTGCTCCAGCCTCATTTTCGAAAAAGTAAGGTCCAATGACCCCGCGGGACCATAAACCGCACCAAACAGTCACACGTTGAAGATAGAAAGGCTTTTCAACAATAACTCTTGGGTTTTCCGAGCCCCAGATGCGACAATTTTGCTTGTTGACGAAGCCATTGAGGTGGAAATGGGCCTCATCACTCAAGATGAGTTTTCGATGGAATTCCGGATCATTTTCATGCATTTCAAGGACCCAATCAGCAAAGACTCGACGTTATCGGCCGGCTTGAGTTCTTGTGTTAACTGAACTTTATAAGCCTTAAGACCCAAATCTTTATGCAAAATACGGTGTAATCACGTTTGTGGAATGCCTAATTCCAAAGAACGACGAGGAATGGACAAACCTGGGTTTTCTTCAACACTTTCGGCTACAGCAGCAATATTCTCGGCTGTTCTTGAGCGACGTGCACGGGTTTTATTCTTCACTTCACTAACTTGTCCCGATAGCTCGAATTTTTCTACCAATTTCAGTATTGCGGTCCGACAAGGTGCTTCACGACGACCCAAAAATGTTCGAGTTTTACGAACCGTCTCTGCCACATTTCGCCATTTTTATAGTGAATTTTAATAATTTCAATGCGTTGCTGAATCGTGTATCGTTCCATTTTTAATAATGGCGTAGTTTCTGCTTGTCAAATGTCAAAAAATGAGAGCTCCAAAAGTGACATCTACCGAAATAGCGGGCGAATTAAAATAACACCTCTTATTGGAAAACCCTTTAAAAATAATTTCCTAATGGATAACTTTATCGACACTAGATCTTATTCTTGTTGCCCTTTCATACAATGAGCAACCTTAAATTTTCTGTGATCGTTCCAACTGCTAGTTGATGACGGTGGAAAAGTATGGCCTTTATTCTCTCGAGCCCTATGTCAGAAACGATCTTGTGCTGCACTTATCCACCTTCTTCCAGGTATAGTTTCCTTTGGAGCAATTTTTCCTGCCTAGTAATTATTTGAATCTTCTAATAAAAAAAAAAAAAAAAATTTCGATTCTCATGTCAACAACTGTTTCAATAATCGGAACTACCAACACTATACTACATAGCATTTTGATTCTAATTGAATATACCATTTCAGATTTTAACATTAGCTAAATATTCCAGGGTTCCGTATAACATTGCTTTTTTTACATTCGCTGCTTGCTTGATACTTGCTTTCATCTGCGTACCTCTTTCCTCTGTTACCGCATTTCAATTCATCGTTGAGCTCCTAAGGCTGAAATAACACTACACTACATTTAAGTTTTTTTTACATATAAATTTTCAATCTGTCTTATTCTCTAAGTCTTAAGGTGTCGTATTATTATAATAATTACTTATAATACTATTCCTTTTTTTTTATCTTTTCTATCAAAATTAATTTCTTGTACTATTCATTTGCGATATATTCATATCTCTTAGAATTTCTTTACCTTTTTTATATAACTTTACCTTAGCTGTTGTATTGATTCGTCCTCCACTGAAACATTCCCGCGTCTACCATAGTATCTCTTTCCATATCCTTTCTCGGCCTGTAAGACTGTAAAGCTCTGGATTTTAAATTTAAATTTTTAACAATCCGCATCTCACAGTTCTACCAAAATTTTAAGGCCCCTGCTAACCTCGGTTTAGCGACACGTTGCTCGTATACCTACGAACACTTATCTCATAAGGTTTCATTGAACTATCAGTAGAAGTAGAATTTTCAAAATAAATGAATTTTCGATTACATACTTTCTTTCTGCCTTGATGTAACTCTATCCTATCCGGCTTACTACTATATCCCTGAAATTTTAACTTACTTTTTGGTAGAATCTCCTGGCAGCCTCATTCAACGAGGTAAGAACTAAAGGAGATGCAAATGAGAAAATATCGCGTACCCAATTCTAACAAAATGGCACTGATAATGTTTGTACATAAGCGCCGTAAAATTTGTACACCTGTACACAATTGTACAACCTATGCGCAATTTTAATCGCTTTTATTTTCATATACTCAAAATAATTACTGAATTTGCAAACGTGAACGTTAAAAAGTTAATAATTTAGAAGAAAAGTTCAGTGGTAAAAAGTTTGTGAGTAATATTTGCTTCGTGCCCCTACGGTTATTTCACGGGTTTTCCTACGTCAATGCACCAAGCCCAAAACCAACCAAACCTAAGTATGGATTTGACAGCGAAGACCAAAAATGGCGGAGTGAAACATACACAAATGCAGGGCAATTTTGGGTACGCTCATGTACACAGATCGTATACAGGGTGTTTCCCCTTAGGAGGGCCATAGAGCGGGAGGTGATAGTACTCACCTAGACGAACCAAAAATTGTATGGCAGGGGGGGGGGCAATATCAACCGTTTAGGAGTTACAGGGTGATTCATAAAAAAAGCTAGGTTTTCACAAAACACCCTGTATCTGTATCGTATGGTCACAGTTAAGGGCTCACTGTATGCAGAACTTCATGGCTGTTGTGACTCAGGTGCCCAATGTCCCGAATCACAACCATAAGGTGAATACATCAATATATTGCCCTATGCAATATATTGATGTATCGCAGAAATGACCCTGAAAACGAAAAATCAATTTAATTTAAATTTCCATTTAAATAATTTAAATTTCTCATTTGCCTTCAAAAAATTTCAAATGCATTTAAAAATGCATTTGCATGTCGTAACAAAATGAAATTTAGCATAAATTGCATTTCGTTATCAGACATGCACTCCACTCGCACGGTGTACCTACCTACATACCGTGTGATCGGATATCATTTTTTGGTCGCGCTAATTGAAGGCATTTGAGACAAATCGCATATTCTCACGTACGATCTTTCATCGTCGTGGGAAAGTAAAAAGAATAAAATAACAAAAAAAGCTTTTTGAAGCGATCGTGGGTACCTAGGTGCAATTTGCCCAAACCTTAGGGAGTGCTTTTTCAACCCGCCGGCGAGATAACACGCGAAATTCTTACTTTATTTTTGTGTCTACGAATAATTGTGGTAACTAAGTTTGCCTCAAATTAAAAAAAATAATTATTATTGTTCAGGCGCATCTGGCCACGTCATCTTCATTCTAAGCAGTCAGCGTTGTATCCAGCCTGCGTCAACTCAGTCTGCATAGCTATTAAAAGTTAGTTAAGTTAGTGAACTCAGCGCGATTACTTGTACTGCCGAAATTGTTATTAAAGTTATTTGTACTTGGACTAATCAAAATCTTTTTATTTCAACTATACCTAGATCCACTTAGTTCACAGCCCGCCTACATTCTTCTAGGCGAGATAACAAACATTTTTTTTGGTAGCAGAGCATGGTTTTTAAGTGGTTCTAGTATTTAAGGCCTTATTCGGGCGATTCTGCATAAAATTCGGCCAAAGGTACACGCGGCTTTCGAGTTTCAATCCTAATTTACTCTTTGTGTGTTATTACAAAAAATAACAAAAGTTGAAAGTGGAAAAAGGTGCCCTTTTATATATAATTTGCTAATTTGCGGTTAAATCTTTAACGGTTCTTTCGGTAAATACCAAGCATCATAGGCACATTCCACTACAGTCTCAACTAACTGCACGCAACAGAAGTACAGCCAAAAGCAAACATTGCTGCTGTATTGAATCGTCATCATTACCGTGCAGCCAAATACAAAAGGCCCTACACAAGATTTTGGTTCCATTGGGTATTACACACTCTGCAGCCCATCGAATTGCAGCTTAAACAGTTTTGTAATCGTTTGCATTTCCCCGATAGTGACGGCGTGTCGTTCAATAAATACAAATATATTAGTGAGCAATTTTTAAGAGAAACGTAATATTCTCTAATAGTGCCAAGCCCTCATTGAAAGCTGAAAGTGTTACGACGCGTTGGTATGCGACGCTCGGTTTACCGTGCACGATAGTAATTAACTGTGACATTGTTGTGACATTGTGGTACTCCTATAGCATTGAGTTAACTAAATATGTATGCTATGTACGTAGATAGTGCAAATTTATGAACAATTGTAGAGTGCAGTGACTTTAAAAACGCGTTCTCATCATCAGCGGACTTATTTGGATACAAACAGCTGTGAAAACTACTTTCATACAAGCTTGGGATTCAGAGGTAAGCAATTCTCCTTTTAATATTTTATACACAAAAGATGTCATTTGAGGACTTAAAGAGCACACAAGAACGAACAGTTCGTTTTATTAGTAAATTTCAAGAAAATACTGACAAGTCAGGCAAGCAGAACTTCACCATTGGGTATTTAAATGGACGCATTCAGTTACTCGAACATTATTGGGAAAGGTTTGAGCAGACCGACCAAGCAATGTATAAGGCAGCATCTGAAGATGATCTCAACGACACATACTTCGTTGATAATTCATATGATGACGTTGAATTAGCATATTCTCTCGCTGCAGGTTATTTACGGGAATGCATAAGTGCATTAACTAAGCCAGATAAGTCAGGAAGCGAAACAAGCTGTAGTCAAAACAATACGACTAATCCTACTGTTTCCAATTCTTTACCTAAAATACCTCTTCCTAAATTCTCGGGGGTTAAAACAGAATGGTCTGCATTTAACGACTTATTCAAATCAATGATACACGAGAATCAAAGTATTTCAAACGTCGAGAAATTGCACTATCTCAAATGTAGTCTTTCGGGAGAAGCCGCACAGCTTTTACGTAATATTGCGGTAACTGAAGATAATTATATAATCGCTTGGGATACGCTGACTGAGCGCTACCAAAATGAACGCGTGCTTATAAATTCGTATCTCCAGGCTCTAGCTAGCTTGCAACCTATGCGCTGTGAAAATTCCGGCGAAGTCAAACGTCTACTTGATGGCTCGAGAGAGGCTATACGGGCACTCAATGCTATGAATCGTCCAACAGATCAGTGGGATGACTGGTTGATATTCATAACTGCTCAGAAGTTGCATCCTTATACTCTTAAGGAATGGGAGTCCTCTATATCTAAGAATAAAGCTCTACCAACATTTGCGCAACTTGCCGACTTTCTTGAAAATAAGGTGCGTACTCTTGAAGCTGTGTCATCTACTACACAACGTCAGCGCTCAAATAAGATTCCTACACTCACTCCTTCAAGCGTTAAGACCTTTCACGCTACATCTTTAAAGAATCAGTGTCCAGATTGTGGCAAAAAGCACTTTATCATGTTCTGCCCGGGGTTTAAGAAAAGATCAATAGATTCAAGGAGAGAAATTGTTCAGAAGCATAAGTTATGCTTTAACTGCCTTCGACATTCACATTCAGCAGCTGAATGCCAATCTACTAATCGGTGTCGCTTCTGTAGTAGAGCCCACCATTCTTTGCTCTATCTTCCGTCAACTCAGGGCGATCTACCTACCACAGAAAATTTCTGCAATAAATCTTCAGTACAAGTAACTGATGCAAATACTGAGAATGATGTTGTTAGCCTTTTCTCTTCTAACGAAACTACTTCACGAACAGTTCTACTCGCCACGGCTAGAGTGGTTATGGTATCTAAAGATGGAGAAGAAATCGAGGTTCGTGCCCTATTGGATCAAGGCTCGGAGACCTGCTTCGTGTCCAAACAGTTACTACGTCACCTGGATGTACCCTCTTCGAAATCTTACACAACGGTAACAGGAATAGGGGGCTCGAAACTGAATGCGTCAAATTTAATTGTACCTCTCCAGCTAAAGTCACGATTTAACAAAGCTCTCTCGATAGACATTGATGCTATAGTCTTGCCCCGAATCACTAGCAACCTGCCCAGTAAAAAGATTTCACAATCAGCTTGGATACACCTAGCCGGGTTAGACCTTGCAGATCCGCAATACCACTCACCTGCTGAAGTCGATATACTAGTCGGTGGTAATGTTTATAATCAGATTATACTCGATGGAGTTAAAAGAGGTCCAGTAGGAACACCTATAGCCCAACGAACTATTTTTGGGTGGATACTCACCGGAGCAGTTCAATCAAATCTCTCGAAGCCTACTCCGATTTTCAATTCGCATATTGTCATCAATCCTGATCTCAACCTACGGCTCGAGCGGTTTTGGGAGTTAGAGGAAGTTCCACGTTTCAAGACCTTAACCTTAGATGAGCAACAATGTAACAAACACTTCTGCGAGAATTATCGTCGAACTGAAAAAGGAAGATTTATTGTCAGGCTACCTACCAAACCGAACCTGCCCTCGGACTTCGGTGACACAAGAGAAATTGCGGTTCGATGCATGCTGAGATTGGAGAAGAGGTTTGCAGTGAACAGTCAATTCCAAGAGCAGTATATAGCGTTTATGACTGAATATGCTAAACTTGGTCATATGAAGCCAATAATGGAGAACCAGTCCCAACCTATGACCAACCCTGTATACTATATGCCTCACCACGGAGTCTTCAAAGCACACACGAAAAAACTGCGTGTCGTGTTCAACGCCTCACAACAAACTTCAGTAGGTTTGTCCCTTAACGACTGTCTGCAAATAGGTCCAAAGTTACAAAAGGATATTCGGGAAATTATTCTGCGTTGGAGAAAACACGAGTTTGTCTTCTGCACAGACATCGAGAAGATGTTCAGACAAATAGATATTCACTCAGCTGACACTAATCTTCAGCGAATTGTTTGGAGGTCATCGCCAAAATCAAATTTGCAGGATTTCTGTTTAACCACAGTCACCTATGGGACATCACCTGCGCCCTTCTTGGCAAACAAGACGCTTTTGACCTTGGCAACTACAGGGAAAAAGTCTCATCCGTTAGCAAGTGCTGCTATCACCTCTGACACTTACGTGGATGATATCCTCACAGGTGCGGATACCTTACAACAAACTCTGAGATTACAGCGAGAGTTGATAGAACTTCTTGAAAGTGGTGGCTTTACTCTTCGAAAATGGTCCTCTAATTGTAAGCAACTGATTGATCATTTGCCTGATAACCTACGAGAACCGATCCAACCCAAGAATTTGGATTTGGATGGTCCGGTCGAGGCTCTGGGGATAATCTGGCATCCTGATGCAGACACTTTCGGTATTCGTGTAAAGTTTGATCTAGCGAAGGAAAACTTCACTAAGAGGTCCTATTTATCCGACACATCAAGAATATATGACCCACTCGGCTGGTTTACCCCTACAACAGTTTGGACAAAAATATTATTTCAACAACTTTGGACTTCTAAGCTAGACTGGGATGATCCTTTACCTCACAAATATGCGAAGCAATGGCTAATCTTTAGACAGGAGTTACCTCAGCTGGAGAAGATTGTTTTGAACCGATGGCTAGGATTCAATAATAAAATACTTGGTTGTGAGTTACACGCCTTCTGTGATGCGTCTACCAAAGCCTACGGAGCTGTCGTCTACCTAAGGATTATGCACGATGAAGAAAATATAGAAGTCAGGTTATTGGCGGCAAAATCAAAAGTTGCTCCAATCAAGACCCAATCGCTTCCACGGTTAGAATTAAATGGTGCGGTACTATTAGCACGCCTTGTTCACTTCGTTATCACAACTATAGACCTTCATACCCTGCCTATCCACGCTTGGACTGATTCAACGGTAGTGAGAGCTTGGATCAATTCTCAGCCCTCGAGATGGAAGACCTTTATCGCCAATAGGGTTTCGGAAATACAGACTACAATACCAAGTGCATCTTGGCATCACATTTCTTCTGCACTAAATCCTGCAGACTCAGCCTCTAGAGGACAAGTACCATCCGAATTAGCTTCCAATGGCCTATGGTGGAAAGGTCCAAAATTTCTCTTACTCCATTCCCGATTATGGCCAAATGAAGCCCGACCCTTGTCAAAGGACATCGACATGGAGGAGAAATCTGTCATTGCTGCAACAACTATAATATCTAAATTATCTCCATGGGAACTAATTAATCGTTGGTCTAGCCTAAATCGTCTCCTGCGAGTTACAGCCTACTGCTTGAGATGGTTCAAGAATCATAAATTGGAACAGTCAAATCGCGAATATTCACACATCACAACTACAGAAATTGAATCTTCTTTGATCTTCTGGGTAAAAGAAATACAACGCTGTTCCTTTCCAGTGGAGATCAAGCAACTTACGGAAGGAAAACCCATTGCAAAATCATCACACTTAATTAAGCTGAGTCTCTTTCTGGATGACCAAGGCCTTTTACGAGTAGGAGGACGCCTGCAATTTTCTTCGTTGAATTACGATACAAAACATCCCCTGCTTTTGCCGAAATCAGGATATTTCAACAACTTGCTTATAAGGGACGCCCATTAAAGAACACTTCATGGAGGTAACCAGCTTGTACTCAACTTTCTTCGATCAAGATTTTGGTTACTGGATGCTAGGAACCAAATAAGACGATTCATAGGAACATGCCAGCCATGCTCACGTTATAGAGGACAGGTGCGACGTCAAATGATGGGAAATCTTCCTCATCATCGTGTCAACTCGTCTCGTCCTTTCGACCATGCTGGTGTGGATTATGCAGGACCCCTTATAATCAAAACGCGAAAAGGCCGAGGCTACCAAACTTACAAAGGCTACGTCTGCTTATTTGTTTGCTTTGCCACAAAAGCAATCCATGTAGAGCTCGTAAGTGAGCTTACAACGCAAGGATTTCTCGCTGCATATCGAAGATTCACATCTCGACGAGGCATATGTAGTCACCTCTACAGTGATAATGGAACGAATTTCACTGGGGCTAGTGCTGAAATGAAGTGTCTTTATCATCAATGCATTAAACAGCAATGTGGAGAAATAGCGGAACTACTTGCCAACGATGGAACCTCTTGGCACTTTATTCCTCCAGCTGCCCCACATTTTGGCGGATTGTGGGAGGCGGGAGTAAAGTCTCTCAAGCATCATCTACTAAGAGTTATAGGCCAAAATGTTCTTACATACGAGGAGCTCAACACACTGTTGGTGCAAGTAGAAGGATGCCTTAATTCTAGGCCACTCTACCCAATGAGTAGCGATCCAAACGATTTAGCAGTCCTAACCCCAGGACATTTCTTGGGAACAGGTAAAGCCCCTTAGCACTACCGGAGCCGTCTACACTCGAAATCAACCCCAATCGTCTATCGCGATGGCAACACGTACAGCAAATGAACGAGAATCTATGGTCCAGGTGGTCTAAAGAATATATCAGCAATTTACAGCAAAGAAACAAGTGGCAACATCCTCAGCAGAATATCAAAGTGGGCGATTTGGTACTGGTGAAAGAAGACCGTCTACCGCCTTCAAAGTGGTTACTCGGGCGAGTAACTGAAACCTTTCCCGGAAAGGATGGACATACTAGGGTAGCAACAGTCCGATGCAGGACTTCAATTATAAGACGTCCCATTGTCAAACTTTGTGTCCTGTATACAGAGTCCTGCGATGCTTCTGCGAACTAAACTCTAACGATTTTTTCTTATATTTATAGCTCGTAATCTAGGCAGTACAGTATGGCGGGCGGCAACTTCCTTACTTTTGAAGTTGCCCCAACACACTGCCGAAATTGTTATTAAAGTTATTTGTACTTGGACTAATCAAAATCTTTTTATTTCAACTATACCTAGATCCACTTAGTTCACAGCCCGCCTACATTCTTCTAGGCGAGATAACAAACAATTATTGTGTTGAAATAAAAAAAAAATAGTGAAAATATTCAAAACTTGTGAAAAACAAAAATTGTGTAAAAATTGAAAAAATTGGGTTAAAACCCTAAAATTGTAAAGAAAAAAACAAAAACCAAAAAATTGCGTTGAAATCAGCTAATTGTGTAAAACTTCAAAAAAAAAATTGTGTTAGAACCTAGTACAGTTCCAATAAAGTAAATTTTATTTCTCACTAAAATCAGTATCGAGTGTAATTAATCGCCATAATCAATATCCTAACTCCCTCTCCGATCTCTTCTTCAAGGAAGCACGAGAGATCGGCCGCAACAATCCAACATGGCCTTTCCAACGACAGCTCAACCAGCCCCGTACCCCTCTCCCCTCAGAAGTTATGATGGTCTAAACTAAAAACTTCGGATTTTCTTTCCTTTTTTTTTACTTTGACCTCTATTATTTTTGCAAAAAGGTCGTTAACATAACTTTTTTTTATAAAAACTGTAAACTGTAGACTCTCCTCTTTAATTTGACCTATTACACCCCATGTGTTAACTGTAGCCGTTAAACAGTTAATAACTCATGACCTATTCAGGTCACACCGAAATTAGACAATATTTTTTAAACGTAAGGAAACATATTATCATTGAGAATACGTTTGAAAATAGGTTTGAGAATAGGTTAAGAGCTAATAACTCTTTAACTGATACAGATAGCACATAGGGTATAATAGGTCAAATTAAAGAGGAGGCTCCACAGTTTACAGTTTTATAAGTTATGTTAACGACCTTTTTGCAAAAATAATAGAGGTCAAAGTAAAAAAAAAGGAAAGAAAATCCAAAATTTTTAGTTGAGACCTTCATAACTGCTGAGGGGAGAGGGGTACGGGGCTGGTTGAGCTGTCGTTGGAAAGGCCATGAAGTTCTGCATACAGTGAGCCCTTAACTGTGACCATACGCCCTGTAGTTTTTAAGATACAGGGTATTTTGTGAAAACCTAGCTTTTTTAATGAATCACCCTGTAACTCCTAAACGGTTGATATTGCCCCCCCGCCCCCTGCCATACAATTTTTTGTTCCGCTAGGTGAGTACTATCACCTCCCACTCTATGGACCTCCTAAGGGGAAACACCCTGTATATGATTGCATCTCCTTTAGTTATTACCTCGTTGGCCTCATTTAAGCTTTTGCTTTGGAGATAGGACTTTATTTAAGGTTTTGGGGAAAAGCATAGTCTTAGAGTTAATGGCTAAACTCTCAATGAGAATTTATAGAAGCGAATGCTTAATTTTATCACCTGATTAATCCTAACCTAAAGATTATTCCTGACAAATTTCATCTTCGTCACATACCAAAAAAAAAAAATCAGATGATTCAAATTGCTGTAAATACTATAACGCGTTTTTGTTACCTTTAGAGGGGTGCTGGTATGAAAATCTAGAGGGTATTTTTTTCTATATAGATAGCACAAAGATCTACAGGCTTTTGAAAGATTTCAAATAAAAAACAAAAACGAAAACAAAAGCTGAAAGAAAATTAAATTCACTGATTCGAATGAAATTTATTTTGTGCCAGGAATAAAAATTTATTTTTAAGCATTCAAGAAGGTTCAACAAAAACTGATTTTTTTTTTTAACCAAATAATTTCAGTCACGTAGTCTCCAATTTTTGTTACCTCATTTATCTTAAAATATATTTTGAAGTCAATTTTCAAATCAATGAACACAAATGGATTGAAGGTCCTTTAAAAGCCACCTTCGATGCGTTGGTGTGTGTGATGATTCCTAGCAGAGCAACAGTGTTCATCTTCTAGAGAATCACTCTTCCTGTAAAAGCTGAAATTAGTCTTCTGTTCAAAGTTTTTCGCCATTAATGACGTTAGAAAATCGTTATCGTTCCAACATTTAGGGGAAGGTACTTTTGCTTTGATAAATTAGCTTCAATTTTTATACTAAAGGTATAATGGAGGGTGAGAAATACGTACAGCGACTAATGGAAATCAGTGATTTTTATAAATTGGGTTCAATAAAGTATTCTACTTCTATCCATAACCTTACTGTGGCCTTTAACAATGTAAATATGTTTATCTGAATAAGAATTCAAGGATTTTAAGCAGGGACCGTAAATAACTGTTATTTTTGGTAATGAGCTAAAGAAGTCCCACCAAGACTGAATGGTATACTTGAGACGTAATGGCAAATAGTTAATAATTGCTAAAAAACTTTTAAATCTCATTATAACAATCTTAGTAGACTTTTATAATTCTATAGACTTCTATCTATTGCAGATCTTTTATTGTTGCAGATCTTGATATTTGATTTTGCTAATATGCGGTTATCCGGTAAGTACCCACCGTTCGTCCAGCACTGTTCGTAGAATATAGGGGGAACCAGTCCAGGAAAGCTGTCTACATAGAATTAAAATAAGTTCATTCGCTATTTTTTTTTTTCGTTTGACGCATACACGACTCATAACCGCAGCAGCTAAACTTTAGAATGGGATTTCGCTGAGATATTTATTTATAGTATTACCGTTGTGTGTAGAACTATATAGTAATTGCGAAATACAATTTGACTTGCATTGTAGAAGCGGTACTACTGCAGAGCAGATGTAGACAAAGGATAAGCTAGTAATGCCTCGCTCCTATGACCCTGTTTAGACGGGTTAGCATGCTGCCTCTGCATCATAAAAACTTATGGGTAAGAAGATGGATGGGGGCAGGAATGAAGTGTCACCCTACTTACAGTTTTCGTGCGGCAGAGTCAGTATACTGACCTGTCTAAACTAAGTCAATATAATATAATATTGTTACGTGCAACAAAATGACATAAGCGACATCTGTTGGAAATGGAAACAACTTTAGGTTAGTAAGACATATTCGTAAACTTTGGGTTCGGAGAAAAGAATTTAAATAACGAACTAAGGCCACACTCGTAACAATATACTTCTATACACAAGGGTATTATCACAGACAAGTAATAACAGATATGCAAGGCCCATAGTCAAATGTGATGCCTCTTCAGTTTATATCAACCGACTTGGCTAACTTTAGTGAAGCTCCGAACAATGAAATGAATCGACAAAACTATTTCATTGACTGCAATCGTCTTTCTTCTGCTTATTTTCGTGTATAAACTGACGTAGGTATATGTGTCCCGCTCTAATAAAAAATCAACGATGCTCGGAAGGCGTCAATCTTTTCTTTCGAATTTGTATGCAGTTTTGAAAGCCGACAACGGCACACATGAAAGTATTATATCTGAAAATATTTCCAGTCCGGCACTAAAGTGAGTAAAAATTGTGTTGGAACATTTTCTGTAAATGTCTAAGAAGAAAGCTAGTGTCTACGAAAGAAAAAATATCCATTACATTTCTAAGAAAAAAATTGAAGGCTTTCCAACATCAGGCCGAGACATCGTTAATTTTATTGGGGAAATACATTTTTTTCATTTCGTAGCAGACAGAATACTGCAGAACATCACTTTCGCCCTGGGTATCTTTAATTCCTTATCTGTGGTATTACTTTAGAAGTGCACAGGTGTTTGTTACTGATAACTCCTCAGCTTTGATCTTGAGCGGTTCTAAATAATAGTAAAAATAAGAGAAAAAAAATGCATAAACATATGAAACATAAACTTGACCATTGGTTTTTAAAAAAAAACAAAAATTAGAATTTTTTCATTGCAAAAACATAATAGTTAATATAAGGAGTCCCAGCTATGGTATAGCACTCGAAGGGTATGGATAGGTTATGCTTAGACAAGCACAAAATTGTAGGGGGGGGGGGGGGGGGTGGGAGGGAATTCTAACAGTTTCCGAGATAACGTGATATATTTGGGTATGTTCGACCTTTCCAATGGTCTATAAAGAAAAGTGCAAAAAATGTGTAAAGGGTTTCATTTTATGTAGAGAGTATGACGGGTCATTTTCCTAAATCCAATATGAAAAATTGGTATTGATGACGTATTTTTTGGTAGGATTCTAAAAGCAAAATTATATATATGTATGTATGTGCAGTGTGTACATACATTCTCCATTTTTTTATCTCATTTCGACTTATAAGAGAAATCATCATCATCATCATCGGTAGTTAGCGGCGGTCGATACGGTTTAATAAATTTGTGAGTCAGTCAGTCAGCATTTAATATAGATAGTGATCAGACGGAATTGTTGTTTTCTTGTGTCGCCTATCCATCCCAAGCCCCCCTACATAGTAGTTAAATAAAAAACAACTAGTAAAAATTCGGAAATCTTAAGTTTGTTGAGTCATAACTTCAAAGCGGGAAGGAGGGAGAAAATATTGACCATTGAAAAGGTCGAGCGATTTAAATCATCATCATAAGGCGTAACGTTCAGAGGTTACAGGGTGATCTATAAATACATGCCCAAATATCTTTAATCCTCGTTATCTCGGAAAGTGCTAAGATCCCACCCCCCATAGAATTTTGCCTCTTGACCAATCATGTGAGCTATCCGCAGCATTCTGGTGCTCCACCACATCTGCGACACCCTCCATAATTGCTAATCGACAATATGACATACAAAATAATTTATTATTTTCGTCTGCTTACAGTGCTAGAAGAAAGAGAACACTTTCGGTAGCAGCTTTCTTCTCTTTTTCTGTATTCTTCAATTTTTCGGAAGCTTCTGAAGAGGTTAAAATCTCTGTTCCAGATGCAAGTCTACACTTCCTAATTTTTTGCTGAGATGAAGACTAATCAGGGTTAGATCCAGCTAGAAGGCGCGGGGAGTGCCCCCCAGAAGACCACCTTGCTTCATTCTTAGAAAAAAAAATTGTATGGGGAGAAGGGGTTAATTTCTAATATACCCCCAATATTGTGCCCCAATATGCTCCCATGAAATGCTAATCTTTGAAACCAGACACCTTGTGTATATTTTATTTATTACGGCTACTACTTCCTTGAGTCTCACATTTGGAAACAGGTAAAAAAAAATGTGTTCCATTATAATAACCGCAATATGGTAGCAGTTACGACACAATGCGGCAAGTATTTTAGAAAATAGTTAAAATATATTTTAATCAACTATCGACACGGATTATATCTCTTTTTGCTATTAGTACCAGTGTGAAAATAGCGGAAATTCCACATTTAACTTAAAACTAAAATTACAATTCAAATTTATTATCTTTAATCAAATATTAATTTTAATATGTAAATTGAATCGGCTTTCCTCTATTTTCTTAAAAGTATTTAAGCATCACTTTAATAGCCTGTGGGTGACACATATCTCTTCCTCATTTTAAAGACGCTATCGCGAATTTTACACGACTTTTGACAATATACGGGCATATTATGATTAAAATGTAAAAATACATCCTCCACTTAAAAGAGAATCTCTCTGTTCGCCTCCTATCTCCCCCACTCTATATATATTTCATGCTTCTAACATCACCGACGTATAATAATACATTTATCAAAGCCCATGATGATAAATGGAAGCAGCCGACATCCTTTGAGGACATTTTTTCGATGGAAGCATCAGGAAATGACGAAACCGATTTAGAACTCCTCAACGACGTATGACAACTTTAGAAAGCTTTTGACAAATGCCAGTTACTTACCACTTTCCATAAAATCGCATAAATTTTCTTAAGAACGGCATGTAGGTAGTCCCTGTTTGCCTTGAAGCCATAAAGGAATTATGAGGATTTGTGCCATTTATCAGCGGTGGGAATTCAAAAAGCATCCTGAAGCTCATTCGTATTTCCATGACAAGTGACAAGGGAACACAAGGTCTAAGTGCCACGGAGAGACGAAATTGAGCTCACGTTATGTTGCTGAATCTATTTACTTTTCATTAAACTCAGATTTCATTAGTTCTTTAGTCTCGTAACGCAATGTGGCACTGGCACAATTGTTCGTACGTTGTGTGACGCCAGCTCTTCGTTTGTACACGTCTACGAACTCTACATAAGTCCTAAGTGCTCTCAGCATAAAATCCACCAAGTGCGTTCTTTCACCTGTGCGGTATACCAACGTAATGTACGTAATAATATGCTAAGGCTTTCAAAAGACTGGGTTTTATTAGAAAACAACTTGAAATGTTTCCACTTCTTGAAAATACGCGCGTATGTAGAGCTCTTATTCCTCTGGGAATTCACTTTTTATCAAAATTCCCTTTCGAGATGATTTCGTCCTTGTGTGGAAGATAGGTAGGTATGTGCTCACAAGTCAGATAAGAATAGGTTTTTTTTAATAATTCATGGAGCTCTCAGTGATGTAAGTATGTACCGGGATTATATGAAAATATTCACTTCACTACACAGGTACATAGTCCCCGTAATTAGACTGTTTTTTTCCCATTATTGTGACTGTCACTTTAGAAATTTTGTGATGTTTCCTCTACGTACGTAAAGTTAGCATCGCAACTTCGTCTGATATACTTCGGAGCTACCTCATAATTTATCGTTAATTTGTCGTGTCTTTTTTCTAAAGGAAACTGGATGTAGTGCTAAGTTGTCGTCAAGTTAGCACCGCAACTCACTGGAACTCGGCCAAAATTTATCGGATTGGAAAATTTCACATCTTGGAATTTGTCGTTAATTTGTCGTGAAAACCATAAATTTGTCGTGTCCTTTTTTCTAAAGGAAACTGGATGTAGTGCAAACTTGACGCCAACTTAGTACCACATCCAGTTTCCTTTAGAAAAATGGACACGACAAATTTATGGTTTTCACGACAAATTAACGGCAAATTCCAAGATGTGAAATTTTCCCATCCGATAAGTTTTGGCCGAGTTCCAGTGAGTTGCGGTGCTAACTTGACGTCAATTTAGCACTACATCTAGTTTCCCTTAGAAAAAAGGACACGACAAATTTATGGTTTTCACGACAAATTCCAAGATGTGAAATTTTCCAATCCGATAAGTTTTGGTCGAGTTCCACTGAGTTGCGGTGCTAACTTGACGTCAACTTAGCACCACATCCATTTTCCTTTAGAAAAAAGGACACGACAAATTTATGGTTTTCATGACAAATCAACGACAAATTAACGACAAATTCCAAGATGTATAATTTTCCAATCCGATAAGTTTTGGCCGAGTTCCACTGAGTTGCGGTGCTAACTAGACGTCAAGTTAGCACCACATTCAGTTTCCTTTGGAAAAAAGGAAACGGCAAATTTATTTGCCTTTCACGACAAATTAACGATAAATTATGAGATAGCTCCGAACTATATCAGACGAAGTTGCAGTGCTAACTTTACGTACGTATTTCCTATGCACTTTATAGCACTTTTTAAAGCAACAAAATACATGCTAGCACTTTTGTAATATAGGTGTTAAGACTAGAGGTAATATAGGTGTTAAGACTAGAGGTGGAATTGTGGTATGGATTTTAAATTTAAATAAAACAAAAAAAACGAAATCGGGCCTTAGTTTTTTTCCAAGTTAAAATCTAATCCCTTATTTTCCTTCTTAAGACCCTGAACTATCTTTTCGGATTACATGGTACTAGAAGAATAAGTGTAGTAATTCCACCTAGAATCTTAGGAGTGCCAGCAGTTTATGAACACTCTCCGATGTATTGCCATTAAAAAGAACTTGACAGAGTGTCGGTGTAGTGTAGGATGCATTCGACATCACGTATACGACATTATCGAGATAATGGCTATTTTACAGAATCTTGAAATGACCGGCATTTACGAAGATTAGTTCCCTATTGAACTAAATAAGAAAACTTAAGTCTACATAGGTAACTAATTGTTGAGCTTGGAAGGTTCGCTACTGTCTGCCAGGCAGAGGTCTTCGCCATTGCAATGGCAGCGAAGGTATTATTTGATATGAAAATTAGGGGAAAGGATTTTGCTATCCTTTGAGATAGCCAGCAACCATAATTACTCTGAGTTGCCCTTGGATAATATCTAAGTTACTGGGGGACTGTAGAACATTTTTAGATAACCTGTTTGTCTATACAATGGGTACTTGGATATGCGGGAATCATGCGAAAAAGAGAGCGGACTTTCTAGTCATGTCTGGATCTAGTTCTCCTTTTTTTGGACCAGAACCGTCTGTTGGCATTAGCACGTGTGTACGTGAATTTGATAGTGAATTTAAAAGAATTGTGGGTGGTTTAATATGTGAGAAAGTAATGCGAATTTCTGTCAACAAATGGTTTGATGATAGTTTAAAAATGAAAAAAAAAAAAAAATTAAAAATGAGGAAATATGAAAAAGCTGTTTTAACTAATGATGAAGTTGATTGGATTGAATATAGAGTATGTAAAAACAATTACACTAATATGTTAAGGCAAAAAAAGAGTGAATTTATTAAACGAAAAATATCGAACGCAAATGATCAAAAAGAAATGTGGCAGGTAATTACAAATTATATTCCGAAGAAAGAAAATGTGTCAACATTTAAAGAGATACAATTTTGGAATTATGTGAGCATAGAAGATAGCGAAATGGCAAACAAGCTAAATCATTATTTTATACAGAGTGTTAGACACATAAATAATGAAATCGATTTCGTGCAATATGATGATAACTTAATCGTTCAGGCGGAATCAAGATTTATATTTAGAAATGCAACTATTAATGATTTATAAAAGAGCGTGCAAGAAATTGAAAAATAAAAGGGATTTTAATATGATAAGTCCGAAAATGATATTGGATAGTGTAGATGTGATGGGCCCCAAATTAATTAATATAATAAATGGATCATGCAATGCAGAAATTTTCCCTGATATATGGAAAGAATCTTTAATTGTTCCAGTGCAAAAAATAAAAAAATCGGCAAAATGTGAAGAATTTAGGCCTATAAACATGCTTGAAACAGTAGAAAAAATAATGGAAAAGATAGTAAAAAATCAGCTTGAAGAATATATGGAACTAAATAATATTCTAATAGAGCAACAGTCAGGATTTCGTAAAAATCACTCATGCGAAACGGCTATAAACTGGACATTGATTGACTGGAAAGAAGATATAAGCAAAGGCAGACACGTGATAATATTTCTGGATATGAAGAGACCCTTCGAAACCATGGACAGAGATATCTTAATAAGAAAACTCCGGCGATATGGGATACATGGAAAAGAGCTAAAATGGTTTAAATCTTATTTGACCAATAGATTTCAAAGATGTAAAGTAAATGGAACAAAATCGGAAAAACTATTAAATAAATTAGGAGTTCCTCAAGGATCAATACTGGGAGCGTTGTTATTCATACTATATTTTAACGATATTAGTGCGGTATTAGAAAAATATAAAGTGAAGTTATTCGCGGACAATGCCTTAATTTACCTTAGTGCAAAAGATGACGTAAGATCTACAATAAATACAGTGGTTGATGAGTTAAACAAGCTGTCTAAATGGTTAAAAATGAAACAAAACTTAAATTGAATACAAAGAAAACCAAATATATCTTATTGAACGGAGTGTATAATGGTGAATTAAGATTAGAAGGGAAAAAAAAACGATCAAGTCTATGATATGAAATACCTAGGTGTAGTAATTGATAGTGAACTAAAATTTAGTCAGCATATAGACAGAACATGTAAAAAATTGTCAAAGAAAATAGGTTTTTTCAGTAGAATTAGAAAGAATATTGACTTTATGACAGAAATTAACATATACAATGTAATGATAAAACCTCATTTCCAATACTGCTCAACTATATTATTTATGGGGAATCAAACAATAATTCAAAGACTACAAAGCCTACAGAACAAGGCGAAGTTCAACCATATAATTTAAGGAATACTATGGACTTTAGATTAAGTTCGCATAGAAATATTAGAGACCAGAAATCACTTATGTACAAAGGATTACAAATATTCAACAGTCTACCAATAGAAGTTAAGTTAGAAACAAATATTAATGAATTTAAAAGAAAAGTTAATAACTTAGTAAAATTTAATTATTAATTATGGGACCAAGATATGTGAAATTGATTGAAACACTTATTGGTGTATGACACTTTTTCTTGGGAACATTAATCTGTCGCAAAAATTCCCGTAAAATTCAACCACTTTCGAGAGTAACCCCAATAAGCTGGAGTAAACTGAAAAATTTACAAAAGTGTGTATCCGGATGTAAATTTTATAAGATAAGAAAATTGTTTACGGAAATCACTTTGATTTATTTTAATTTGCAGTTTTTTTATACGCAACAAAAACTGTTAACTACTCAAGGCCAGAAGAGAAAGCGGAGAATATGGATCAAGGAACACATTAATTGTGCTCAACATCATTGGATAATGTAATTCCATCATTTGGAGTGATGAGTCATGATTTAAGCTTAGTGTTGGGAATATATGTATCTTATGCTGCCATTAAATCACGTATTTATTATTAAGTATTTTGGAAAGCTATTGAACATAAAATTTTTTTTCTTAATCTTTTACAATAAGGAAAAAGGCCTGGGACAATTCATCTTTTAATGCCAAAATAAATCAGGATATCCTTCAGGAAGAGCTTATTCCTTCTATTTCCTTTCTTCAGATAGTGGAGAAGGAATATATAGTCCAGCAAGATGGCGCAACATGCCACACAGTCAAGTCAATAAAAGTGTGGCTTGAGTGCCACAATATCCCTCTCTTTAAATTTGCTCCCAGCAGACAGTTGTGCTGAAACTGATAAAAATAATTATTCCGTTGTGAGTGAATTTAAGAAAAGGGAACTCGTAGATATAATTTGTAAGCGTTTTCTGTAGTCAATAGAGTCTAAAAAAACCCAGGATGGTACGTTGGATGTACAAAATTATAGTTCGGCCCATCCTCTTCTATGGCTCTACGCTGTTTTAGACGACACTGAGGACGAAATGTGACGTGGATGTGCTGTCAAAAATCCAAAAGGCCGCCTGTATGGGAATAACTGGATGTGTGCGCATCACGACCACGGCGGTACTGGAAGTCATGATTGACTTACTGTCGTTGGACCTCTAATGCAGAGCTGTAGCGGGAATTAGTGCAGTGAAAAAAAGGACTACCAAGTACTCGTCTTCGCTTTTGCTGAGGATGTCAAAGCAATGATGCCCACCAGGAGTGAGTGGGATGGGAAGAAGATGGTCGTAACATCTATATTTTTACCAGGCAGCAACATTCGTATTCATGTGCAGAGAGCCCTCACGGCACATCTGAATATACCGATAGCCAGGCAGATATTAAGGCGCTGGATGCTATATTGGTTAAATCAAAATTATTGGTACAGTTGTGCAAGATCAGCCTTGAGGAGTTGACTATAAGACTCTATACTGGGTACCTGGCCATAAGAATATCTCAGGTAACGAGATGTCTGATGAGTTGGCCAAAATGGGCTCTGAAATGGATACCTCAGCAGCGATAGTTTATTTGAGGATCCCAATCGGAGCTTTAAAAAAGGAAATCATCAGTGGCGCCTATCATAAGGCAAGCCTCCGGTCGAGCAGCAGGGATACCTGCCGTATTGCGAGGCAATTGTGGCCTGAATATGACAGGAGCAGGGCAAGGGAACTACGTAATGGCAGCAGAACAAGTATCAAGAATCTAGTAGGGGTCATTACGGGCGAACGATTTCTGTAGGAACTGTAAGGACTCGGAGGAAATCGAATCCGTCCAATACGTGCTTTGCGGGGAGAGCTGCAAAATATGTTGTTAAGATATATCCTTAGTTTTCTGAGATAAGCAGGAAGGATCTAGGTAAAGAGTCTTAGATATGTCCTGACTTTCCTAAGGGAAGCAGAATGGATTTGGGGCGGCTTGAAAAGTAATCCTATGAGGTCTAGGGGCACAATGCGTCCACTAGAGGTCTAAGTGATACAGGCTAGTCGTATATAGTGGCACCCCTGTTACTTAACCTAACCTAACCTAAGCGTTTTCTGTTAAAAACATAAGAAATTCGTTCCCATTAATTGAAAATTGCAATTGTAATTGTGTTTTAAATTTACTTAAACTTATTTTACTCAAGGTGGACGAACACACTGGGTATATGATGGACGAATGACAAATAAAGATATTTAACAGGTATGTATGTCCATGCTAAAGGACGAATGTTAATAAACAAATAAATGCGCTTTAATTGAATCAAACAAGAATACAATAAAGTTATAAGAGAAAATGTTGTGTACCTACATTTTAGAATGGGAGTTTAATTGAGTGCTTTTGATATACCTAACTCATCTACATACTTGAAAATTCATCCATGAAATAAATACTCTCAACAAAAGACCACAGTAAGGCACCTTTGAATACACTTAACTTTGGGTCTGTTCAGAGAAGATAAATGAGCCTTGAATAATAATGTATTGATGATAAAGCGATGTCCATAAAGATGAAATGGTTGGTTGGTTACTTCTCTGTGCTGCTGAGAAGAAATCAATAAAAGGATAAAAGCCCCGGAAATTTCATCGAATTTTTCATGGGTGGAGAAAGGATCCATCTTAAAACTGCAATTAAATACTGGTCCTTGAGGATAAAATCCGATTTACCGATGATGGATTATTTCTCAGAAAACTGTTATAAAAAAGAAAATCATGCTCGTTACATTGGGTTGCTTTTAAAAATCTCTTCAAATTTGATGATTTAAACGATGCTCCTAGCCTTGATGAGATGAGAACATCAAATATTTCTAGCTTTAATATTTCTTCGATTTGATTACATACTTAAATTTTGTTAGATTGATAAACTTTGATACATGCATATATGATGATAGAATGGCTTAACTGAAGTCTGAAGACGGATGATTTTTTTTTTTTTTTGCAATCGCGACAATGGCTGGTTTCCTGTATTTTCAAAGGGATTTTATTGGTCATGTTATAGTAGATTGGTTTAGTATTTTGGTGAAGCTCTATATTTTGGAATTTTTGTATTTCGTGTTCAATACTTTTGCGAAGGATTTAATATTTGACTTATTACCAACATTGTGATGTGATGCAACCTCCAAAAGTTGTTGAAATACTTTAAACGGATTGTTAAGTGTGTAATGATTGTCACGGATACGGGAGTTGTTGAATAAATAGATGTCAAGACGGGCGGGGGAAGAAAAGCCATAAATATAAACAATATGCGGTCGTGTATTTTATTAAATACAATTATTTTATTTTAAGCAAAAAAAAAAAAAAAAACTATTCGGCACGACAGCGAATTCGCAATTGTTTTTCTTCCGTCTCAATATTTGCAAGTCCTACACCCTTTGCATCCTTTATCCTTCGTCTGGGCTAGCAAGCGCTTCGTTGCCATATACAGTGTTGGACGGAATTGGCATGACAATCGGGCCTCCTTATAGCGAAACGTTACGGTTCAGTTCTTGTTTACTTCTCCATCGATTTCATCTTCGGACGAAGTTTCAGAATTAATGTCGAGTTCAGAAATTAGTAAGCACCACGGCTTCATTTTCTCGGCCGTGAAGATAGAGCTGAATTTTCTTCGGTTTCGCGGAGCATCTTGAATGTCTTCCAAAACATATCGGTCTTTTCCTAGGGCTTTGACTGTCACGTATGGTCCTCGATATCGAGGATCTAATTTGCTGATTTCTCCACTGTCCACTGACGAAAAATTTTCAATTGAGAGAGAATTTGAGAGGTGAGTACGGAATTCCCAAATTCTCCATTCCACTTGTTAATTCTCCGGTGTTTTGCAAGTGGAAAAGTAAGTGGAAAAATTGTATTGTCTACTTTTATTGCGTTTTGTGAAGGTATCTAGGTAGCTAGGAATTTCAAATTGAGTTATGGATTCACTGCGTATCCTGGCTATATTGTAAAAAACAAATTATTTAAATCCATGCAATACTAACAGAGGAACAAGGATTTTGTCTCTCAAAGTACCCGCTAAAAATTACAAATCACGCGAAATTGATCAATTTGGTCGTCGTCCAGTACAGAAGAGATGCTGTAAAATTTTTACATATACATGGTAAAGCTTGTGTGTAGGATGAAATCGCATCTACATTTTGTCCCCTAATTAAATATGTAAATAATTTTTGAATCCGATAAACCGTTTTGGAAATAACTGTAAAAGAAGTGTAGCAGTCCTTTTTAAGGTGAAAAATTGGCCGTTTTTGGTACAAAAATTGACATATTTTCATCTCATTATTGCGAAGAACTGGTAAGTCCTGGAAATTTACTTCCCATGACAAAAATGTTCGAAACGGAGTACTAATGGATGTGAAACAAAGAACGGAAGAAATATATGCAAAATATGGAAACTGGGGTGTATATGACCGTAGTGTAAAAAAATCGTTTTTCGGCTGTCAAAAGTCAGCTATCACGTTAAAATGATCAAAGACAAACTACACCACTCGATTACCCTCTCCTCCCTCTTTAATTTGGTACCAAACATGACGTAGTTTGAGCAACCCCCTATGAGGGGTGGTACGACCCCCAACCCCCAAAACACCCTGCCCCAAAAACTATTCACCTATATTTTTGTACTCTAAACCCTTAATCTATCAAAAAAATTCCAATACTCTACAGCCCTCCCACATAGAGTTAGGCGCCCGTGAATATTGCGATAGCAAAATTTACCGCCGAGGCCGCTCAAATCTGCAAATTACCGTTAATCGAAATAAAATACAGCCTATAATACCCATGCATGGCTAATTACCAAAGTGAATTCTTACTTTTTTTTTATTGGGCTTAGAGATCCTGAGCTTACCCCTGAGAATTATTGCAGCTCCTGATATTGTCTTAATTTTTTTTTAATTTCCCTTAATCAGCTCCCATTTCTACCCCGCACTCTCCCCGCCCCTTTTCATCAGCCTATCTTGTTCGCGCTGAGCTCCCATTTTTTTTTTATACCACATACATTCTCCTTCTACTCTCCATTCTCTCGTTATCCCGGAAAAACTCGAGAAAACCTACCCTCCTACATCCCTTAAAAACTACCCCAACAAAAAAGAAATTTAAATTTATTTCGACAGTGAAAGGTAACAGGCTGATGTACCTCACATATGAAAAAAAGTCCAACCCTCTAGAACAAAAATTGATACCCTTAATCGTCCCAGGCGATTCGCACTTTTTCACATTTCTTACGTTTTCCCTAATTCTCCAACCATGTTAGTGAATTGGGAATGGAGAATTAGGGAATTAAGAATTCTAAGAAAACGCAATTCTCATCTCGCAAATTCCCAAATTCTCCGTGCTACAGAATCCGGCCCCAGGAACGATTGATCCACCCACTCTACTTGTTCGTTGGCTCGTGGAGTGCGAACAGCTACTTTGGTATGTCGAATTCCATTTGTGTTCGGTCAGTGATAACTGAAGATGGCAATCCAAAGTAGGATGACAGTCCGTTAAGTACGCTGATAACTAGCTGTGTTTTAGTTGTTTTTGTTGGTTTAACAATTAGATATCGGCTAAAGTGATCGGTGATTGCTAAAATGAAAGGGTTCCCTGATTTGCTACGGGACCTAAATGATCGAGATGTACTACTATAAGTGGCACAGGTATAACTTCATTGTGGTATATTTGAGCTTCGGCTTTTCCATTAATACTCCTATTGTAACAGCAGCTGACGCAGGAGGATATGCAATCCTTTTCATATTTTCTGATACGCGGAAACCAGAAATCTTTTGTGATTCGTTGAATTGTTTTCTCCAATCCAAAATGCCATGAATCGTAATGACACGTTTTTACTTTTCTCCACCCTACAGAAGATGGCACAGCAATCTATCAATTCTAGAGCCTGCGAGACTTCCTTGTTCACCGCTTCTAATCCCTCTTTTCGAGAGATTTAGAATAGAAAGAGTTTTTAAGCTCGTTTTATTAGTTGCTCTTATTCGTTAATTCATAAAAGTGAAGTGCGCACATGTAAAATTTCTATAATAAAATGGTTAATTGTTTATGGTAACACAAATTTAAATTTATTACAGAAAATTAGCTTCTCTAAAACATAAATGCTACTGCAGTCACTTCTACTCCTGTAATTCTATTTCCCTGCTCACACTACAAACAGTAGGAAACACCACTTGTATAAATAATAATAGGCCTTTTTTCAAATACAATCCTGGGTAAAATGAGGAGGAAAACGAATTAGGCCATTCTTTCCTTAGGAAGTAGTTATACATGGTGTTTCAGATTAAGGTGTCTTTCGGTATACCACGCGATTCCTTGAGGTGGGCTTATAAAAATATACCATACCATCACACATACCGCCTCCCCCTCCGCAGGAGTCACCACACAGGAGTTATAACTATATGAATTTTCGCTAATATTATTGAACCCTGGTGAGAATAAATGAGTATAACTTTTAAGTCACCCTATAGAATTTCGGCAGTTCTTGGAGTTTTTCATAGCTTATAAGAATACCTTTTTTTTATTACTTACTTATTATATTTTAATAAGGCACCTCTTAGTTGCGCGCAAATAATTTAAACGGATTTGTTCTTTTTCCATAAAAATTTCATAAAGGGTTATGTTGAATATCACATACCATATAAATCAGTAATAGAAATAAAAGTATTAAAATTCCATAAAATTTAGCAAACAGATGAATGTATGTATATAACATTCATCATTATTGCTAAATTTTACAGCTCTTACAGCAAATTTGTTGACTAGACATTTCCCACATTCTTGTCGCCACAAAATCGTCTGGCAATGAAACTAGAATCCGACAAAGGTATTGCATGTAATTAGAATCCGACAAAAATATTTTGTGGTGATAAGGTGTGGGAAAATATGAAATGATAAAATTTTATGTTGCTTAGAATTTAAGGTTTACGAAAATGTCAAATAAGCATCTTTTTATTATAAAAACGTAATTTTGTATAAAGTAAAATATAGTACAGTTTTCACTTTTACCAGAAGCAGGCGTTCATTCATTTCTTACCCAATTCTCCACGAATCGTTGCACTAGTTTTGTACTAGGGTAACACACAAGGTTGCATAGGTATTGTACTTAGGCAACGTTCGACTAAACGGGCGGCAATTAAAACAATTGAATTGTCGCGGTACAAAAACATTTGGTGACCCCGACGTGATTCTCCATTAAGAGAATTGCACTACACTGCTTCCATATCGAGGAAGGCCACAGACACCAGCATCGAAGGTGAATTTATAGCAGCACCCTATTACTGCTGCACATCATAGAGGATCATTACAAAGGCTAAAATCAAGAAGTTTTATCCGGATTCAAACCATGGCTGATGAAGAAGTTGCACGGATGCTGCAAGAACAGCATGATATTGGTAGTAAATTAGAAAAGCTACTAATAAATTTCGGCAAGGATTCATTAGACCGTAAAACTGAAGATTACATCGCAAAGAGAATACAGTTATTAGACAAATACTGGCGTATAATTCAATCAAACCACAAAAGACTCACTCCATTCCAGGAGCGGCTTGCCAGTTCACACTACTTCAAAAACGAGTATTTCAAGAAGCTAGAACAGGTGTACCTTACACTAAACAGTTTATTATTGGAACATCAAGCTACGTGCGAGCCCACGGCTACTACTAAAGAAGCCAATCATGGAGCGACAAGCTCAGCAGGCGCTGAATCCAGCAGCAACAATAAGCTGGCTGATGAGAACAGTGGTAATTTAGATGATGAGGAAGGTAGCAGCGACGACGACTGCGATGACAATGTTAAACAAAATGACAACGGACGCAAACCTTCATTAATTTCAGAACTATATGAAGGCAAAACTATGGATGTGGACGCTTGCAAGCTAATACGCAAGCAAAAGGCCCTAATGCGGCTCACAACACACCAAATAAGAGATATTGAGTCAAGGCAGGATCAACAGCATCCAAGCCAATATTTCAAACTAAAAATTGATATACTCAAACAATATCAGAGAGAGATGGTTGACAATGACCAACAAATTTGGGAAATGGCCAATGAAGACAATCCATTGGGCTATAAATCAGATCTGTTCTATAACCTTGATGGCTGGACGCAAGATACTATCATTTCACTCCAACAGCAAGTATCAATTCTTGAAGATAAATCCACCGAACAGCCTGCACCTTCAAGACCTCAAGAAAGCTTGATTAAATTGCCAAAGATTTCTCTGCCCATATTTGATGGCAACTATTTACAGTGGACACAGTTCCATGATTTGTATGTCCAGCTAATACACAACCAAACTATAAGCAACACTCAGAAGATGTTCTATCTAAAAACCAATCTGAGCGGAGAAGCAAGGGCGTTAATTCAACATCTGCAAATTTCTAATGAGAACTACGACGATGCGTGGGGTATCCTGAATAACCGATATAATAATAAGCGGTTACTTGTTACGGCGATATTGAGTCGACTACTGTCACAACCAACAATTCAAGCTGAATCGGCTGCAGCTATTAAGAGCCTGCACGACACAACCAATGAATGTCTGTATGGACTGAAAAATTTAGGATTGCATACAGAAACATGGGATCCTTTGATAATACATATAGTAATCAAAAAATTAGACAAAACTACACATGGCTTATACGAGCAATCACTAGATGCACCAAGAGAACTAGACACAATTGGGAACTTCCTGAAATTTCTAGAAACTCGATTTCAGTCCCTAGAAGCTCTTGGAGGCCGAACTTTATGCAACGTAAGACCTAGCCCGAAACTTACAAATCAGTCGAAATCTTCCGCATTCATGGCAACTTCAATGAAGAGCAAGTGTATTATTTGCAAGCAGAGTCATCCATTATATTCTTGCAAGGACTTCCTTTCCAAGAGCCCATCAAGCAGGCTTGACATGGTTAGAAAACATAATCTATGTGTAAACTGCATGAAGGTGGGCCATTCCGTTAAGAATTGCTCTCTTAGAGGTTGTAAAACGTGTTCATCAAAACATAACACCTTATTACATCTTGAAAGAGAAGGTAAAATTCAGTACAACACAAGAGGAGAAACTCTACAGAAGATACAGGAATCAAACAAGGTATACCCACCATCGGGTCAACAAAACTCACACCTTTCGCCAATCAGCTCATCTTCTCAAAAACCAACCACTTTAGCTGCACAAGTAACGAAGTCGCAAAGGAGTTATGTTTTGTTGAGCACTGTGATTGTAAGGTTACGAAATAACGAGGGATTGGAAGTGGAGTGCAGGGCAATACTAGATTCCGGTTCTCAATTGA
The DNA here is from genome assembly GCA_963924295.1 of Dioctria rufipes. Classification (NCBI taxonomy): domain Eukaryota; kingdom Metazoa; phylum Arthropoda; class Insecta; order Diptera; family Asilidae; genus Dioctria; species Dioctria rufipes. The sequence goes on from OZ002742.1 coordinate 56,423,721, forward strand.
ATTTTATAACAGAGCAGCTGGCGAAGAAACTGGCACTAAGAGAAACATTTGACCCATTACAAATTCAAGGCATTGGTCAACGTCCGCAGAAGGCCCACAAGAGGATCAATGTAGAGCTGCGATCAAGAACATGCAACTTCTCAACCAGAATCGAAGCGCATATTCTGCCAGAAATAACAACACATCAACCATCTCAGTCTTTGGATATCACAAACTGGTCCATTCCACGGAATATTGAATTAGCAGACCCGGGATTCAATTGTCCAGGCAGAATCGACTTGCTTATAGGAGCAGACACCTTTTTCCAACTACTCCTAGCTGGACAGATTAAACTAGAAGATACCCTTCCCATCCTGCAAAACACTAAATTAGGTTGGATAGTCAGCGGAAAAACGTCGAACACATCCGCTACCCATGTCTTGTGTGGTATTTGCTCCAAAGAAGAAGAAGCCAAACTAAATGAACAAGTTGAACGATTTTGGAAACAAGAAGAAGTTGACTCTACTAACCCAACCTTGTCGGCATCAGAAATCAAGTGTGAATCACACTTCAATCAATCCGTGAGAAGGGATGATACAGGTCGTTTTGTGGTAAGGCTGCCCTTCGCAAATGAAGCAACGAATCTAGGAGAGTCGAAAGACATCGCGCTTAATAGATTTTATTCGTTAGAACGAAAGCTGACTAGAAACCCAGATATAAGGGCGCAGTATATTGACTTCCTTAACGAATATAAAAATCTTGGGCATATGAAAGAGATCAGTTTAAAAGAAATCTCAGGACCATACTTCTTCCTTCCACATCACTGCGTGACTAAGCCAGATAGTACCACCACGAAGCTTCGTGTAGTTTTCGATGCATCGATGAAAACGTCGTCGAATGTTTCATTGAACGACATCTTATATACTGGGCCCACTATTCAAGATGAACTCTTCTCCATATTACTACGCTTTCGTCTACCACGGTATGTGTTCACAGCGGACATAGAAAAAATGTACCGTCAAGTAATACTGGACAAGGATGACAGGAAATATCAATTAATCCTTTGGAGAGATGATCCATCCAAGCAATTGAAATGTTATCAATTATCTACGGTTACCTACGGTGTAAGAACGGCTCCGTACTTGGCGACGAAATGTCTCCAACGACTGGCAGGCCAAATGGCAGAACAACGCCCTCTGGGAGCCTCGACACTCATGCAAGACTTCTACGTCGACGATGTTATGACTGGTTGCAATAGTCTCAGTGAAGCCATGGAAACACAAGAACAACTAACTCAAATTCTCCAATCTGGAGGATTCAAATTACGTAAGTGGTGCGCGAACCACACTGCATTATTGGAAAATATCGCTTCAGAAGACAGGGCACCGCAGCTAGAACTCCATGACGATAATGACTGCCACGTAAAAACTTTGGGAATAACATGGCTACCACGTTCTGATGAGTTTGCTATCAAAACTCAATGGACAGATGAACAAACTATTACCAAGAGAAGTGTTTTGTCAGACATAGCTCATCTATTTGATCCTCTTGGTTTCATGAGTCCGGTTATTGTAAAGATGAAGATTTTCTTACGAGAATTGTGGGCACTTAACCTAGGCTGGGACGATAAACTACCAGACGAACATAGCTCTATCTGGATCAACTTTCGTCAGAGTTTTGGTGTCTTAAATGACATAAAAATACAGAGACATGTTAGTTCAGGAAATGTGCCGTGCTCTATGCAATTACATGCTTTCTCAGATGCATCTGAACAAGCATTAGGGGCTGTAATATATATACGATCTATTCTTCAGAATGGACTTATAATAGTGAGATTGCTATGTGCCAAATCTAAAGCAGCACCAAAGAAAAACGTAACAATACCCAGATTAGAGTTGTGCGCTGCAAAGTTAACAGCCAACTTAATGCATCGAGTTAAAAGGGATTTGAAATGGAATCACCCCTGTTATTGTTGGTCCGATTCAGAAATAGTGCTAGCCTGGCTAAATTCATCATCATCTTCACATTACACATTTGTAGCCAATCGCATAGCTGCAATCCAAGAAGTAAGTACAGCCGATCAATGGCTCCATGTACCATCAAAACACAACCCTGCGGATCTAGCTTCACGGGGAACTACGCCAGAGCGCCTAAAGAACAATTCTCTATGGTGGTATGGGCCACTTTTCCTACATGGGCATCAATCCTCATGGCCGCTGAAACCATCAAATTTGACGACAGACTTGGAAAAGAGACAGGCAAAGGTGGTGCTATCAACAATCACGAGGAGGACTTCTATATTAGAAGGTATTGAGCACAGAAATTCGTTCAAATATTTACAAAGAACGTTGGCATACATCCTGAGATTTATTAAAAACATCGGTCAACTGCCGAAGGAACGGAAAAACGATCAGCTTAGCGTACAAGAATTAGATAGTGCATTAATGGTGATCCTAAAGGAAGTTCAACAGCAAGGTTTCGAAGAAGACATGGCATATCTTCAAGGAAGTAAGCACGTTAATGCAAACAGCAACTTATGCAGTCTTAGCCCATTCTTAGATGAAACGGGAATTATAAGAGTTGGAGGAAGGCTTCAAGAATCCGAACTGCCTTACGACGCTAAACATCCAATTCTTCTACCATATGGTCACCACGTAACCAAATTATTACTGACTCATATTCATGAAACAAACTCACACGTAGGCGCCCAAGCACTACTGGCAATAACAAGACAAAAATTTTGGCCCATCAAAGGAAAAACTATTGCCAGGTCAATAATTCAAAATTGCGTCCGTTGCTGCAAATTTAAGCCGAAACTCTTTGGGCAGTTTATGGGAAATCTTCCTGCTCACAGAGTTCAACCGTCAAGACCATTTATCAACGTGGGAATTGACTTCTGTGGACCGTTCTCCATTCATTTCAAGCTGAGAGGTAAGAGACCTCAAAAATGTTACGTGGCCATATTTTGTTGCTTTTCCACCAAAGCAGTCCATATAGAAGTGGTAAGCGATCTTAGTACCGATGCATTTGTTCGAGCCCTGAAGCGATTTGTGAGCAGGCGAGGTAACTGTAGAAATATTTACTGTGACAATGCAACTAACTTCGTGGGAGCCAGCAACCAGTTAAAGGAGATTCAACAAGCAGTGTATAGCAAAAATGCTGAAGGAAAAATAACACAGTTCTGCACAAATAGAGGCATTGACTTCCATTTTATCCCACCAAGAGCTCCTCATTTCGGTGGCCTATGGGAAGCTGCAGTAAAGTCAGCTAAGCATTTATTTAAAAAGAGTGTAGCTTCAGCTTCCCTGACTTTTGAAGAATTAACGACAATAATGACAGAGATTGAGGCAATTTTGAACTCAAGGCCTTTAACACCAATGTCAAGCAATCCAAATGATCTTTGTGCGCTAACACCAGGTCATTTTCTAATTGGCGAACCACTAACAAGTGCTGTTGATCCCAATGCACATTCTTCAAGGACGTCTCTGCTCAAAAATTGGAAACAAATATCAGAGTTAAAAAACCAGTTCTGGCAGCGATGGACAAGGGAGTACTTATGTGAGTTGCAGCATCGCTACAAATGGAAGCAGCGCTGCGCAAACGTGCAACCAGGGACTATGGTCGTGATAAAGGATGACAATCTCCCTCCATTAAGTTGGCAATTAGGACGAATAGTTAACACTGTTAAGGGACCAGATGGCTTGGTTCGAGTGGCTGATGTCAAAACAATATCCGGAATGTTAAAACGGCCGATACATAAATTAGCTCCATTACCTATAGAACAAGAACTAAACATTTCCGCTGGAGTCGAGCCTTCAGCAGATCCTAATATCCAGAGCGCTCTTCCTTCAGGCAACAAGAGAGACGAAGAGAGAGAACCGCAACATGGGACTCCTGCCAAAAAATCCCGACGTGCAATCTCACCTATAAGTGTGGTTCTTCTGGCATGCCTGATTGTACCGATATTAGCGAACAGTCCAATACAGTTATCTCCTTTTAAAACTCAACCAGGATTGTACTTTGAAAGCATGGGATCCACTCACCTCGTGACCAACGAATGGAAACTGATTATATACTACAACTTGGAATCATACTGGAAGGAGCTTGAAAACATCAAGAATGGGATAAACAATCTAAGGAAGATTTGTGATTCAACAAGCAGTACTCAAGCATGCACACAAACAGTTGTTCAATTTTCTAACACAGTAACAGAACTCGAAAACAACAATGCGTTGCTCACCCGTGACTCGAGTTCAAGACATAGAAGGGCCCCATTAGATATTGTGGGAAATCTTGCACATTCCTTATTTGGAGTATTGGATTCGACCTATGCCGAAAAAATGTCTCAAATAATAAATAATCTTGAGGGAAATCAGCAACATTTACTGGAATTACTAAAAAACCAAACTTCTATAGTGGACTCAACGGTAAATGTAATCAAAAAATCTAGTGAGATAATGGCAGGTCGACTACAAGAGTTTGAAGACAATATAAATCGAACCATTCTCCAACTAAAAGGGATAACCAAGGAAGTTCAAGAACAAAGAATCTTAGAAATCTTCAACGCCTTGGCAGTGCGTTTAATTTTGGCAACCACCAACTATCAACGAATGCAGACAATGTTGTTGGATGTCATTATAGACACTCACCACGGAAAGATGAATCCCACACTACTAACACCGAAGCAGTTTCGAAATCAATTAATTATTATCAAAGAAAATCTACCACCGACCTTGCGGTTACCAGCAAATCAAGGTAATTTATTAGAACTCTACAGCCTCATGACCGTTGAAGTGCGTGTAGCAAAAACACAGTTGATCTTCAGAGTGAAACTACCACTACTTTCTTACGAACCATTCGAATTACTACGAATTGTTTCGGTTCCAGTTTTGGTTAACGACTCATTTGTGATCATCGAGCCGTCATCTCAATTCCTCATGATCAATCTACATCGTGATCAATACTATCCGTTGTCAGAACAAGAAATGGCAATATGTTCTACAATTGGCCACTTCAATCATTTGTGCAAGCAGCATCATCCTCTATTCAGAAAGGGAGCCAACACCAGCGCTTGTGAAATTGGATTTCTCACAAACTCTCCATCATTGTCTACCTGCAAGATTAACAAATCCTATAATACACCCCGATGGATACAACTTGTCAGTTCAAACCATTGGATCTACATCATGAAGGAAGAAACAACAATAAACATTGTATGCGGAAACACAGTTGTACAAAAATCCCTATCAGGATCAGGAGTACTCAATATCAGCAATGGTTGCACCATCAAGGATGAATCAACTACTATCCAAGCACATAACCTATACCCTTCTACATTAAGAACATCGTTTATTCCTACCAAGAATCTAACTGAACTTTTAGGTCCAGTTGAGATTGCAGAGCTCTATTATAAACCCTCAGAACATCAAAATATCTCCAATGACATTATTGAGCTTAAGGATAAACTACAACAACTACGTGTTGCAGAAGAATCCACCAAGGTTATCACTCATCAAGATGCCCATCAGTTTGCCATCGGATACATTGGGCTGCTCATAACTCTAATCATCTGTAGTTATCTCCTCTGGAAGCATCTCACAAGACAACACCCAGCAAGACGACCATTGCCTCCAACCCCGGCAGCTAGAGTAGCACGGCCCAACAATGCAGGCTCTCAATTCAGCCTCCGACCTGAAACGGTAGAAATGGTTGAACTTAACGTTCAACGCGGGGGAGGATGTTGAATATCACATACCATATAAATCAGTAATAGAAATAAAAGTATTAAAATTCCATAAAATTTAGCAAACAGATGAATGTATGTATATAACATTCATCATTATTGCTAAATTTTACAGCTCTTACAGCAAATTTGTTGACTAGACATTTCCCACATTCTTGTCGCCACAAAATCGTCTGGCAATGAAACTAGAATCCGACAAAGGTATTGCATGTAATTAGAATCCGACAAAAATATTTTGTGGTGATAAGGTGTGGGAAAATATGAAATGATAAAATTTTATGTTGCTTAGAATTTAAGGTTTACGAAAATGTCAAATAAGCATCTTTTTATTATAAAAACGTAATTTTGTATAAAGTAAAATATAGTACAGTTTTCACTTTTACCAGAAGCAGGCGTTCATTCATTTCTTACCCAATTCTCCACGAATCGTTGCACTAGTTTTGTACTAGGGTAACACACAAGGTTGCATAGGTATTGTACTTAGGCAACGTTCGACTAAACGGGCGGCAATTAAAACAATTGAATTGTCGCGGTACAAAAACAGGTTACTTATCTTAGTAATTTTCATCTATCTGACCTAATCTTATTGCCCATTGTCCATTATTAAAACCACAATTAATGTCGTCTTTTATTAGAAAATGCATCCTAATACCTCCAATAGGTTCAAAGATCGATACAGAAAGTAAATTGGTATCCAAGAGCAACATCTTATAAGAGAGAGAGAGAGAGAGAGAGAGAGAGAGAGAGAGAGAGAGAGAGAGAGAGAGAGAGAGAGAGAGATAAAGAGAGTGAGAAAAAGAGAGTGGGAGAGAGAATGAGAGGGGGAGAGAGCTATGTTGTGCTCTTTAGTAACTCGATCTGGAATTGTTTTAATCATAAAAAGTATTCCTGTACTAATTTAGTATAGCGATAACTCCTATGGAGCGACCCCTACGGGTTGGAGTATGTGGAAGGAATCTATTACTATACCGTTAGGCACATTGATCTGAAACACCGTGTACCTCTTCGATAACATCTAGGAATGAACATTTAATGGTGACACGCTACCAACACCATTGAAAAACTCCAATTTATTTCGATATACTCGTGTTAAGATTTTTGATTTTTCCCAATTATCTAATTCGTTTAACACTAGAGCACACGCACAGGGGACATATTTCCACCCGTTTTTCATTTTGGCATGGGGGTGGGGGGTGCCTAACGGTTTCCGAGATAGCTGGACTTGAAGATATTTGAGTATGTTTTTATAGATTACCCTGCCATTGCAGAACGTTATACCCTATGATGATGATTAAAACTTTGACCGATAGCACAGATTTTAAATGGCTGGTCCATTCCGGAATATACCACAACATGTTTCTAAGGCACCGAGAACAAATGTTGCTTTAACAGCAGTTTTGTATACATTTGGTCGACTGCAGTGTTGCCAATTAATTTTTCTAAAATCGGCTAATTGTATTTTGAAAATCGGCTAAAATCGGCCAAACAGATTTTAAAAATCGGCTAAAAATCGGCAAATGTCAAATACAAACAGAAAGTCAAAATCAACTGTCAACTGTCTGTAAATTTGGTTTAGATATGTAATAGCATAGCTGTGTTCTTTTGTGTACCTTGTTCTAGAACTCCCATACATTGGAGAGAACTATTTGCTCTGTGGATTGAAGCGAACTATTTGTGCTGGCCTGTTCGCTTCATTTAAATCTTCTATGAAAATGTAGGGGCGCTATTCTACAATTTTCTAGTTGTAGAAGTTGGTAAAACTCAACTGAAAATGCTTGACATTTGTCATATTTGAACTGTCACAATCTTAGAATATAGAGACAATAGAACTGGAGCTAAATTTAATGATAGAGCTCCATTTGCTGATAAAACTTTGGATACGTATTGAAATATTTAACTGCTGAAGAAATGCAAGGGATTTGATTTGCTTTGATATTGATTCTACTGAAAAGTACACAATTTTGTTATTGAAATATTTTTTTCTACTTTAAACTTAGGTGAAGAGTTCCTGATGCCAACAAAAATTTACGTAAGCGATAAAACCTCTGCTGGAAAAGAAGTGTATAAAGCCATGGCACTATTACTGGAGATGGATTAATTGAAAATATTCCTCGTGTCCTCACCAAAGAACTCGGAGTTCATCTGAATGCGAACAATTTTCATATTCTTCCTGTTTTCGGTTAGTTAGCAGAAAGTGGTAATATTACTCATCATGAAACTGAATATGTACTATAAATGCAATGTGATTAAAATAAATGCATTGTCATTAATGTCCCTGCCACGAGCAAAATAATTTTTTTACCGATGATAATGTGCACCTACTGCCCAGTTTGTTGTCGTCACCTTCTGCCGCTAAAATAATACACATTTCTGTTTATTAGTTAAGTAGTTGAAACGTATAAATAAAGTTGGTAAAAACTAGAAAGCCATTTTTAATCCAAAATTGTGTTTTATTTAATTTACATAAATGCTATGAGTTAGGAAATAAATTAAGCAGTATCAAAAATCAGAATTCAATTCTTATGTAATATATATGGAACAAAATGTACTGTTGGCTGTCTGTATGTATGTATGCGAGTGTGCTACCCTTACACTACAAACAAACTTTCTACTTCACTGGTGTTACGGTGGCACTAACCGGACGGTGCTTTTATACTCATTAAATCACAGAGCTTATTTCTTACAGAGCGAACCTCTGTTAACGGCATATCCCAATCAATTTCAGATAGAATTGTTAAAATTTCATCGAGATTTTCTTCTGATATTCCACAGGTGTCTCCATGCAGTGCTAAAGCTTCATATAATTTTATTGCAGTCGTTTTTCTTATATGAACATGAGTCAGACCCAAAAACACAGACATTTTCGAACACAATCGTGGCACCTGTATTAGTTGACAGAAAACATTTATACTCGAGACCAATTTGTATAGTTTTTTATGTCCCATATTTGTATGTTAACTAAACGAAATATTTCGTCAGCGAATGTCGAATTTTCATCCATTAAAACTGAATTTATCGTTCCAGGAAAGGAATTTTATTTTGAACAATGTAAATTAAGTTGTGTGAGATCTTCTATAATATTAACCTGAGCTCAATATAATATCCAAAAAGTTTAGCGTTGGATATGTGACTCTCTCATTTGATACATTTTGTTGAAATACTGAAACAATTTCTGAACATATTTGAGGAATCTCATTAGGATGTGATCTTAAGAATTGAAATAAACACGATGAGGAGTATTTTATCTATGTGAAAAGTGAAATTATATTATCAATTCTGTTGTGTATTAAGTTAAGTTAACTTACCAGGGATTCAGTTAATTGCCCTATACTAGCACTCAATCCCAACAGAACTCTTTCTGAATACTCTGGGAATTCAAGTAAAGAACAGAACAGTGGAAATGTATGATCGGCAAATAACCATAATACAGAAGAACTATCCTCCGGGAAAATGTTAAGAAGTTTTTCTTGGTTTTGTATGAACCAAATTACAAAATATTTTTCCAGCTAAACCTCGAGTACGCTCAATTGTTTCGAGTGCTTGTTGTGCCAAGCCAACCATTACCTGATGAACGAATTCCGGTTGTAGTAGTGCATAAGGTAACAAACTGTCCTTAGATTAAATAATGCTGGAAAATACGATTTTCGATTCCTTTAATACAATACACATGGTGTATAATACTACACATTGCTGCTTCTCTAACCCATGCTCCGATATCGCCACGATTATCAAGTGTATATTCTTCTAAAGCCTTCAGATAGCAATCAGAAATTTTCATCAAGTACTGAGGGTTGGAAATTGATTCTACAAAGAATATAGAAGAAAAAATTTACCGTCGAATATTAATTAATTTTGTTATCTATCTCACCTGGATCACTAACATCAAAACCAATGACTTGGACTACATTTGTTAAAGCTCTTATACTATCACGTCTAGCTTCTGACCAAATATAAGTAATAGGATTTTTATTACGTTTTAGCAGCAGTTTGATCACCACTAATTAACGCTTGAACGGCACCATGAGGCAGGAGAGCGTGCTTTATTAGAATATTAATGATTTCGTTAAGTTTTAATTTAAGTATGAATTTTGGAAGAGCCCCAATTGCACTTAGATATCCCATTCGAATGTGTTTCTTCTAAATCATTCTCCGATCCAATTAAATAGGTATCCATAATTGCTATATTTTCCTCTTCGTACATCTTGATTGTAGTAAGCGTTGCAAAATTCAGTTAGAGCACTCGTTCCGGAATCTCGTATTTGTGCATTTTTGTTAACGATGCATTTATCGATGATTTTTTTAAAGAAATTTTCACACAATATGGAGTCTGTGTGCATATTCAAAGTTTGATAAATAAGTTTACGTTTAAGACTGTTAAACTAAATTGCCTCAAATTTCGATTTAAGTCATAGACCAAATTTAAATTTAAGTATAAAAGCCGGTCATAAAATCTCCTTCCAATAATTAGTAAAGCACTTTGCGTTCTTTTTTTCGTCTCATTTTACAACACTTCGGTAGGCAATTTACCATTTAACACTGCTTTTTTAGTACTCTTAAAACACTGAATTAGTTTTTATGCCACTTTAAATGTCTTTTAAGGCGTATTTATTAACAAAATCTGGATTCGGTATCATACAATATACAATATGGCGCAACACAAATCGCATGCATAAGCAAAGCAATAACCAATAAGCAAAGCATTCTTTCTTTCTTAATCTTATAAGAAAGAAGCATTCTTATTGGTTAAACCAATAAAATATAAGCCGCTGGCTCTGATTGGGCCAGCGGCGGTCACGTGGTGGAGTGGACGAAAGCAAAGCAAGTGAAGTTTGCGTTAATCCCAAAATCGGCAAAATCGGCTAAAAAAAATATCGAAATCGGCTAAAAATCGGCTGTCGGCTAAGCTAAAATTTTTTCGGCTAATGAAGTTGAAAATCGGCCAAATTAGCCGATTTTCAGCTCAGTTGGCAACGCTGGTCGACTGCCTCAACATGGAAGATGCGGGAAAATATGAATCAATCGACGTAACTCTCATAATTTTTTTTTTCATGTCGCTGTACTGATCAAACTAAAGGAATGATGCACAGCACAAATATTCAGTGCGGTGGGAGGGACGTAAGTGTTACTTTTTTCTTATCTAGTTTTTGCAAATTCTTTTTATTTTGCTGTATTTATTAGGATTTGTTTTATTAAATTCGTTTTCCCCTGAGAGTCATTTTTTGTAATGGTATTGCATGACGGTTTTGCACCAACTAAATATTCTCCTATCGAACTCAACAACTTTCCTAGAATTTACAATTCGCCCTGTCTTTGACAAACTATACATACAAAGTCTAGCCACGTAGAACAAAAATATGCAACGCTTTTCGTCCACAAAGGGTAAGCCAGCAGCTTCGCTCCATACATAATCATCATTTCCACGGCCCGGTGAAGAAGGCCACAATTTTTTCTTAGAAATTTACTGGAAATTTCTTTCTTAGAATTTTCATGCATTGGCCGAGAGCTCTTTTTAGGAAAACTCTTTCCTAGAATTTATACACACTTTTGGAGGGTGACAACAATTGCTATGAGCGTAGGCGCGTAGCCAAGCAATAAGCAAAAAATATTCTAGTAAATTTCTACGAAAAAATTGCGGCCTTCCCTAGTCAAGGCATTGTTAATTTTATATTGGAGCGAGGCACTACTCTGTATGTTATTTTTGTCTATGGTTCTGTCCTTTGCCGACGACTTGTATACATTTGCACACAACTAAAATGCTTCATTCTCGTACACAAACTTTGCGATACTTTTCCTTTACTTCTCTATCCGTAGATTACGCTCGTCACAAGTCACCACAGCGACCGATGCCAGCATTTATTGAATGAGGATCGCTGTGAGTGCGTTTACGCCCCACCCACCGCACCGAATTTTCCCGCATCTACTACGTTGAAGGAGTCGACCAAATGTATACAAAACTAATGTCAAAGGAACATTTCTTCTCAGCACCTCTGAAACATGTTGTGGTCTATTCCGGAATGGACCAGCGATTTAAAATCTGTATACTTTTCTCTGGTACTGCATGCGACATCTAGTTCTTATGCCATCTATGCCGATAGATAGTCGTTGGACCTTTGCAATCATCATTTTCCATCATCTTCTCCATTTTAAAGGTATAGTTCAACAAAGGTAAAATTTTGGAATTTTGACTCGTTTTTTTTTTACTTGACTACTATAATTATCGATAAACACTTCATCAATACCAGTTTTTCATATTGGATCTAAGAAGCCTAAAACCTTAGCTTTAAAATGACACTCTGTACCGAAAATGTAACCCTTTCTGTGTTTATATTTTTTCTTAAACACCTCCAGTGAAAATAGCTGAAAAAATTCAATAAGTGCCAGAAAGTAGGCAATTTTCTTTCCACTGGATTTGCATAAGAAAAAGTGCAAAAAACCCAGGAAGGGTTACATTTTCGGTACATAGTGTGCTGCATCATTCTTTAGCTAAGATTTTGGGCATCTTAAATCCACTATGAAAAATTGGTATTGATGAAGTGTTTTTCGATAAAAATAGTAGTTAAATAAAAAAAATCTAGTTGTAAATCCGAAATTTCAAATTTGTTTAGCCTTAACTTCATAATGGAGAGGGTGGCAGGAAAAATTTATAAACCACTGTAAAGGTCCAACGATTATCATTCGAACAAGTTTCAAATCATGAACACAGGGTCTAACGTTCAAAAGCTACAGGGTAATTTATAAAAACATACCGAACTATCTTAAAGTCCAGTTATCTCGGAAACCCCCCGACCAATACAATTTCTTGCTCATCTAAGCATGACCTATCCATAGCCTTCGGATATTACACCACTAAGTAATTTGAATAAAAATAGCTTAATGGACAGAAAAAGTACACAAGTTGTTTGATTACCGTGGCAATTAGTTGAGATGATATAGGTAGGAAGAACAAACCAATAAGAAATTCACACCCTGTATGCAATAATAAAAATAAAACGAGAGTCGATCTGCCTGCAGTGTAATGGAACTCTTTTCTCGGCTGTGGGTAATTAAACGGAAGGATCCATGAGAAACAGAAATACTTCTTATTCTGGTACAAGTGTATAAAATGCACATATCTTCACTAATTGTTCAAAGCTATAAACAAACCAAATTGTACTACTAGAGACAGTGATATTTATAGGAGCTGATCTTACGATAACTTTAGTGTTGGTTATGACCTGCGATTAGAGAACTCATGCAGAATAAATAATTCTTTTGGTACCGGAATAAGAAGATTCATTTTCTCATAGATCTTCGAATTTTATTACCTACAGTGGCTAATCATCAAGTAATTATATGCTCCGACTGTAAAAAAAATGAAAGGAATGAAAATAATATCTATGTACCAGTTTGTGCCCTTTTTAGTTGGGCTGCTTGAATTTTAAAGATACTTTTATTTATATTTTTCGTTTATAATCAAGTTAGTATATAAGAAAGTTTTTCAAAACTTTTAGTATTTAAATAAGTGTAATAAAGTTCCTCTTTTTGACAGCGATGTCTCAGTGTGCAGTGCCGCATCACTTAAAAGAAGAATGCCGTTAAAAGGAAATAACACATACAAAAAAAAAAAAGTAAGATATTAAAAGAGAAAGTCAACGAAAAGACAAGTGATAAAATTGCAAAACTAAAAAAGATTAAACAGCTGACACATCAATGCATAGCTAAATTAATCATTGTCATTGTACCCGTTTCGCCCTTCAATCTTATTCTGTGCAAAGTAAGTGATGGGTGAAGCCACCGCACAAACACGAAACAGCGCCTATGGTACGGGAAGGCAACAACGAACGAGAAGAATATGCAAAAACAGTGACGCGATGCGCAAATCTAGCTGCACTGCAGCACGAACAAGAACCAAAGAGTAAATTTATATCATCAAATTTAATGTGAACAGAGAATTGCTTCAATTCGGTACATCTAGAGCCATCTATTGAGTTGTGAACTCATTGCCTCTGCGTTCACTATATAATCTAAACACAATGGTTGAACTTAACCCTAGGATCTAATCTACCCATAGCTGAGCAGAGAACCATATTGGACTATGGCAACACCAACTGGGCACTATACAAAGCTAAAATAATATCATCCTTAAGCCAATTAATCATTCCTAATGATAGATGTTTGACCACTAGTGAAATTGATAACACTATTAACCAACTTGACAATGTACTGTCAGAGGCTATAGAAATAAGCGTTCCTAAATTAACAATTAATAATTCTACATGTATTCCTTTACCACCTGCACTCCTAAAAATTATTCGTGAAAAAAACAAACTTCGTCGCCGCTGGCACCGACTGAACTATAATCCGGCCTATTATCAGCTGAAGTCGCAAATATCTTGTCTTGAGAAAATAATCAAGGATTCAATAAAAATTCATTATGCTAATTATTGGACTAAAAAGTTAACTGGAGTTAAGCTAGACAATAAAAAAAAAGCTAACTGGTCTAGTTGGTATAAAAGACATTCCCCCAATTAAATTGTCTGATAACGGCAGGGTACTGTACACCAAAGAAGAAAAAGTTGATGCTCTTGGTCAGTATTATGAAGCCATTCATAAAATAAATGATAACCATGAAGACCTTGAGCGAACAAGCATCACAAATCAGTTCACTGATGCCAATTTTAAGAATAATTTCACCCCACTTGTTAACTTTTCCGCTGAATGCCTCAATAGTCATATGGGAGACATACCTCATCCCTTTCCCAATCGCTCCAACTCTCCTCCAGTTGACCAGCAACCCGACATAAGTCAAGATGGCAGCATCCCTCTACTTGCAAACAACGAGAGCTACATAAGCTTTGCAAATTCCAAAGATATAATATCATTAATAAAAGGAAGGAATAACAAAAAAACTGCAGGTTATGATAAAGTCTCAAATTTTTTGCTTAAAAGATCGCCTCCTTGTCTATATACCTTTTTAACGTTACTTTTTAATCACATTTTTAATATTGGATATTTTCCAGATAAGTGGAAACAAGCCATTGTTATTCCAATCCCTAAACCTAATAAGAACCCATTACTAGTATCTAGCTATAGACCAATTTCGCTTCTTTCCTGCATCAGCAAAATCTATGAAGCTTTCGTTTTGAATAAAGTTAAATCACATTGTGAAGACAACAACGTTATTCCGAATCACCAATTTGGCTTTAAATACCAACACTCAACAACACATGCCCTCACAGTACTAATGGAAAGCGTGAGCTCTAACCTGAACAGCAAAAGAGCAACATTAGCCTGTGCATTAGACATTGAAAAGGCCTTCGACACTGTTTGGACAACAGGACTGATATATAAAATGAGATGTCAATTCGGTTTTCACAAACACATCTGTACAATCATATATAACTACCTGTCAAATAGATCATTCAGGGTCAGAATAAAGGACACCATCTCCGAGAGTTTCCAAATTGATGCAGGGGTACCTCAAGGCTCACTATTAGGTCCCATTCTATACAGTATTTACACCTCGGATATCCCCAAACCTGATCAAAGCGATTGTAGAGTAGGGATCATATGTTTTGCTGATGATATTCTCCTGTACACATCGCATCTCAATAAGGCCATAATGAGAACTCGTGTTAACAAATACTTAAAGATCTTATCGAGCTATATGTCAAAATGGAAAATAAAAGTTAACACCAGTAAGTGCGAATGCATTTTATTCAAGGGTAGCAGGAGAAATACCCCCAGAAATAATTGGAGACACTTGGATCGCTTTAGTTTAAATTTTAACAATACCGATATTCATTTGAAAAACAAAATTAAATACCTCGGCATAATCTTCACGGACAATCTACTATTTTACCGGCATATTGACTATATTTTAAAAAAGGCAAAGAATTGTTACTCCAGCCTATACAAAGTCCTGAAAGCAAATTCAAAATTAACTGTTAAATTAAAATTAGTCCTCTACAAACAAATGTTAAGACCGATATTGGGATACGCTTTCCCCATCTGGTTCAGTATCAGCTCTGCACAGATGGAAAGACTCAGAGTATTTGAGAGAAAGGTACTGCGCAACTGTATTAATTACCAGAGACGTAGAGGCTCATACACTTGGATGAGTAACCAACGAGTATATAATAAAGCCAAAACTGCCAGAATTGACTGCTTCCTTATAAAAACAGCGACTAAGTTCTTGGAAAAGCTGAATTACGTTGAAAACCCTTTAGTACAAGAAGCTAACCAACTACATAATCCTTACATCAACATTAAATACCACCCTCCTTCCCATCTAAAATGGCTAATTGCCAATGACCTACTATTTGCACAAGACAACCTCCTGCATTATCACAGGGGCTACCGAAATATTGACAGCATAGTTTATAACACCTCACAATACATCAAATCATCGTAATCACAAATAACACTAACAGCATCCACAACAGTACCAACTACAAATACATACATACAAACTCCTACAAACCTAGGAATAAGTTACCCTCTAAGCTAATTGTAAATATTTTTAAATTAGTAAATAATTGCAAATATGTTTTACCTTTTTTACAAATTAAGCTAATCTAAGCTAAGCTAAGTTAATTTTTCACTACACATACTACACGCACACACATTAATCATAGCTCTTTTTTAAGCCATTTTTTAGAGCACTTTAAATACTAATTTAGAAATTTCAAATTTAACTGAATCTATAACTTGTTAGACTAACGATTAATAAAAAAGTTTTTTGGTAAAGGCTATTCTAGTCTGTAAAAAACAGTATAATTTGATTTTAGTACGTAAGCACCAGTTTTTGTAATTATTTATCTAAAAGGCATTAAAAATTTGTTTCTAAAAAAATTTGTTTCTAAGTTCCTCTTTTATAGTTATTAACACTCTTTTATTTTCCACTGTTTAACTGAGGCAAACCACTTGAATAATGGGGTACTCATGCCCCCATGCGAGCTCTCATGAACCACACTGTCAAAAAAATAGGATTATTCTCTAAATTTAAGACACTTTTCTTATCTAAAAATAAATGTAATTTTCTCTGATGTAAAGGGAAAATAAGTTTAATTTCCCAAAATCAATGGAACATTCAATGAGTTTAGTTATTTGGCACCAGGATGCCTATGAAGTACGTAAAATTCCCGAAATGTTAAGCTCTCTTGGATATAAGGAAGAAAACATTCAATAAATTAGGTATTATGCTACATTTTTTATGGAAACATATTTTCGTTTATATAATTCACACATTGTTTTTGAAAACAAGTCATATAAGGTTTTTCTAAAGCTTGCTTGAGCGTGCCCAGCAGCGTTGCCAGAAATTTTCGCAAAAAATATGCAAATTTCCGGAGAAAAATATGCTTTTTCGAAAAATATTATGCTAAATTGGAGTTGAGAGATAAAAACTAATAGCAACTATCGTTATCAAAGAATCGAATAGGGTATTAACTGCAGTCATTGTAAATAAACGATTTTCATTACAAATATGAATTTTAAAATTTATTTTTGACTGATAATTAAAAAGAAAACAAAAAATACCTCATCAGCCTCTGCGTTTTGACATTTTTCATATTTTTCTGCACGAGAAATTTCTTTTGTTTAACCATACCGATGAGACCTCTCTGATCGCTGGGTCGAAAAGTTCAATAATTTTTTTGCACTTAAAATGCATTTTGTAAATTTATTGAAATTATTTTCAATAAATTTCAGTCTGTTAGACGAGAAATCTCCTTCATATTATTGTTTATTTCAAAAGAAAAGCAAGATCTGTCACTTACTTTTAAACTGTTCCGTGCTGATTATATTGCGCAATTTTCTTTTAATATTAATTATAGCGCTAAATAGCCTTTCGACATCAACATTCGAAAATGGTAAAACTAGTAATGATAGTAAAAATGTACAGAGGATGGATGGATTTTCATTATTCGAACTTCTAAAATTATTTACTTCTATCCAATATTCAATGGTATTCAGATTAGTTTCCCGTTGCACTAGAGTCAAATTTCTCCCTTCATTTTCTACTTCAGATATATCTTGGGTGGAATTTTGTGCCATTTAAAGAAAAGGAACCAGCGAAGGATTTATGGATTTCCAGCTATTTTCGATTGAAAAATAATTAATTTTTCTTAATATTTCTACGTTTTTGGAAATTCTATTTCTTGTTTCAGTAACTAATTTGGTTAAGAATTTGATGCAAGTTGTACGTAAAACCTTTTCTTTTTCCGTTGCTATATTACGTTCCTTTACAGATTTCTCAACAAACGTTACAAATTCACATCCTAAGTACGGACAAGGCAAAATAAATTCGTTTAAGTCAACTTATAGAATTTTTCCGATAATATTCTTTTCAATTACAATTTTTTTTGTTAAGGATTTTAATAAAAACAATAGATCTTCGAGGACCTCTGTTCGATCTGCATTTTTTGCCTGAAAAAGCTATATTCACTTTTTGTACTTCTTGTAAAATATTTTTTAGAAACAAACAGTATGCATAATTCAAGTCATCTCGATATAAATCATATAGTTACGAACTTCGTGGACTTGCAATCTTCATTTATTGCCTTGTAAATATTATTATAAAATTATAAAATATTTTTCTTGTGCTTGACTCGGAAAACCAATTCTAGGTTTCAATTATCACAAATTCGATGTTTTAGGGCAAAGATGTCTGCGCGGAGGAGGAAACTGCAAGTTGAAGGGTATGACATACGCAAGGTATTAGAATAAACAACTCATCTTTTTATATACCCCGTTGTTTACTCCTACCATGACGCTTGCATTATCCATCCCAAGCAGAGACATTTTTGTCACCGATAACCCATATTCATTTAAAACAGAATGTATTGCACTGAGCAAACCATTCGAATTACATTCGGTGAGATCAAACGATTTCAAAAATTGCACGACAATTCTTTTCTTTTTCTCACTATAATATTTTATAATTATACCTATATACTTATTAGTAGTAATGTCGGTAGATTCCTCTATAATTAAACTGAACGAACTGTTACCTAAATCATTTTTTAAGACTTTCCTGGAAATATGACACTCAGAAATTTTTTATGATGGCTGTACAGTTAGTACGCCCCAATGAGAAATTATTTAAATTGCACATCATTTTAAAGTTCTCTTTTTCACACTTGAAAAGGGATCCACAGGTTTAATAGAGGAATTGACAGCAACATACAATACAATTCTGGCTTCCCTCTTTCAGCCAATCATTTCTGGCTTTCTGTGTGTACCTGAACTGTTAATTTCAAATTTATTATAACAATTATTATTTTAAAATCATAAATTGATAATTTATAATTAACTTTTTCTTTTTTATACCAATCCGAATCAGTCGATAAGATTCTTGTTTTTAACCAAAAAACTGAAATTATACCAACCTATATAAGAATTCAGTTCAAATGCTTAGTATTAATATCCTTACCATTCTATGTCGGATTATATGCATTCAGTAGGACTTTTTCTAACACTTATTTTTTCAATAATGCTCAAAACAGTTCACTCAATTCGGATATCGGAATGTGACGCTTGACTTCACACTGCGGGTTATGTAAAAACAAGCTCCCCTATATAAATTTACAGAGGTTGTACAAAGAGATTTTACGATTTCAAAGATTTTTTGTGTATTGTATTTTGCGGTGCGTTCAAGGCTACAATACTTCTAGGCCAAAGAGTGTGTGGCGAGCTATTGTAAAATATATATATAGTAATAGTCATTATAATTGTAACGTAAGGACCTTTTTTTCATGGTGTGTGGTGGAGCTCTGTTATCTCTCCATATCCTTTCTTAAATGATCTGCTTTCACTTACATTCATTCCCATTTATAGTTTTTCTCGATGACAGTAACCTTGATTTCGCTTCCAAAAATTAAATAATGCTAAAAAATATGCCGGCATAATTATGTAAAAATATTATGCTATCGCGGCGTAAATTATGCTAGTTTAGCATAATTATGCTAGTTTAGCATAATTATGCTAGTTTAGCATAATTTATGCTAAAATGGCAACGCTGGTGCCCAGCGTACCAACATAACTTCCGTGCTACTTAGTAATATGGGCCATAAGAAATGAACTAGTCAGCTCATTCTCATGTTTCTAAAGGGGGTGGTGTTTAATCACCTTTGCTGGAGTCTGGAGTGTGGTGCTATCACCTATTCTCTAGATTTTAGGGAATGCTCCTTACGTTTTAGGGAAAAAAATAAAATAAATTTGAAAATTCCTTACATTTTGGGGAATGTTCCCTAAATTTTAGGGGGTTGGGGGGGGGACAAAAATTCCCTACATTTGAGGGAGGAAAACCTACTTACATTTTAGGGATAAAAACCTAATCTACGTTTTTCAAGGTGGATATTTCCCTAATTTTATCGACAAATACCTAATCTTTGCGACACAAATTGTTGCCACTCACTTTAGGAAATTATTTTTTACTGTGCAAGTCGGGGCGCGTGTGCTCTAGTGTACAATATGAATATCATTATCGGCCGTGACCTACCATCTTGATGTGATAAGATTTGTGCTGCTATAATCTATCGCTATGATTTTATTACAATCCCTGTCGCGACGGTGCCTGTTTTCACATTACAATTCTTCTAATTGGTTATGACACCTTCCCCATTACAATTCTTGTGTAATAGATGTTATAAACCTCCTTTTATATTTCCACTTTTCATAATTAAACAAAATTTTCAAAAGAAAGCAAATGAAAATGTCAACTACATAGGACAAAGCAAAAGCTTTCAGAAGATACATAATTTCAGCTAGAAAAGCAATACGAAACTTTTTTGATTAAAATTTAGGAAAAACCAATTAAAATGAAGTTCTTAGTAGTCAAAGAAAGTTCAGTTTCCGAAGGCGTCGAAATTTCTAATTACCTTCATCCTCCAATATTTTAAAAGCATTCTGCCTCAAATTTTATGTCTAATTTCATGGCATTGAGGTAATTAACTTAAAAAATTTGGCAATTTTAGGTATTTTGCATAAGCTTCTGCTTCCATTGTATTGCAAATTTATACTACATCCAAAATCAGGAGGGTGGATATATACGTTGAAGAGAAAGACGAACCAAAGGATAGACGCTTTTAAGAGCTTTTGTATTAAGGAAACGTGCTTGATGGGATATAGAAAATACAGCATCCATATTATCTTCTAAATTATACATTAAAATTTCAACAACTAGAAAGTCAGCTGCGAGTCAGCTGGTTGTCTGAAACGACAAAAACAAAAACAAACAAACAGATTAATGCATGGAGCTGCTACTGTATTTGTTCAAGTAATTAAATGACACAAGGTTGATCAAGACTTTGTGATTCATCGTGAAACCTTATAACTGGCTTTTTCATTTATGATATACTATCAAGCAGGTATCACTAGAAAGTGACACAAAATTAATTTAAGTCTCACCATCCCAACCTATAAAACTTGTTAAGGTATGAAATGATAGCTTGCTGGGATACTGATGATGGAGAAAAATCCCGAAATGGTGTTGTAGACAAAAGATATTTTACTTCGAAATGAAATTATTCTCTATCCGAAATTTATTTAAAATAAATTTAATGTAGTTCCAGTTTGAAACTCAAGAATGCGCTGCATTTGCAAGATGTGGTCCAAGATATAGGTAGAAAAATTAACGTTAGTTTTATGTAGAGAAATTACAGAATTACAGGTTTGTACAAAAAAATGTACGTAGATAACAAACTAACCGTTTGAAGATAGCCAAAGAAAAACTCCTGATGAGTCTCATGGCTGGGTTGAAACTAGTTAAGCATCGCCAAATACCAGCCTACACGGCATCCCTTAAAAATCTGTTATCCATTTTTTGTTAAACCATATTCAGATGCAAAACAATTCAAATAATGTTAATTTATCGTTTACGCAGATATTACGCAGGACAGTGCATGTACGATAATTTAATATTTTATACATTGTTTTACATCTTATCTTGATATGGTTTAACAAAAAATCGGTAACAGATTTTTAAGGGATTCATTTTCTTCGTTTTTTTTTATATACCGGAACTTCAAGTTTGCAGAATATAAGTTCTAAATATAAATAAATTTCCATTTCATTCTTGTAAAGCATAAAGTATATTTACATAAAATATCAATTTTAGATTAGGTCGCCATACTCGGTTTCAGCGCTTCTACTATTAGTGAAGATAAATTTGAATTTCAAGCACTCATTGTTAGCGTTGCCTGTTTATTTTCTTGTTTCTATGTGCTTACATCTACATACATTTGTTTCTCTATCTTCTTGACAGTTTCTTTCAATCAATGAAATATTTTGACCATTTCCATTTACAGGTATACTAATTTGACTATATACATATATAACTATATCGTTACAAAAGTAAAGATGCATTGCATAGACAAAAAACACCTGGGCCTTTAATATTGCATTCTAAAGCTAGCTGAAACAATTCAGAACACTGTACATACATTTCATTGTTCTGTGAACTGAAAGTATCTTACCAATCTTTAATTTTTCCTTCGAAAACTCAATAATAATTAAAATTCACTGTATCATTGTGTGAACCGAAAATAAACAAACAAAATGTTCTTGAAGATTTTTGAACAATGTTTAGAAAATTGCGCACAAATCTACCACCTTACATTTTAAGAAACGTCAGCGACATCACGCTTCAAATAAATGAAAAGAACAGTTCCCAAATGTCTCTTCTTTAACTGATACAATTCCAAGTAACCACTTTTCAACTGAAAGTCGCAGTATGGCATCTGTGTAACTTAATCGTAACTGAGAACGATGCTGAAACGGTTTTATGCAATCTTAATATTTCGATTATTTCCTCATTTGCACTATTTGTATTTCGCTGATTCAGCGGTTAAATTTGAACATTCTTATAACAAATTTGTGGCATGGGAATTTCAACGAAATTAAAATACTAAATTTACAGGAATAAGTTGACGTCACCCCATTTTGCAACCATGATCCCACAATCACTGCAGTTACTGTGCAACTTCAGTTACAGATTGTTGCTTATGTAGTTTCGTTCCAGCCATGAGACTCATCAGCAGTTTTCCTTTCCCTATCTTCAAATGGTTAGGTTTTTATCTACGTACATTTTCTGTACAATCGAATTACTAATATAACTCTCTACATTGTTTTCTGATATCGGCGGACTATTCTGGGCTTTATACTATATGAACAACACGTGTATTCATTAACATGATCGCTGTACAATTTAGCACAAAAAAAAAAAACAAAACAAAAATGTATATATATAATTTAGCAAAATATAACAGTAGATCTGTGTTTTGCACTATATATTCCTGTCCCTACTCATCTCCCAGTCTTATGACCAAGACCGGACTTCGTTTTCAAAATTTGTATCTTTGCTTATTTTGAATGGCAGATGAAGGTTAGATTTCCGTTTATTTGTTTTGTTTTGGTATAGTGCTGAGACTTTTTGAGTTCCATTCATTTTAAGGGCTCCATACACTATCAGCCCAGCCTAATTTCAATAATTATCCTGAATCCTGTGTGCCAATAGATTTAATAGTGTTTCTAGAGCCATAGTAGATGGTGTACGCATAACCAGTGCTGTATACTTAGGCAGGATCTTAGTTCGTTTCCTGATGGTTGTCTTTTGTCGCCACTTGTTTCAATATATTGCTGAAGCATAGATGATCATGGGTCTAATTACTAATCTGTAAAGTCAGATCATTATGTCTGACTTGAATCTTCATGTCATGTCAGGCAGTTTTCTAGAGTTCTACAGCGTTTGTATATCCTTCTGGACTGTTTGGGCAATATACTTGTTTGAATGGAACTCACAGATTATATAGCAAACAGGATAGGCTATAAGGAAGAGAAATTCCTCTTTATGTAGGTGAACCATGCTAATGTCTTCATTTTAGTCATAGAAGTAGTAAAACTACGAGTTTTTCAGATGGGGCCATATTTTTAGTGGTTAAAATTAAACATTTCTTGCCGTTCCCTTTGTGTGGTTGACATAATTTAAGGCCTGGTGAACAATTAATGACAACTTAAATAATTGTAAGCAAACAAACTGGCATTCGAAAATTTTAAATTTTGTTGCCATGGCTGTTTATTATTGTAACACTTTCACACATATTTTATTTAAAACATTATAATTTATTATTGAAAGAATTACACAAAATTTTCTCGAAATATTTAGAGTTTTTTTGGGCATTGCAACCTCCTCGCCAAGGTAGGTAGGGCTACTTATATTTCACATTTTCTTCTTTTAGTTAAAGTTACAATTGACGTTTTTCTGGGGGTGACTGAAAGCTTGTGTACAACATACAAGTTTTGCCAAAATTTAGGGTTTCTTGAAGTTTTCTAGAAAGCTAGCACTCTGATATCATTGGAATATTACCAAAGCTATTTACAGCCTTTGGTAATATTACAAGGACATCAGTGTAATATTGTGATCCAATTTCTTGGTTGTTAAGTTTAATTAAAAGCTCGTTAACTACCATGGATCACAGCAGTGGAGATAGGACTTTTCCTTGGGGACATCTTCTGTTGGTGGACACGTTTATAGTGTTTCACTAAGCAGTTGCGTTTTAATTTATTGATTTTTCTATACCATGTGTTCAGTTTAGCATAGGTAACTTAGTTCATTTGCCTTTTTGTTATGACAGTTGGTTTAGATAGTCATGCAAATTTGAGAAATTTTCAGATACAACTTATTTTCTAGTTTAGGTTCAAAAATTTTCTTTTTTAAAGTTCTTTTTTTTTATATGGGTAAAAAAATATTCTGGACTGGCCAATTATCTCTGGGGATTTTCAAGTACAGTACGTCTAATATGTAGTAAAAGATTCTGACTATAATCCATCTTCCCACATCTGTTATTTGAATGAAAGGTATTTTCTATAAAAGTTAATACACAAACTCACGCACCACGCATGGGTTGCCCAATCATATTATGGCCAGACTACACTTAATTAAAAATAATTTATTTTACTTTTTTTTAATAATCTTAACCCTAATTTGTTATTCAAAATAATGTTGTGTCAATTATTAATACAATATAAATAAGTAAAAAGAAAAATGAAGTTGCCTATCTTTTTCTTGACCCTACTATTAATTATCCAGGTATAAACAGGTGATTTCGCATTATTAATTTATCCTCATCTGTTATTTAAATGAATTGTAGGTATATCAAAATAAAGTTAATTTTAATGCGAACTCGGTGGTATTAGTTTGTCTCAGCAAAAGTGGTCCAGATTTATAGTTGTCGTGCTTTGAAGTGCGAATAGAAAAGGACGCAGAGTAGCAGCAACAAGAACAACAACTAATATAGAAGTGAAACTGATACCAGTAATGAAATGGATTATAATTTTTTCGCAAACTATAGGTGTGTTCCCTTTTGTCCGCAGAACAGGGTAGAACAAAATATGCATAAAAGCACGCCTCATACATTTTCATAGAAGATTTATAAATGAAGCGAACAGTACAAATAGTTCAATTCAATCAACAGAACAATTTGTTCTCTCCAGTATATAGGAGTTCTAGAACAATGTGTGCATAGGAGTTCTAGAACACAGCTGATATCTGCGCGACAGACATGGGCTCTTAGAAGTGGTGCCACTTTGGCTACAATTGTAGTAAATTGCTACTTTGGGCAACGTTTGGCCCAAGAAACAATTTTTTTTATATAGTGGTAACCGTAAAGTTTCCATTACCAAATTATATAACTTGAGTTATATAGACTAGTACACGAAACCTCTTCGTAACCACTATAAACCCCTGATAGAGCTTAAATGGAGGATTATATAAAGGTTACCGTGACTTGTTTTAGGTAACATTATACAACTAAAAGTTTCATAAAATGAGTAATAAAAATATTCTGGTTACCTTAATATAACTTCTTATATAACCCTTATA
Organism: Dioctria rufipes; assembly: GCA_963924295.1. Lineage (NCBI taxonomy): Eukaryota > Metazoa > Arthropoda > Insecta > Diptera > Asilidae > Dioctria > Dioctria rufipes. Next base: position 56,449,301 of record OZ002742.1, read on the forward strand.
TAACCCAGGGTGCTCTCGATGAATTTATTTTTGTCACAGCAGTAGTTGCAGTAATGTTTCGGTTACCTTTATAAACTTTGTTATAATAGTGATGGTAACGCTTCCACAAGGCTTGCGATTTCCACAGACTGATTACTTTTAGTGATTGAAATGTTAGGGAAATTACTTTTCGTTACCTTTATAAAATAATATAATGCAAATATTTTTAAAAGGGCTTCATTCGATACTAAAAGTCTTTTGGTTTTATAACGATCACTGTAGTTACTAAACGGCCACCAAACAATTTTACGATATTTTACAGTGGGATATATGTGTTACCGAAAGTTCCCAATTTTTATTAAAGTCACCTACATTACTGAATGTTGTCGAGTTATATAAGGGTAACCACGGATACCGCAATAAACACTTATTATCAATTAGTTGTATAACGTAGTGATGAAAACAATTATAAAACTTTTTTATATATCTTCTAGTAATGGTTACTATAAGTTATATAGGCCGGTGATTGACGAATTTCCATCACCAACTTATAAAACCTTTAGTAACTTACTTCCACGATAACCATTAGTAACCTTAAAAAACTCTGATATAACTACGACACCAATTGGTTATATTATGAAACTCTTATATAACCAGTCAAATTGCTATATAACCGAGTAACCATTATATACCCCTTATAAAACTACCCATCACCTTCAGTCACCAAAAATTGGAAAAATTGTTACTTGGGGGCTTCAGGTACTCTAATGTTTTGGCTGCGCTAGAGAATAATAAATTAGAAAAGCTCAGACTCTGTCTGTAAGTGGAAAAATTCCAGCATTTTGTTTTTTTTTAATGAAAAACATATTTAAAGTAATAAAATAAAACAATAAATAAAATAATTAAAAAAATTAAATTTTTAAAATATTAGAAAAGCCTTGGGCAAGTATAACAAAAATCTGCAACACCTCGCTCGAATATATGTAAAATCAACGATGCGACGACCTGATGTAGGCTTTAAATTCTTCCTAGAAATTTGGTGGAAATTTATTCCTTAGAATTTTTATGCTTTATTGTATCTGAAAATTAATTTTTAGGGTTCCTTAACCATAGGGTAAAAACGGGAACCCTATTACTAAGCCTCCGATGTCCGTCTGTCTGTCTGCCACCGGGTTGTATCTCATGAATCGTAATAGGCAGAATGTTGCAATTTTCACATAGTGTACATATCTATTGCCGTTATAAAACAAATAATAAAAACAAAATAAATTTAAAAATTAAAAGTAGCCCCCATACAAGAAACCGTGCGCGAGTCCGATTTTTTTTAATATGTTTTGATTTTTAAATATATTTTGCAATAAAAATAAATCGGCCAAGTGCGAATCGGATTCGCGCACGAAGGGCTCCGTACCATCGTACAAAATTTAACACCATGTACTTTTTATTTAGTTTTTCAAATAAGAGTAGGCACGTCATTTGAAAAAATTATGACTACTTATGACAATATTAAGGAATGAGAATAAAACGAGGAAGAAATCTCACTTCTTGTATGGGGGCCCACGTCAATTTTTAATTATATTTTATTTTTATTATTTGTAGTTATGGCGGCAATTAAAATAAACATTCTGTAAAAATTTCAACTGTCTACCTATTCGGTTTATGAAATACGATACAGCCTGGTGACAAACAGACGGACGGACATCGGAGGATTAATAGTAGGGTTCCGGCTTTTACTCTTTGGGTACGGAACCCTAAAAAGCATGCTGGGATTCGCACCCGCTACAAAAAATCTGGGTTTTTCGTAAGTTTTTTTAATATTTATTTTTTATTAAAAAAATCATGCAGAAATTCAGCAACGTTACAAACAGAGTCTGGGCATAAAGAAATTAATAACTACAAAGACTGGACAAGTAGAACAAGGATTTGCAACGCTTTACTCGAATATAAAATCAACAAGGCCTCGAATTGCTGATGTAAGCAATGTAGTAGAGCACACGAAAATATTGACACCTATTTTTTTACTTATGTATGCCTTGTACTATAGATTAATACGATTTTTTTTTTTTTAATAACAAATGAATAACAAAGAGGGTAGAGATTAAAGAACAAATTAATTCAATTATTTTTAATTAAGGGTAACCTGTCCAGGAAACCATTAAGCACCTCATGCGTGTTTTGTGAGTTTGTATATATACTTCTATAAAAAAATATACCTCTCATTCAAATACTAGATGAGTATACTATAAGTCGATTATAGTCGGGACAAGATTTTAGACTTTCAAATGCGTAGTTACCGAAACCATACCTTCCGTTCTATTTTTATTGATTCTGTTTTTACAAAACCCTAAAATCACCTGAAAAAAATTGAATTGAAAGATACTCTGAATCAATGAACTGAATATGACGGGGATGAGCCTCATAAGGCAATTAACTGATGAGTCCTTATCGTTTTAAGAGAAAACCAAGAAAATAAAGAAAGATGAATGTCTAAATGCGTGAATTTAAGAAGACTGGAGAAAATAGACGAAAATTGGAGACTGATGGAGCTGTCAGTTCAGAAACCTAGGACAGTGGGAAACATATCGATTCAATGTAATCTGCATCAAAGCAAACAGGCGAATTTTTATCTGTCCTCCCATAACGGAGGAGAATTTTAATGAAGCACTTTTGAGTATTCCTGAAATATTGGCCAGAGATGATGCCATACAAGCTTTAAAGTATCCATACTACAGGTTCTACTATGTATATATGTAAATATTTGGGTTCTTTTTATATTGCTTGTACAGAAAGGAAAAGGAATTAATAAAAATTAAATTAATTTAAAATATTTAACTTAAGTATGAGCCAGGGAAATCGACTGGCATACAGGTTCCTCCCACGCTAACCTACGTCCATATAAAACTAGCTAAAATGGAAAGAAAAATGAATTAATTACATGAATTAAAGAATGAATCAGAATAAGAAAACAATAACCAATTTGCATGAAAACGACAAATTGTCCAACTTCCCCATACAAAATTTAACCCTGGAATGCTAAACCGTTTTAATAATAATAATTACTCACATACGAAGAAATTATAAACAAAAGAGTTGAAATATTTTAACGGATTACAACAACAGAAAAATGAAAAAACAGAATTCCCGCACGAATAATTTAAGATTTACATAAAAAAATTTTAATTAATAATTAAAAATGAAAGTAATCACATTTTGTACATTTTTTTCGCATGAGTGGATTTTATACCACAATTTCAGTCTTATAGTGGGTTCCTGGCTAGTGAGGACCATGAGAGGGTTGACCTGCTGGCTAGACTCTGCCTCCCTTAAACTAACAATCACGCTTCAGGTAATGCGAACTGCGGGCGCTGTGGTTATATGTCGTGAAGAGCAGTGCAACCTTCATGTAGAAAGGGAGTAAAATTTACTCTCGGATAGCATTCGAGGGTTAAACGTAAACAAATATGTACATGCAAAAGCAATAACAATGCCATGGGAAAATGAAATTATGTTATAATTAGTTAAATTTTAATGTCCATCACTTGAAATTTAAGCTAATTATTGAATTATAGTCATAGAACACATTGACTATGACAAAACACTTTCTCGCGAACAATTTCAACGAAAGTTCCACACAAATTTTCACCTCCGACATTTATCGCAAGGGAAAACAATTTACTCAAAAATTGAGTTTTCAAAGGTTTTTAAAGCGTAATAACTCAACAAAACCGAAGTTTATGAGTTATTGAAAAGATTGTTCACATAAAAACAACTTCATGTAAAGATTTTCCGCGAAAAACAACAAGTGAAAATCTCACCTGAACACACGTTAAGATGACAAATGTCGTAAACAAACGAATTTTCTTATAAATTAAACACACACAAACTAGTGCACTAGTGCACACAACACAATTTGCACAGCTTACCTTTATATTAGAAAAATACCTTTCCTGACAAAATGTACAGAAAATTCGCGACCCCGAAATCGCGAAACGCATTTACAAAAATTGCGGAACTGTCAGAATTCATGTACCGCCAACATATTGCACGTGAATTCAGGGTATTTTTTTACGAGGAATCCTATGACGGTGTTAAAAAGGTGGAAAAATATCTTCGTTAAAAGATATTTAATAATTTTTGATTTCTCATATAACTAGTGAGAAGAAAAGAGATAGCTGGTGGAAGCAAGATAGCTAAAAATTACATTACACATCGAATTCTCTCAACATGGACGACAAGAATTTGATTGCGACATATTATAGCAGAATTTGGAATTTTAATTTTTATTCGATGAAATTAATTTATAATGGAAGTTTTTTGATGAAAAAAAGATAGCTGTTAATATTCCTCATCGAATGAGAGAAATTACACCTGATGAGAAATAACACATTCTGAGTAATTTACTTTATGGTTGCAGGTTCCACTCAAAAAGTGGCGCCTCATATCCTATATAATGTCGACCATTTGGATGGATTGCTCCCTTAATTTTTTTGAGTTCAAGCAGTTCAGGTCGTCATGTATTTTCCAAGATTAATTTTTCTTTACATTTCATTTGAGTTTTCATTTTGTGGCAAATCGTGAAAATCGACTTACAATCTGCCTACGGTAAGAGTATGCTTATATGCGATTTTTTTTTGTGAAGGTGAATTGTGTGTACATAATTACAATTTAGTGACATTATTGTGATCAAGCTAATAAAATTTTCTTGTGTTAAATAAGTGATGAAATTTAATTTTCGCAATTAATAACATTTTTTTTTTTTTGTAATAGTTTAACATCAATTTAAAGTGACTTGTACAGGATAAATTCAAGACAGTTATTCCTATACTTCCCAAATTTAAATAGCAAATTAATATCAGAAATTTGAAGAAATTTCAAGATTTATTGTAGATAAGTGCTTAGCTATGAGTTAGAGAGCTTACGGCAACCTGCATATGAATTTTTTATTAGATCGAAATGTAACTATTTATGCTCGGTCTGATTTTAATATACCTCTACACCAAGGGTGGGCATTAAGGCGATCGCGATCGACCGGTGGACCGCCAAGACATTTTTGGGTGACCGTCTTTACTAAGCCCTAAGACGCGCAAGTGCGAGTCAGATTCGCACACTAAAGGTTCCGCACATGTACAAAATTTAACACTACGTACTTTTTATTTAAATACTTTCACAGATAATTGTATTGCTCCTATATAAAATCAACGATATCTGGATCTGATGTAGAGAAACCGTGAATTTTTTCTTAAAAAGTTACTGGAATTTTTTTCTTTAGGATTTGTATGCAGACCAGCAGCAATGCTTCGCTCCAATATAAAATCAACGATGCTTCGACCTGATGTAGGGAACGCCGCAATTTTTTCTTAGAAATTTACTGGAAATTTTTTCTTTAGATTTATATGCAATATTGGAGGCCAACCACGGGTGCTTGGGCAACTAACGCGTATATATGAGCAAAAAGTATTTTATTCTCCTTAGAAAAAAGATTCGATTAATGTGTAGATGACATATGTACCTTTATTGGAAGCACACGATGACTCTTAAGTACATACGTCGGTTACACATTCATCGATTCACGTATTTTCGCTGCTCGCTGCATTGCATACGTTATTATTTAAACATACAACTTGACAATTTTGTGTTACTTGTTTGTGTAGTAAAAATCGTAAGCTGTCATTTTTTAAAAGAGGGGTACAATGTCGAAAACATGTGTTAAGAAAAGTAAAACATACGCCTTCAAAAAATACATAGAGGAGAAAAAAATTCCAATTTATAAAGTGGTATTGATGACAACTGATGGGGCCCCTTCAATGACCGGCACAGTCAAGGGATTTTTGGCTATGTGTATCAGAGACGATGGCTTACCGCATTTTCTTATCATTGCATTATTCACCAACAGGCCCTCTGTTGTAAAATTCTAAATATGCGTCATGTTATGGGAATCTGCATGAAAATTGTGAACTCAATTCGAAGAAGAAGTCTTCAGAGAAGAATGTTTCGGGCCCAACTCAAAGAAAACGAATCTGATTACGGGGAATTGTTATATTATGCAGATGTTCGTTGATTAAGTCGCAATATATTTTTACAAAGATTCAGGGACCTACTACAAGAGGTAAACGATTTTTTGGAATCAAAAGATGAAGCGTTCGATTAACCTAATGATGACGTTTGGTTGATAGATTTAGCTTTTGCTGTTGATATAACAGGCCATCTTAATGAATTGAACTTACAATTGTAAGTAAAAATTCAAACAATAGTAGAATTGATTGGATTTGTTAATTCTTTCCAAAACAAGTTAAAGGTAATATCTTGCCAGTTGATGAAGAACGAACTAAAAAATTTCAGGTACATTAAACAAGGAAAAATATTATGATGAAATAATAAAACTTCACTCCGAATTTGAGAAACGTTTTCTTTCAAGAATTTACTAGATGTGTTATAGATTTGACAATGTTGATGTGGAAGAAATAAGTGAAAATATAAAATATACATATTCTCTTTATCTCTTGAGGAAAACGAAGATTTTCTTTTTCAAAATAACATAATTTTAAAAGCACTGTTCGAGTCCAGATCATAATCATCATAATTATTATTATTATTATTAGTCAATTTAAATTTAAAGCACTGTATAAGATGTCAGTTTAAATATCATTCCAATTGAATTACATATATAAATTAAACTTGTATAACTTACAAATAGAGCAACATTTCGAATTTAGCGCTCAATTCTTATTTCTTGTTTCAATTCAATTAGTTTCTGTAATAGTGCACTGAACTCTGTAATTTAGACCATAAGAACATTGTAGATCACGTCTCTTGGCATCGAGGTGGATGAAAATAAAGTATCCAGAAGTTCGAGATTATTCTTGTTGTTTTTTTATTACGAAAAGTATTTTCAAGTGCAAAAAAGCTTGCATTTCAACAACACGTAGTTCAGAACCTAAGAACAATTTTTGAAATCTAATGGACGAAGTAAAGTATCCGAGTTTAAAAAAAGTTGCATTTCATTTAGCATCGTTCTTTGGCTCTACCTACCTGAATATAATTAAGACAACATATCGTTTCCGACATACAGACGACCACTTATAATCCAGTGCAAGATTAGCAGTTAGTAATTATATAGTATACCAAGATATGCAAAATTATCGGACAATATGCAGACTAAATCATCTACTAACTACAACTACGAAAACTAATTTTGGATTAAAATGATTTATTTTCATGTGTTTTGCTTTTGAATTGTTTAAAAATAAATCGTTTGATATTATATTTATGGATATTATTCTTATGTTTGTATCTTTCGTATGTATATTAAGTTATAATAAATATTGTAGACCTTTTTTTCAGGTCATCACACCAACACCACTGGGTAGATCGCAACACATTGAAAAAATTGAAAGTAGCCCATACCCTGGAAAAGTTTGCCCACCCCTACTACACGAACATAATACACCAAAGATAATATCATCACATGTGGCTTGTGAACGGTTCTACAGCAACTGTTCCGTTACACACGTAAAAAAAGCTAGAATTGGTCTAAGAGAATTGGTCTAAGAGTAATTCTTATGATATCCTAGATGAATGCCCGTATGAAATTTCGTATTGTCATCCTTCCGTGCAATTTTGATTTTTGAAGTGCTTTTTCGCATATATTTCTAGAAAAAGTACTGGAACTATAGAAATTACTTAAATATATTTTTTTCATTCCTATCATTCTGATATTGAAAATTGTAAATGTAAAATTAATAAAAGTAAACATGGACCGTTATACTCCCCAAAAACGTGGAATAATCGTGTCAATGTTTTTACGGAATAATTCATCAAGAAATATGGAACATATCGGCAAGTTATGGAAAATGTCATAAATAGGGCTGAAATATGCCACAACTCTCGAGGTCACCATTTAAGAGACATCATCTTCAAATCCTAATGCGACGAACGACATTTGATTGCACAGATATACGTATTGTTATCGTACATGGCCCCACGTTCGAACAAATGGTAGAAAATCTCCGCATTGTCTTAGCCCGATTAAGAGTAGCAAATCTAAAAGTTTCACCGAAGAAGTGTCAGTTGTGTCAGAGAGAGGTGAAATTCCTAGGACACGTCATCACTGACTCCGGCTTGTCGACAGATCCCGACAAAACTAATGCTGTCAAGAATTGGCCGCGATCACAAACGCGAAGAGATATCCAGGAATTTCTTGGTCTGTGTGCTTATTACCGGCGATTCGTTAAAAACTTCTCAGCTATCGCGAAACCATTAACGGAGCTTGCGGAGAAAGGTCGAAAGTTCCTCTGGACAGAAGCCTGTCAAGAAGCGTTCGAGGAATTGACAGACCGCTTAACAACTGCATCTATACTTACACAGCCTGATGAAAGCCGGCTTTTTATCCAGGACACTGACGCCAGCCAACACGCTTTGGGAGCTATTCTCTCGCAGGTGAAAGACGGGATGGAACGCGATAGTCAAAGCCTGCGCACATTTTCAGCCCAGTTCACAATTCGAACAGACCATGCATCTTTCAGATGGTTGATGAACTTTAGGTGTACCGACGGGTAAGTAGCAAGATGGATAGAATGCATGCAGGCCTATAATTTTGAAATCGTTCATCGCCCAGGTAAAAGTCACAGTAACGCAGATGCAATGTCTCGCCGTCCTTGTTCAACAACTGCTTGTCAATATTGTCAATGGCTGGAAGAGAAAGACACAATCATAATCCGCCTAATCACCATCCAAGAGGATATAGCTCAGCAGCAGGAGGATGACCTCACCCTACGCTGCATTCGGAGTTGGCTGACTACAGGCCAGCGCCCAGATAAAGACAGCATCAAAAGCTTGAGCCCCGAAATTAAGGCGTATTGCTCAATGTGGTCTCTTCTGAGACTGAAAGATAACATCGCCATCCGCACCATCAGCCAAAGAGCAGAAACTATTAAACAAATCTTGGTCCCGAAATCTCTTTGGAAACTTGTTCTCCAGCAGGTACATGATTCTCTAAGCGGCGGACACTTTGGCGTTGATAAGACGTTAGGTAAACGGGGACAAAAGTATTATTGCATTGGTAGTAGTACTGATGTAAAGGACTGGTGTGCTGGATGTCAAGACGGAGAGCTCTTCTCCGAGTATGTAACATTGGCGCACCTTTCGAAAGAGTTGCGGTAGACATATTGGGACCACTTCCAAGGACCAATTAAGGCAAGCCGCCATTTGTTGAAGTGAAGTCTGAGCTAAGAAATCTTGTGCGATTGTTAAAGAAAGAGAGTTGTGTTTTTCCTTTGGTTTTAAATAAAAAAAAAGAATCACCATTAAACCGGAAGGGAGGAAATTCACCCGGAAGAAACTAAGCCAGGATATCTCCCCAGCCAGACGCCAAGGAAGTCAGGGCTCCGTTTTGTCAGCCCCTATTAAAATCTCAGGTACGAGGTTCTTTCTTATTTACACTCCTTGTGCAGGACGAGGCGCATCACCCGAATCTGACCATAACTACCAGGAGACCGCTCGGTCAGAACGCTTAAAAAAAAAGTACCTAACTGTTATATTGGTTACAATATATAAAAACTAATTCTAGTTTTCTAATTTAGAAATGAAGTTGTAGCTGAACCAAATACTTTTGCGCCACCCATTACAAGCATATGGTGTAACCTTTTCCTACATAGTGTTTTCATAGTTCCAGGAACTATTTTTTGCGCATTAAATTATTTGAGGATCCTACAGGAACCAAGCTACCTTGTACAAAAATTGTTTTGGTGGTTCCACCCAGGAACCAAGATACTGTCTAAGCATCCAGTTTATTATTTAAATTTATTTTTAGTAAAAGCATGATGAAGCCCAAGATTCTAGAAGGACTCTAGCATGGAATAAATAAGCCGATAGTTGACAACACCTTCACTCATTGAGCGTTGAAAACTGTCATTTGAAAAAGTTTCTCTGCAGAATTATTTTAATGCGCTACTGATAATCCAATGATGACACCCATACAAAGAGAACGACACCCATATGTACGTTCTAAGTACTCAAAATAAGTATGCACATCCTTACAGGTCATCACAATTTGCAAAATGAGGAATAGTTTTGCTATGTAACACAGTTAGTAACAGCACTACATAAACTTTCAATTGAGCCCGTAGGGTTTAATGTCACAATTATTATGATATTATGAAGCATCCCTAACTGAACATAAATCGAGAAAATTTAGCGCTTCTTCCTTGTGACCCTCTGATAAAGAGTTCTGAAGTAACACGTAAATAAAGTGTTTAACAAGGACATTTTTAGACTTTTCTGTCATCTTTGCATTTTATATCCTCATAAATCCATTCAGTCAGAAAATTTACCTTCGAAGAAAACCTTTTTTTAATGCCTTCGGGTCAGCACCTTAAAGAGCTCATTTTCTTCCGTAATATATATGTATAAGTTTCTGGAAACCCAGCCAGAATGATATCCAGCTGTGCTCAAAACTTTATTAAATTTATGCATCCCAAAAGATAACTTGACTGTTATAATGGAGCCTGAATACTTCCGTATAAAACTCATACTAGTATACCAACTACTGGTACATAGGTACTAGGTGTATTCCATTAATTTTAACTATATTTTGCTCGACAAAAATTGTATATTGTTGTAAGTTGAATTTATGAAATGGCGGACATTTTGATAGTCGTTGAATTAATTTTAATAATTAAAAATAATGATGCCGCCATACAATTTTTTTTGTGTGAGTTGTTTATCATTCGAATTAAAGGAACTTCATATAATTTCATTTGTTATTCCAGGTGTGCGAGCAGATTTTACATGATTTACATACTCGTACACTGGTTAGCAACTGGTTATGTTGGTACAACACAAAAATGAGGAGGGATATGGAAATAATGTTTAATGGTTTTGTGGCTTGTATGAAATTTATTGAATTATTGCATTTGGCGAAAAGTATTTATTTTTCAATTGAGCAACTGATTAGCTAGGTACTGTAAAAAAACATATTGAATCGAGATATATAGTAGGTACCTATTACAAATTGATAAAATAAAACAGAATTTTATTGGTAGAGGGTATTTTATTAATTTAATAATAAGTAATTTTACCATCAAAGTATACTTTAAGTAATAGCTTTTTTATTTTTATGATTTTTTTTTAAATATTTGGAGTAATTTCAGCCCACATTTTTTGTGACTTTCCAGCTCTGGTGCAAACTATTGCTTAGTTCGGTGAACGAATGTATTGAAAGGAACCGTGCCAGCACTGTTTGCATTTGTAGGTTATTAAAGGAGCAACCAGTGTTATATGTTCAGACCACGAAAGTGTTGTGTTAAAAATGATACAACCTGTGGTATGGAAAAGGAGTATCGTCTAACAGAACTTCTGAAAATTTAGTGGTTTCCATAGATGGGAAAGTATTCAGAACAAGCTTAATCGGTTTTGTCTACAAGGATATCGCTCTAAAGTTTTCACAAAGTCTACATATGTATAATCATAAGCATATTAGGGAAATTTGCAATTTAAAATGACTGAAGAATTATCATTTATGAAAACGGAAAATAACAAACAATTGAGCCCTGCGGAATACCACTGCAGACAGGTAAAAATTATTCTGAGAAATATTCATCGTATCACATATTCTGTTGGCGGTCTTTCAAGTATGACCAAATAAACTTTGGGAAAATAGAAAAGAGATAGAAGTGTTAAATTTATAGACACGCAAATATTACCAGATATATATTAGTAGCGCTGAGGTAGAACTGTGTTTAGGTGTAAATCTAGATTGAAAATTGAACAGTAGTTTATTGGAGCCAGCCAGTGGCGGAGCCAGAATTCTTGTAAGGGGGGGTGGCAACTATGGTTCAAAAATGGTACATGCTGAAAACTGAACAAAAGTTTGAAGACACGCGCAACCACTCGCAAATGTCAAATGTACAAAATGTTAGGGATCTTTTGTAGGTTATTACAATACACAAGAGATTAACACTTTTATTTGTTGATTTTATTAGTATTTGTATTGTATTGTATTTGTTATTATTTATTTATATTATATATAATCATTCTTTACACATCAAAACTTCTAGTGAACCAAACTATTTCCTAAATTTTCACTATTTTGTTTTATTTTTAATAATTATTCCTGACCGACACTTAAATAACTTTTTACAATAGTACACTGAGCTTCCGCACAAATTCACGACCCGTCCGTCACTTCTTTTCTTACTACCCGCTTCGTCTTAATTCCGAACTCAAACTCCTCGATCTTCCTCCAAAAGAATACCTCGTATTGAGTGTCACTCAAAAATTCTACCAATCATAAATTCTGCCTAATATTCGATTTTCGCGATATTGAGAAATCTCAAAGTATAAAGCTTGCAGTTAATTAATAATTTTTGTTTATCTGGGTGAAATGTGAATGACACTCAATATGCCAAGCTTGCAATTTAATTTAATTTATTGTGTTTACTTTCGCAAGACTAGGTCGTGAATTTGTGGAATAATTACTTTCTTTACATTCCTTATCCCCGTAGAAAAGAAAAATGATGCCTACTGGAGGTAACATTTTTCTTTCCAAATTTTTTTTTTTTTTTTTTTTTTTCATTAGATGTTGGGTTTTTTTTTTTTTTGGTGTATGAGATGAAACAACCATTTTTGTAATTTTACTTTTTCCTTATTCATTAAATTATTAATTTAAACCAAATTTATAAATTTCATCTAAGCAGTGTTAAATCTAATTTAAGTATATGTCTATAATAATAAAAAATAATGCTATGCGACTTCGTCTTTACTTTTCTCAACTAACTTACGAAAGATATAAGATATAAAGTTGTTACAAAAATAAATTTTTACAATAATTTTGAAATGGAAATATGTGTCTTATATATTATTATTCCTTATTATAACAGATAGAATGGAAAGGTATAAAAGAGCAGAGGGCAGAAGTGTATATTAATATATAATTAATTACTTTATTATGGTATTCTGTTCTTGTTTTTGTTTATATTTTCCTAAATCTTAACCTTAAATGAACGTCCTAATTTACTAAACCTGCTAAGTGGGTTTTCCGAAACTGATGTTACTGGTACCACTATTTCATTTAGTTCGTGGTCTTGTTTATTTGGGTCTTCAGAGCTTTTCGATTCGTTATGGGGGTTTCTTTCGCTGGTTCGGTTTGCCTTGCAATTCTAGTAATTTTAGGGAATCTTTTACGAATTACTGCCACAATTAGAAAAAGAACAATGAAAACGCACAAAATACTAATTGTGGAATTGATATGGGTTTGAATGCGCTGTTGTTTAGAATCTCTCGTTAATTTGAGTAAGTTTATATCCTTTTCCAGATCGTCTATTGCCTTTGTGCCAGACTTTAGTGCATGTAAGTAATCGTTATTTTGAACGAGGTCCACGTTCATAAGTTGCAAGTTAGTAAAATTGAGAATATTCTGGGAATCTATACTAACTCTTAGTTTCGGGATATTTGGTTGATCTGGTTCCCTAACAGGAATAGCTTGTTCAAATGTTCTTTCAAAAGGTATCTCAAACACGCCCATTTGATACGAACACATTTCTTTGAGAGTAAGTATTCCTTGATCGTGTAAGGTTTCACGGTAATTAGCTTCCTTACAACGTACCACTAAACTTGTCCTCTGCTGAAAATTATAGAGCCACATATTCTTTTGTACCATTTTGATAAAGAAATCTTTGCTTTGGTCTGTGATCCGATGTAAACAAGACGGCTGATCGTTGAAAGGGTTATCAAAAACATTTATTAACCAATTATTCTTGTCTTGGCCTATAAATTTAGGTTGGATTTGTTTGCAAATTTCACTTGGGTGATTAGGGTCCACTTGCTTTGGTACACGAGTGCGTTTCCAATTTGCTCGAATAAAATGCCAGCGTTTCTTATTTCTTGGATCTCCGGTCGTAAACAAAATATCCCTGGCAGAAGAAGCAAAATTAAGAACAGCATTATTCCTGAAATTAGCGTGGATTAAAAAATTAAAACGTTCGTATACCATATTTAACTAATTCTAAAAAATTTTGAGACGATTATTGTGAACACGTCGCAATTTTTTACCGATTTGGATAGTGCAATTTATATCATTGTCAATTTTCTTGACTACGTATGGCCCTGTCCATATAGGCGATAGTTTGTGTTTCTTTTGGGCATTTCGCAGAAGAACTTGATCTCCGACATGGATTGTTATTATATTTGTATTACGGTCATAATATTTTTTAGTTATTTCCTTACTTCGTATTAGATTTTCGCGAACCTTTTTGTGTATCTTTTGCATTTTGTATTTGATGTAATTACCATAGTCGTCATAATTATAAATCGGTTCTGGATCTTGTTTTAGATTCGTGGGGAGTGGGTTGCGGAAACCGTATAGTGCTTCAATGGGTGTCATTTTCGTTCCAGTATGAACAGTGTTGTTATGTACGTATGCAGCTTCTGCTAGCCACTCGTCCCATTTTTCAGGTTGATAGTTGAGCAAGGGTTGAATAGTCGAGCAAGGGGCCATGTGCCCTATCTAAAACCCCATTTGATTGCGGGTGATATGCTGTTGTTTGTATCTTTTTAACCCTTAGTAATTTACACAAGTTCTTAAAGAGACCACTAGTAAAATTAGAGCCTTGATCTGTAATAACCTTTTTAGGTACTTGATAACGGAGAATTATATTTTTGTAGAAATTGTTTGCAACTGTTATTGCTTCTGCATCGGGAATCGCAAAACAGTCGAATAGACGGGTCAAATCGTCTACAAAAGTAAGAATATATTTGTTTCCATTTTCCGACGTGGGTAAAGGTCCTACAATGTCAAGGTACACCTTCTCAAAAGGTTTTTGAGCTTTATCACTTATCATCATATGCATTTTCGTTTGCTTCCCAGATTTATTTTTTTGGCATTTAAGACATTTCCTTACATGCTGCGTAATATCTCTTAGCATATTTTTCCATTTAAATTGTTTGCTAATGCGTTTATACGTTTTGTATACGCCTTTGTGACCTCCGAGTGCGGAGTTATGAAAATCATGTAAAACAGTTTTAATATCTTCTGGGTTAGTTAGCGTTTGAATCTTTGAATCTCGTCCCAGTGGAAAGGATTCAGTTTCAGATTCAGAATTACTAGTTATGTGCTCTTCGTCTAAACTACTACTGCTAGTAGTTCGAGAAGAAGTTAGGCCTACTTCATCACTGTGTTTCGATGTCTCAACCAAATCCTTAAGCAATTGCGCTCGGGTTACAACATGGCAAGCTGATGACTTAACTAGATCATTCTCACCGCCCGAGTCCATGGAGTGGTGTACTTGAGCAATTACTACTAGTTGATTTTTCGTTCCTTCACCTTTATCTAGGGGGTCCTTATTGACTTTTGTATTCCGTGAATCATTAATCGATTCAAGGCGGACTTGACTTAATTGTTCATTGCTTTCCTGTTTTTCATTATCTAACAATATTCCATTAGCGTTTTCAGATTGTGGTATTCGACTGAGTCCGTCGGCATTTTTATTGAACTTTCCAGGCTTGTATTTAATGTCATAATTAAATTCTGAAAGTTTGTGGTGAAAACGAACTAACCGAGATGTTGGGTCTTTTGTGTTAAAGATTCCCAGAAGAGGTTTATGATCCGTGTATACAGTGAATTTCCGTCCATATAAGTAACAACGGAAATTTCGCGTAGCCCAAACTACTGCAAGCAACTCTCTTTCAATAGTTGAATAGTTTCGTTCTGCTTTATTAAGTGAACGACTAGCATACGCAATTGGTTGGTCCTCACCTATATCCCCTTGGGATAAGACGGCCCCCAGTGCCTCTGCACTAGCATCCGTTGTAAGTATAAAAGGTATAGAAAAATCTGGGTATCTCAAAAGTGGTGGGTTTATCAAACAATGTTTTAAAGATATAAAACAATGTTGGCACTGCTCTGTCCATTTGAATTTTACGCCTTTTCGGAGAAGTTTTTGTATTGGTTCCGCCATTTTTGAAAAATTAGGAATGAACTTCCTGTAGTAATTTGCTAGGCCTAGGAAATATTGTACTTGGCGAACAGTGCGAGGGATCGGGAAATTTTGGACACACTTTGTTTTGGATGAGTCTTGAAAAACCCCTAGCTCTGTACATATGTGCCCGAGATATACGACCTCTTTTCTTAAAAATTGGCATTTACTTGGTTGGAGCTTTAAATTATATTCGCGCAACTTGTCAAAAACTGCTCTTAACTTTTCGTTATGATCTTCTAGGTTCCGCCCGTATATAACGATATCGTCTAAATATACGAAACACTTGAAACCTTGCAACCCAGCTAGGATGTAATTCATCAGTCTTTGGAAAGTCGCTGGAGCTCCAGAGAGTCCGAAAGGCATTCGTTTAAATTGGTAATGTCCCAAATTTGTACTAAACGCTGTTTTTGGTCGGTCTTTTTCACTTACTAGTACCTGATGATACCCGCTAGCTAAGTCAAGTGTTGTAAAATAACGAGAATGGCCAAGCTGATCGAGAATGTCTTCGATTCTTGGTAGGGGGAAAGCATCACCTATACTGATTGCATTTAGTTTTCGGAAATCCACCACCACTCGCCACCTTTTTTCTCCTTGAGGTCCGTCCTTTTTTGGAACGACAAGTAGTGGCGAGTTCCACGGACTTTTACTAGGTTCGATGATGTCATTTTCTATCATTTCCTCAACTTGCTCCTGTATAATTAACTTCTGTTTTTCCGGCAGTCGATACATCTTTTGATTTATCGGAGGATGGTCTGTTTTAATGGGAATAGTGTGCTTAATAGCGTTAGTGTGGGTCAATCTATTACCTGGTAGATAAAAAATATCAGAGTACTCCTTACAAATTGAAAGTAACGCATTTTTCTCCTCTGTGTTCAAATCATCATGTGAAACTTCATTTTCTAAAAAGCTTTTTGTCTCATTCGATTTGTTAGATATATTAAATAAATTTATACTACTCATTTTTGTGTTGCTATAATATTTATTTGTAAACCTGTCATCGAGTATATTCCGGGCTTCTTTAATTTCGAATTGTGATAACGGTACTAAATTTAAGTTAATTGATTCAAGTTCATGATCAACTTCTGTTGCATTTAATATACTGATCAGAACTTTATTCCTTACAGGGCGAACTAAACAGTTTGGAAGAAAAATGCCAGGTTTAATTTCCTGGGACAAGCAAAGCATATCTTCAACTGCTTCAGAAGGCACTTGAACCAATTTCTCTGCGCGTGCTGGAATGCGAATTTCTCTCGGAGCCTCTTCACATTCCTTTCCAATATTAAAACTGGACACCGTATTTTGTTTATTCACCGCCGTTCTACACTCCAATTCCGGATATATTTCACCATTAGGCGGTTTTGAGAACAGGTTGTCTAATTTTTTATGTTCGACTGTTTCTTTTTTAATTACATTTCTACCTTTAGAAGTACTATTAGAGCCATATAGGATGGTGTTATGTTGATCTACACCAGATATCCTCGTGAAAGTTTTGGGTTTATCAATTTTATTTACTATGTTATGTTTAACCGATTTTACCCTTGACGATACCTCGGTTGTGGTTTTTAAAGGAGTCTGAGATCGGACTGAATTTTTGAAGTTTGTTGGTAGTGGATTTGTGCAGTTAGTTTTTTTAAAGGTAGTATAAACTCCGTTGTGTTAACATGCGATCGGGGAAATCTTAGGAGTTTATTTGGGCCTTCAATATTACAGTATTTTGAAAGGAAATTATTGCCTAAAATGCCATCGCCTGGTATATTTGGGTTATCTTTAATGATATATAATTCACAGGGTTTAGTCAATGGCGTTTTAATTATACTTTCGCACTTGCCCAAGGTTTTATCTTTCCCAAAAGCACAATTTATTTCGAGGTTTGTGTGAACAATTTTTGTGGTTGGTTTAATTACTGACTCTTTGATTAAACTTATATCTGCACCCGTATCGATAAGCAGTTCAACTTCGGGCTTATTCGCTATATCAATGGGAACTTTTATAAAAGGTTTTGGACTAACTGGAGAGGGACACCGTTGAATTTCGCTTCCTGGGCTTTGTCCGTGGTGTCTTCGGGGGCCCAAGCTTAGTTTTCCGATTTAATATTACGGTTGGAGTTTTTGTGCTCCCATTCCTGTTTAGCGCGACATTCTTGTAGACTATGTGACGAACGTTTACAAAAATCGCATTTTTTCCATGGTTTGAATTGTGTGTTACTTTTATTAAATGCGTGAATCTGATTCGAAGTTGAATGACCTTGTGAAAGATTGGCTATGGGTGTGCAATTCTGAGCGGTGTGGCCGTAAACTCGGCAATTAATGCAAAACGGTGAATTCTGTCTTATACGACACTGAGAGAAGGAATGGCCAAGTCGATTGCAAAAGTTACATTTTATTCCATTGTTCCGCTCATTTTTGTAATTTCTGAAAGAAACTTCATTAGAGCTGTTTTTTCTGAAAGGGATTGTATTGAAGTTGTTGTTAGTGGATTCAGCTTTTATTTCCGATGAAGTGATAACTTGATTAGAAGGATTATTTAGTGATAAATTGCTGTTGATATTTGGTTGGAAGTTAGAAAAATTTTCGTATGAAATATTGAAAGGCGTGCTATCATTCAATTTTGGTGTGACAAGGCTATATTGTTGGCTCAAATTTGATAAAATGGGATGATATTTTTGTATACAGAGTTGTTTTTCCCGTGCCTCAATTTTTCCGGCTTTATCTAAAATTTCTTTGAGTGAGGTTTCGTTTTCACGTAAAAAGTATAAACGTAAATTCGGGTCCAAAAGACCTCCTAAGAATGTGTTAACTGCGATTTCCTCAAGATCACACAAAAGCGCCTCGCAGTTTTTGGGACCCTTTTCGGCCTTTTGTTTACACCTTTGATAGCTTTGGTACAGTCTTGAACCATACGAGCTCACTGTTTCACTTGAAATTTGATGCACTAATCTCAATTCATCTACGAGAAGTCGATAGGGCTTATTCTCCGTAAATTTTTCAAATAGGAGATTTTTGAGGTCGTCAAACGTCCTAAATGTTTCCCCACATAGAACCGAAAATGCTCTACCCCTTAGTTTTGTAGGGATGAGTTTTAAAAACAGTTCAGTTTCCGGATCACCTGTTAAACACTCATAAACTTTTTCGCAACACTTTATAAATATTTCTACCTCATTATATGTGTCGCTACCTATTTCCCCTGTGAACATGGGTATATTTAAATTTATTAACTGATTAACCTTATTGTAATCTAGCGCCATTTCCTCAGATTTTTTCTTATTGCTAGTATTTCTATTCTTAATAAGTGCTTGCTTATTATTACAATCTAACGTTAGAAAAAAATGACTTACTAGGCGAATTTACAATATCTGTTGATTGATGAAGAATTCCTGAAAAAGAGTGAAGTTCCTCTGTACTACCTGATGGTGCTGCTTGCGTCTTCCTTATAGTTTTTTTTTTCAGAGGAGGGATGAAGTTTCCCAGTACTACTCGATCGTGTTGTTTCTACCTTCCGTGGATATTTTTTTCCTGAGCGGAGATGTAGTCTCCCAGTGCTGCTGGTGCGAAAAAGGTTTCTTTTTACCTCGCGTAGAAAAACGTCGTCGTCTTCTAGGTCGGTGCAGTCTTCAAAGGATAGTGCACTGATTCTTGCAACAAATCTTCTTCCTTCTGGGGTTTGTAATGTTGGTACCTCTTCTTGCATGTATATACGGCTGCGCCAAAATGTTAGGGATCTTTTGTAGGTTATTACAATACACAAGAGATTAACACTTTTATTTGTTGATTTTATTAGTATTTGTATTGTATTGTATTTGTTATTATTTATTTATATTATATATAATCATTCTTTACACATCAAAACTTCTAGTGAACCAAACTATTTCCTAAATTTTCACTATTTTGTTTTATTTTTAATAATTATTCCTGACCGACACTTAAATAACTTTTTACAATAGTACACTGAGCTTCCGCACAAATTCACGACCCGTCCGTCACTTCTTTTCTTACTACCCGCTCCGTCTTAATTCCGAACTCAAACTCCTCGATCTTCCTCCAAAAGAATACCTCGTATTGAGTGTCACTCAAAAATTCTACCAATCATAAATTCTGCCTAATATTCGATTTTCGCGATATTGAGAAATCTCAAAGTATAAAGCTTGCAGTTAATTAATAATTTTTGTTTATCTGGGTGAAATGTGAATGACACTCAATATGCCAAGCTTGCAATTTAATTTAATTTATTGTGTTTACTTTCGCAAGACTAGGTCGTGAATTTGTGGAATAATTACTTTCTTTACAAAAATATATCATTTAAAAAAATACGAGTCATACAGATTTGGAACTGGCTACCAGTCACAACGAAGAAACTTGCACAAGGTTCTTTGCCACTCCCGAAAGTCAAAGAAGATGTCCGATTTTTCATTTTGTTTTGGTCTGTAAATGGTGGAAGTGTAAAAATTCCCAATCATCCATTTTAGTTAGTAAAACTAAGGAAATGTATTTTATTGAAATTCACGAATCATTGTAAAATACAGGAATTAAAAATTTCTATTTTTTAAAAATAACTGTCACAGAACAGATGCAATACATACCTTGTACATATATAACTTCGTCGGTAAGTTAAGAAAGTGGGACTTCTTTTGTTTTTTTATATTATTAAGCCAAACTCAGGAGATATCCTATGAACTATGATGCAAAGCACAGCATGGCAACAAGGTGATAAGGCGCTGATGTAAGTTACCCTTGCAGATTGCATACCGAGGAAAGACAGAAGATGGTAGACTGTTCCACGTGTGCCCAGTTCTGGATAAAAAACAATCATCACGGAATTTTACTCTACGGTCAAAAGTATTTTGTAGGGTTAAAGTATGTGTGCGGCTTGCAATGCGAGTATAACATGCAGGAATTCGGGATCAGACTAGATATTTGATCAAAACATTGATCATGCATGTAGCCAAAAAAAAGCAACCAACATTGCGGCGGTGCTCGAGTAAGTCCATATGACAAGTTTTTTTCTACATCGCCATTGAGCTGAAAGATCTCTTTTGCACAATATCAAATGAAGCTACGCTTCTGCGTCCAGCGCCGGCCTACATATGGAAATTGTATTCTATTCTTTCTATTTATTAGTTAGAAATGGGATGACCAAAAATCATTTTAATTGTAAAAACAACACATTTTCCTTAAAATGATTCAAATTTAGTAGGTTTTTAAATAAATCTATATGTGTCTACCAGCACCTTATTAGCATTTGAGCTCACTGTAATGTAGACAGCAGGCAGCTCAGGGTTTCATTGCTGTCCTGATGAGATCACCCTCTTGCTGCTGATCGAAACTCATTACACACAGAAAGTACCTATACTATCAAAAAATTTCTTCACGGAATTTGATCGTCGTCTTTAGGCCAGAAACTGACTGTACCTCGGTATTTGTCTTTTAAAATTTACAACCTAACTTCAAGGACAATAAACGAGCTAGTTAAAGGACTAGATTTTGCCTAACCACTTTAGGGGAAACCAGAATAGATTAACTTTGATGGCGGTGTTAGTATGGTCGTAGTGGAGTCATTGCCTTTGCTGTATGTATAAAATGCTTAAAAATGATTGATTTGTTTATAAATTGATATTATTCGAAATAGATATTTTCCATAGATTTCAACTGCTTCGAGGTTTGTGGCATCAAAATATCAATAGGTGAATAAATGGGGACCACTATTTCCACTACGATCAATATTATAAATAATAAATATCAAATCGTGCTTTGAGAAGGCAAGAAATGGCAGCTGATCTACCATACTTCAAGATTTTGGTCGGCTACAAGAAACAGATCAAGTGAAGTGGAAGATGTTGATGTAACATGAATAGGAGAATCGTTTTTTTAAGGACAAATATTTCCAAAAACAGGGTTTCCGCTATTTATGCCCTCAACATGTCCATATTTAAGTCTCTTGTTAATAAGATATATTGATAAGTATGACAAGAATCACAAATAATAGATCTATAATAATAAAAACTGTGTATTATTTTCGTAGTATTATTTTCATTTTTTTTTTTTTTTGTAATAAGAGTCCTTGAAAAAATAATACGAAAAAATTTAAATTTAAAGATGCACTTTGAGAAAATTTTTAACCATTATGAATAAAATTATTTTCATATCTTCGAATTCGAACGTATTTATTAAGGTAAAAGGGTGCCAATCATCTAAGGAAATCTTATAATTTTTAGGTAGATAAGTAGTGAAAGTCGAAGTTCGAAATTCAGATACTGTAGAAGCCAGATATAAAGACGATGCGTAGAAGGATTTCCAGTACATGTCCTATGTCTGCCTGAAAAAAGGATTAACGGCGTTATACTGGATAAGGATAAAACTCAAAAGGCGGGTAATATACAGGGTGTCCCGTAAGTCGACGTCAAGCCGTAACCGGGTGATAGACCAAATCGTAACAGTTACCAGAAAAATATAAAAAAAATCTAAGTCATGTATTTCTCAAATTATAGGCATTTCTTTTGTTTTCCAGAAAATGTACACCTTGTGATGGTTTTTTAGGTCCTATTGCTACAAATCTTTACTTTTTTTCAATTTTATTTTTCTTATGTAATCCCGAATAGTGCTTATGTAGCCTGTTGCTTTAAGTTATAAGCCAACTGCTCCAGCTTGGAACAAAATGTCACATTTTGCCGAACCAACAATATAAAATTAATAATTCGTTGAATTTTAACTGACTGTAATGAAAAAAAAATGTACTACGCCAGTCTGGCAAGTAACTTTGAAAGTTGACGCATTTAATAAGGATTCTAAAATGGTACAACACTTGCTACATTCTTTCTTAGATTACGGAAAAAAAATTTTTTTCTTCAAGAAACCCAGTTTCGAAAAATTTCTTTTCACCTACTAAAATTGATTCTAGTGTACTCAAAGCTTGCCTTAAGAGCGTAACTTTAAGATTCTAGCTTGAGTGAGACAGATAGTGATGCTTTCAAGTTAGAGATGTTAACTTTTTGTTAAATTTAGGACAAATTGGCCTTAAGTTTAGAATTAAATACCAATTATTTGGATGCTAAGATTTATTATTTACAAAAGATGTTCAAACTGCCTTCCTTCAGCTTCAATACAAGCTCGACATCTTCTTAAAAAAGATCGGGTTATCAGATGGGCAATTCTTCCATTGTTGACAAATTCAACTGCTTTTCCGTAATTCTTTGCCAAAGCTCAGCTAAATTTTCAATTGACTTCTTATAAATTTTCTCTTTTACTACTCCCCAGTAAAAGAAATCTAATGGATTTAGATCAGGTGAACGGACTGGCCACAAGATCGTACCAGACCGCCCTATCCATCTGTCCGGATATTCTTCATTGAGATATTCTCTAACTGAAAGGGCATAGTGCGCTGGGGGCAGCCGTCTTGCTGATACCACATCTCTCTGTAAATACTTAGTGGCATGTCTTCCAGTAAATTAGGTAAATGGTTTTGCAAAAAATCTAAATAAACTTCAGCATTAAAGACCTCTGGCAACTCCTATGACATTTCCGTTTAAAATTCCGATCCACATGTTTATTTTAAAACGATATTGAGATCTAGTTTGTCTCATTAAATTCGGATTCTCTACGTGCCACTCGTGTAAGTTGTGTAGGTTCATGTAACCGTCTTTTTTAAATGTCGATTCATCCGACCACAAAATTTTCTCGAAGAATCGCTGATCTTCCGGTTGTCTTTGTAGCATCGTTTGGCAAAACGCAACCCGAGGTTGATAATCCCGAGGTAGCAGGGCTTGTACTCGCTGTACATGGTATGGGTGGAGTTCATGTGTTTGTAATATTCGGTGAGCTATACTTTTGGGCACTCCTGTGCATTCCTGGATTGCACGTACCGAATTACTTGGGTCTTCTTCATCTGCTTGAAGTACTACGTCCTCTTAAGGTAAGGAACTCTTCCTTGACCATGTACTCTGTAGAAATATTGTAGCAAGTGTTGTACCATTTTAGAATCCTTATTAAATGCGTCAACTTTTAAAGTTACTTGCCAGACTGGCGTAGTACATTTTTTTTTTCAGTACAGTCAGTTAAAATTCAACGAATTATTAATTTAATATATTGTTGGTTCGGCAAAATGTGACATTTTCTTCCAAGCTGGAGCAGTTGCCTTAGAACTTAAAGCAACAGGTTGCATAAGCACTATTCAGGATTACATAAGAAAAATAAAATCGAAAAAAGTAAAGATTTGTAGCAACAGGAGCTAATAAACCATCACAAGGTGTACATTTTCTCGAAAACAAAAGAAATGCCTATAATTTGATAAATACATGACTTAGATTTTTTTTTATATTTGTCTGGTAACTGTTACGATTGGGTCTATCACCTGGTTCCGGCTTGACGTCGACTTACGGGACACCCTATATTGTTTTAGTGCTTAGCTAAATTTGAATTTGAAATTGAATTGTGTTGAATTACTTAGATTAGGAATTTCATTTTTCTTCAACTATATATTGCTTATATTTATTTTACTTTATGTCCCAAACTCTTATACCAGCTTTTGTATTGTATTGTACAATGTACATATGGTCAATTGGCGCAATTTAGATTTCGTAGTCGATTCAAACATTTTGTAATAATATTCAAATTCAAGAAGATTGCGCGATATATCTGCAGGGTTGACTGATTTGAAATGCTTATAATTATTTTATTTTTAAAGTTTTTATTTTATTTTTTTTGCAGATAATAAAGAATTTAATAAAATTTTATAATGTCATCATCCTCAGTGGAAGAACGTGTAAAAATTGTTGAATTTTATTATGCTTCCGGACGATCAATTGTTACAGCACAAAGAAAATACCGTCCAGTATTTTAATACTATGGCGGCCCCACTGTAAACATCATAAGAAGCTTAATGACCCGTTTTGAGAATTGGGGTTCAGTAAGTGATAAACCACGAAGAAATGCTGTTCGACTTGTTCGCACTGAACAAGCTATATATGCTGTATGAGAAAGTGTTAACATGGATCCAACTGTGTCTACTCGTCGACGTGCTACTCAATTGGGCATCTCCAGAACATCGCAACGACGTATTCTAAAAGTTGATCTGAGGATGTTTCCCTATAAAATTCAATTGGCCCAAGAATCATTGCCGAGGGATGCACCACAACGGCTACAATATGACAATAGATTGATTTTGCTTGCGACAGAAAATGCCAATTTTTGATTATGAGCGATGAAGCACATTTTCATTTGAATGGATATGTTAATAAACAGAACTGCCGAGTTTGGGGTACGGAGAATCCGAGAGCATTGCAGCAGCGACAATTACACCCTCTCAAATGCACTGTTTGGTGTGGAATCATAGCTGATACAGTTATCGGTCCATATTTCTTCAAAAATGAAAATCAGGAGCCTGAAACCGTCTCTGGGGCGGCATATCGGACCATGTTGGAAAATTTTTTACGTCCAGTAGTTCTCAATAATCCTGACATATGGTTCCAGCAAGATGGAGCTACATCTCATACCGCAGGAGCCACAATTGCGATTCTTGGAGAAATTTTCGATGCTGATTTCTCGTGGCCACCTCGTTCTCCAGATTTGACGGCCCTAGATTTTTTTGTGTGGGGTTTCTTGAAGGAGCGAGTTTACGTCAACAAACCAGAAAATTTTCAGGAGCTAAAGCAGAATATTCGCACAGAAATTGCTCAATTGGAGCCAGAAACATTGGGCAACGTAATGCAAAATGTCTTAAATAGAGCCATTAATTGCCAACGGGAGAATGGACGCCATCTAAAGGATGTCATTTTTCATACTTAGCTTAAAGAAAAATTTATAATTTATACTTTCATTTAAAAAAAATAAAAAAATAAACTTTAAAAATAAAAAAAATTATAAGCATTTCAAATCAGTCAGTCCATGTTGGACCACCCTGTACTAATTATAATTTAATGTAAATATCTGTATTGATTTAAATTTCATAAATAAATAATAAATAAATATACATTGCCAGTGCTGAGGTTTTTTGCACTTGGCGCAAATATTCTTAGTTTTTTCTCTCTCTTCCTCATCACCTAAGATATAAAACACTAGATGCGATTTTTTGCCAGGCATCTCTAGTAGGACCAGTCTTCGTTTTAGTAATATTTTAACAACATATGTACATAGTATATTTGGAAAAATTGTTACTTTTTTAATGAAATTATCCTAAATAAGAATATTTTGAAAATATTCTTTCTCGTCGTCTTCAAAATTCTACCTAATTAAATAATTTTTTTTTAAATGTTAAATTTACATACGACGTCTTTTATCTAATAAATCTTCAAATTACATTCCACTTTGTTATATGCAACATGTAAACCTCTGTTCGGAGCTTTCTCCAACACAGGTATTTCCCGGCAGACTTGTTTTATATTTTCCTTCTACACTTGTAGGCTCATTTTGGAATATCTTGTATCTCCATAGAAAAATATTCGACTGTCATTAAGTGGAGTCAGTACTCATCAAAAGTTTCAATTCAGATACCAGCGAGCCTGTAGGTAATAAAATTTACTATACGTAGGTTTGTGTACTGAAAGTGAGAAAATTCATATAAAATTAGCCTAGACCTAGACCACAAACCACATTAGAGACATCTAGCGTAAAAAACAGAAGTTCAACATGCAACAAAATTATAAAAATTAAGACGAAAAATGAATATTTGCTGTTTAGATTGACAATTTTTAACGAGAATTAACTCTAATATATTTTTTTTGCACATAATTATTAAACTTATTATTTTGCTTTGTATTTAAATAACTTTCAAATAAATATTGCAATTTCTCGTAGATGAAATGTCGGGAGAAAAAGCAAGTACTATTAGAGTCAAATAATTATAAACAGCGCCACTAAAAATGAAAAAAAAACTCGACGTTATTTGCTAGATCTAGGCCTTATCTTTCTAAAACAGTCACAATTTAAAGAAATGAGAATACCTACCTACAGGAATTTGATTTAAAAGACTTCAATTTTTACCATTTTTTACAAGTTTCCGAGCTAATATCTCCATTTAATTTTTGGCCGACGTTATTTACTAGATTTCTGCATTACCTTTAATTTAAGATATAAACCATTCTCCTGCTAGAAATAGTTTGCCAGAAATTCGCATTGAAAAATGTATGAAACTTGCAAATATTTGTACTGACTCCTCTTAAGGTGAGAGTTTTAACCAATCTAAGTTTCCCCTTCTTTGAATCCTATACCCTTTAGAAATATCGACATGAAAATTTATCTAAAGGATATAAGAGGTGTTATTGTAATTAGCCCGCTATTTCGGTAGATGTCACTTGTGGAGCTGTCATTTTTTGACATTTGACAAGTAGAAACTACGCCATTAATAAAAATGGAACGATACACGATTCAACAACGCATTGAAATTATTAAAATTCACTATAAAAATGGTGAAAATGTGGCAGAGACGGTTCGTAAAACTCGAACATTTTTGGGTCGTCGTGAAGCACCTTGTCGGACCGCAATACAGAAATTGGTAGAAAAATTCAAGCTGTCGGGACAAGTTAGTGATGTGAAGAATAAAACCCGTGCACGTCGCTCAAGAACAGCTGAGAATATTGCTGCTGTAGCCGAAAGTGTTGAAGAAAACCCAGGTTTGTCCATTCCTCGTCGTTCTTTGGAATTAGGCATTCCACAAACGGCATTACACCGTATTTTGCATCAACAAGACGGCGTTACGTGCCATACAAGCAACGAAACCATTGTTCTTTTACGGGAAAAGTTTCCGGACCGTGTTATCTCTCGAAGAGGTGATCACAATTGGCCACAGAGATCTTGTGACTTAACACCTTGCGACTTCTTCCTTTGGGGCCACGTGAAAGAGAAGGTCTACGCCAACATCCCAGCGTCGATTCAAGACCTCAAAGATGGAATTCGTGAGGCTATCGAGGACATAGGGCAGCCACTTTGCGATTTGGTTATGGAAAATTTCATGAGAAAGATATGGTCCTGTAGGCGTGGTCGTGGTGGTCACTTGGCTGATGTTATTTTCCGTTATTAACAGCATACCTTCCTCTTTATAATGCAATAAAGATCCGATCATTTATCTCAAAAATCCTGTAGTATACTTGCTGCATTTTGTGATATTGGTTCATCCTGCTAACAATAAGGAAAGCTCAGAGCTTTGAAATCTTACATAAAGTTGGCCATTTACAGTTCCTTTTTTCCATCTTAGATTCATTCCACTCGAATATTTTTCAAGTATGACGCAAATGTAAATAATAATTTATATTCTCCTTAAATTTTCATTGAACCCAGTTGCAAAATTACCTTGTCCTTATAAAATCTGGTCCTGCTTCCTGGCAAAAATATGATAGGGATGTGCCATTAATATTGTCAGCGTCCTTTCTATGCGACTTCGTGATAATCAGTATTTCGCACGAAATTTGGCGAATACTGACGTGAGAATTTATCTCAATAATTTAGCGAACCATACTCCTCATCCGTCTTAGCTTAAGCCCGTTCACCGTTGAATTTATTAACCACGATTCTTGTCTGGATCGCTTTATTATTTTTGGTAAGTATTCTCTTGTAGGACATCATCTCTTATAGGTAAGCATATCTCCTCATAGATTCTGTGGAGTTTCGATAATATTCTCCACAGGCAATCAAAACATCTCCCAATTCATCATAAGAGGAGACATTTGTAATTTCAAAAAAACAGCTACGGGGCGCCGAGTTATTATTTTTCTACAAGGAAGAAACACAAAAAGTCTCACTTTTGCTTTTCCTAGAAATTAATAGATAAAATTGGTACCTCAATAAGAACAAAAAGAACACAGTTTCGGAAAAATCGGTTTTGTTTGCGAAAATTAAGCCAAGCTAGTGTTGAATATTTTTTGTTATTAGGACCATTGCAATTTATGTATTATTAAAAAGCAGGCCAACGATATAATTACGGGGGTCACCATATAATACCTAGATATACCTACCAAGATTCAGTTACGTATTTCTTGGCAGATGCAGTTAAGTTGTCTCTTTAAGTGCCAGTTTGTTGTTAGTTCATCCAGGGTTGCAATCATAGATACAGCTTATGTTAGATGGCGTTACATTCAACTTCAACTTGATAAAACACAGGTGTTCCTCAGGGTTCTGTTTCTTCTCTTATATTGATTTTTATCGATGGACCTGCTCTCCATTACTTTCATTTTAATCTCTTACAACTCAAGTGAGACCGAAAGGCGTTTGAAGCAATAAAACAATGTAAAAAACAGTACCTTCAAAATCATTTATGACGACCAGAGAATATCATAGTTCTATATCGACTGGCTAAAAACAACACCACAATGTGGGATGCTTTGGACGGCGAGCATATACTTAAAGAGAATTCACTTGCACAGCTGTTCAAGAGACAGAGATTATCCATTAGAATAGCCGTTATTTAAAAAAATAAAACAAAACAAATATGAATCCAAATTTTGAAAGAAAGATTTGCATGTATTATTTAGGGAAATCGAGCATGTGTGTGACAAAAAGAAATATTCTTGTTTTTTTTTCAGAAGGAGAAATGTTTCAGTTTTTCAATTAGGGTGTATTGAGCAGCTGTTTAAGGGATTGATCTGTTCATATACGCTCGCTTGGGCACCTAAGGTAACCCGCACATGTTAATTTTTCTGATGAATTATTTTATTTGTAGTAATATCTGATCGGAGCTAAAAACCACGGTTATCTCTTCAACCATTTAAATATTTTTAGATACCATCCAATACCCAAAAAAAGGTGAGGCAAACGATCCCTCAAAATATATACCAATTGCCGTTACTTCCATCCTTTCGAATGTTTTCGAAACACTCATCAACACCCAATTGATGAAATATCTTGAAAGTAATCACCTTATTAACGATCGCCAATACGGCTTTCGTGGGGGCCGCTCTACTGGAGATTTACTAACATTCCTTACTGAGCGTTGGAAGCAATGTCTCCATAATTTAATCTGAGATCATCGCATTAGATATTTCGAAGGCTTCCGATAGAGTCCGGCATCCTGTAATTTTAACTAAACTTCAGGCATTAGGTCTAGATACTCTTTTCTTAAAATGGATTAAAAGCTTTCTTTCCCGGCGTTCAATTTAAGTCAGGTTGGACGCAGTTACTTCTGACCGTTTTATAAACCATGCTGGTGTACCGCAAGGTTCTGTGCTATCTCCTACTCTATTCCTCATTTTTATAAATGATCTGCTTGATCTCACTTTTAATCATATACATAGTTTTGCAGATGACAGCACCCTTGATTTCGTGTACTCCTTCGACTCTATAGCTGATTCTCATGCAAATGTTATAGCTGACAAACGAAGCCACATATTCAGTTCACTAAACTATGACTTTACAACAATACTCGCTTGGGGCAGAGTGTACAGGGTCTTGTTTAATGCTTCCAAAACACGGTGTTGTCTGTTATCACTTAAACGTACTCCAACTCCCACTTAACCCATTTCCGTCGATGGAGAAGATATCGCGAACTCACCATCTTTTAACATCTTAGGTATTGAAATATCCAAGAATCTTAGTTGGTATGATCATGTTTTTGGTATTGCCAAAAACGCGATGAAATGCCTGGGCTTCTTGCAAAGATTCAAGAAATATTTTACTCGATCAGACTTGGCAAAAATCTACAAGTCTCATATCAGGCGTAGATTAGAATATAATTCCCATATTTGGGCAAGGGCTGGAATCACTGCATTGTCCACGTTAGACAAAGCCCAAAAGAATGCCTTTCGGCTTATTAGCGATGACATATCCATAGCAGCTATTGATTCCCTAGACCACCGAAGTAATATCGGATGTCTGTCTCTCCTTTATTGCTACTTCTATGGTCATTGCTTTGACGAAATTTCTATCCTGATCCCTTGTAGAGTTCTCCTATGCCTACCATACGAGCTGTAAACTGAGCCCATCCTCACACTATTGAAGTCAAATTCGGCCGTACTGTGAGATTCCGTGAATCCTTTATGAGCAGAACAGTACAGATGTTAAACAGTTTGCCATCCTCTGCCCCCCAAGTATAAGCTTCAAACATTCAAGCGTAATGCGCACCGTCACCTACTTGTCTCAACCCAATAATTCTCAATTCCCAAGCCCTTATTCCTTTTCTGCCTAGGCTGTGCTATGGCAACATAGGGTATGGCCTGAGCTTTCCTTTGGCAGCATCGTAAAAAAAATGTATTGAAATTCTGAGACGCTTTTTTCTGAACTGTGCAAATTTGGAGCAGACTACCACACTGTTTATGTTTCCTCGCACTTCATATGGGCATCATACGTCGGCATCTTTGCCATAATCCTTATGCCATATAAGCTTTTCACTTTGGTTTTAATTGGTTGTTATTTCTCGTATCGTATCAGTCTGCATGCCAACTAAATTTATACATCACAGAGTAAAATGGAATTCTGTACTTAGACTCCCACCCGGGTTATTTAATTGGTTGCGTCACAAATTAACATTTCAACAGAATCATTGTAGTGGAATTTGCTCAACCCTCCATAGGTGAAAATTTGTATAGAGGTAAATAAACGAACGGCTAAATTAATTTTGCAATAATTTGACCGACAGCATTGTGTAGCTCTGCTGTAAAATCTAGCTGTTTGCCTATTTATTCATGTTCCCTTTGAGTTGTCACTTCATGTTTGTAATTTTATCCTTATGCCAAAACATCACACAATAAAATCTACATAAACTGTAATTATCACGAGACAATCTGAAGTACCTACCCTAGTCTGGTCAGATTAGTACAAAGGCTCAGAGCTTTTGAATCACACTTCAGTAATCCTCTTCAGCGCAACAATAAAGCGCCCCCAGTAATGAGGACAACCACTTCTGAAAATGCAATAAATTCTGGAATATTTACTATAGGGACACAATTGTGCTCCCAAATTATACACCTACGAGCACTTCTTCTACTACATTACGTGCTATAAATATAGGACAAGTGGCTGGATTCAGAGACACTTTCTGACCTTTTTAGGGGAATTTGATTTTAAGTGCCAAGACGTATACATAAAAATTAGATACATTTGGGGGAGTAATTCACAATCAACGGAATTCCTGTGGGGAAAAAGCGATTTCTAGTCTTAAGCCTACAGTCGTATACTAGTTAATGGATAATATGAGACGTCTCTTAAGTTCTATTGTATTTAAGGGAAATGCTATGTAAGGAAAAATGGCACAACCCGTAAAAAAGATAAGACGAATCTGTTGTGGTCGCATAATCTGGAGTAAAAGTAAATTGACGTGCTCTAACGAATATTAGTTTCAATTGGGACTTATCGCTCTAATTGACAAAGTAGGGGAGCCCGGTGCATAATGACGATCGATTTATCTCTAGATTTTTCTTAAATCCCTGAATCGATTTCTTGAAACTTTAAACATACCAATCGCAAGTAAGCTCAATCAAGGACAAAATGTAATATAGATAATTATCGTCTAGTGTCCTTATGAAGTGCGCTGTTGACCTAAGTGGAGTGGTGACCAGTTCGTCACAATACTACAGTCATCAGTCTATGATACACCTGGCAGTTTTCAGGCAAGGTCAGATGGCTTCAGCTTTAACTGTGTTGGTGCTGACGAGATTATGAAGGCTTTTCTTTCCATTAAATCGCATGCTATCAGACCGGATGAAATCCCCCCCAAATTCATAAAATAAATTCTGCCCTGGATTCTCACTCCGCTATTTAACACTTGTCTTAACACTTCTGAGTTTCCCTCTCTCTGGACAATCGCTACTGTGATTCCGATAGGTAAGAAAAGTTCCCCTGCCGATTTAAATGACTTTAGGCCGGTTAGTCTATTATGCTTCCTTTGTAAGGTTTTTGAAAAAATCATGTCCCTTCAGATAATCGAATATCTTCAGAGTAATAATTACTTTACCAGCTGTCAATCAGGTTTTGCGCCACTCATAGTTGTGAAACTGCTCTCCTAAAAATATCGACTGATATTCTCAGGGCTTTGGACGATAATAAATTGTGCCTGTTGGCCTTGCTGGACTTCTCCAAGGCTTTTGATAGTGTTAGCCATGCTAAGTTGCTATCTAAGTTGTCAGATAAGTTTAGGTTTTCTTCGTCTGCCTTTGGCTTAATTTATTCTTTCCTGTCTGATAGATCCCAAATGGTCATGGTTGGCGGCTCTGTATCTCATGCGCTGTCGTTGATATGTGGCGTCCCGCAGGGATCCATACTTGGTGCAGTATTGTTTTGTACTGACATTAATGACCTTCCTGATGTTATTGAGGATTGTAGTATTCACTTATATGATGTGATGATGTTCAGCTATATTTGCCATTCCCAATAGGCCTTATGGACGATTGTGCAGACCGCATCACTTCCGATTTAGTTTGGGTCTTAACTTGAGCCGTTGAGAATCATTTGATACTTAATCCTGATAAATTCCAATCAATGGCGATGTTTAGAGGGACTCTTAATGCTAATAATCTTCTTCCAGTCTTTTTACATTCGAAAATTTTGCGATATATTGATTCGATGAGAAATTTGGAAGTTCATTTCAATGCCTCCATGACGTGCTGTAGCCATATCAATAATGTCGTTCGTCGTATTTATGCAGGTCTCCGCAGACTATGGCTATCGGATAGTATTACGCTTGAAGCTTGTCAAAACACTACTCATGCCTTATTTTACCAGTGGCAGCGTAATTTTTCCTCATTTAGACGCAGTCTGTCGAAGAAAGATCAATGTTGCTTTCAACGACTGTACGCGATTTGTTTTTGGGCTGCAACGCTTTGACCATGTTTCTCCACATTGGCACGCTCTAATTGGCTGCTCTTTGAATGTTCATTTGGTTCGCAAGGCTCTAATATTCCTCCATAAACTTATTTATTCAAAAAATCCCACCTACTTGTATAGTGAGCTTGTATTCATGCAATCTTCTAGAAATGTGAACATTTTGATAACTCGATACAGACACTCCATTCTGGAGAGCTCCTTCTTCGTTCGAACAGTTCGCGTGTGGAACTCACTTCCTGCGAATTGCAGGGAACGCGCTCGATGGGTATCTTTCGGAGGCTTATTATCCAATATATCTTCTATCTTTATAAATCGCATATACTTTATATGTAACTTTTCCTCCGATCTCGACTCTACAACAATTCTGTTTTTATAATTTTCTACCAATTTCAAATTAAATTATGGATTCACCTGGCTATATTTACAAAAACGAATTATCGAAATCCTTGCAATACTTACAGAGAAAGGGGAAGTAAATGAGTTCTTTTTAAGATGAAATAAATGGACGTGTTTTGGTACCAAAATGGACATATTTTCAACTCATAATTATGAAGAACTGGTAAGTCGTGGAAATTTACTTTCCATGAAAAAGATGTTCACAACGGAGTGCTAATGAATGTGCAACAAAGAACGGAAGAAACATATGCAAAACCCAACATATAACCCAAGTGCAAAAAATCCCTTTTCAGCGGTAAAAGGTCCGTTATGAGGTTAAAATAATCAAAAACAAACTACACCACTCGATTACCCACCTCTCCTTCTTTAATTTAATAGGAAATATGGCGTATTTTGAACAATCCCTATGAGGGGTGGTACGGCTCCCAATCCTAAGCCCCCCCCCCCCCCCTCCAGAAATTGTTCACCTATATTTTTGTACTCTAGACCCCAAGTCCGTCGGGAAGAAATCCCGATATTCTACGACCGTCCCACATGGAGTTAGGCGACCTTCAATATTGCGACACTTCTCACGTTTTTTTTAACTCTCCAAATATGTTAGTGAATCGCAAATAGAGAGTTAGGGAGGTTTAATCGGGGAAAACGAAAATTCTCATCTCCCAAACTCTCCAATTCTCCGCATTATACATAGAATCCGGCCCCGGACGTTCTTGAATTGTTTACAAAATTATTAATAAAAAAACAGGCAGTGAATATACGGGGAAAGCTTCGATGAAAAAACTCTGTTTACAAATGAAAAATCGTATTACCGTATTACTCATCAGTACGGCTTGTTTCCTGCCTGCCGTATACTCCAAAGATAATAGGCAAGCTGACCTCATATATATGCACTTAAAAATAATTTTTAAATTTGAATTATATATGAGAAGAAATATTACGTATTTACTTGAATGCCTAGCAATATTTAGTCCTAAATCGAGAAACGCCCTCTTTCTAAGGTTCCGTACCCAAGGGTGAAAACGGGAACGTTATTGCTAAGCCTCCGATGTCCGTCTGTCTGTCTGTCACCGGGCTGTATCTCATAAACCGTAATAGGTGGACAGTTCAAATTTTCACAGAGTTTGTGCTTCTATTGCCGATATAACCACAAATAATAAAATAAAGTAAAATTAAAAATTAAAGTGGGCCCCCATAAAATAAACGTGATTTCTTCCTCGTTTTATTCTCATTCCTTAATATTGTCATAAGTAGGAATTTTTTTTTTTAAATGACAGCATTATTTTTTTACATGACGCCTACTATGATTCGAAAAAACTGAATAAAAAGTACATGGTGTTAAATTTTGTACGATGGTACGGAGTCCTTCATGCGCGAGTCCGACTTGCACTTAGGTAAATTTCATTTTGACTAAATTCGCTATGAATTTATTTAATAGCAAAATTCTCTAAGAATTTAGTGGGTGGTTTTCAGTAGATACTCGAGTGAAAACAATTTTGTACGGGTGAATCTTCAAGTTCAGATTTCAAGTTGTAGTGGTCGAAGAAAAGCCCACTTCATATGCTAGGGGAAAAATTTATTGGAATGGATTTGTGGCGAAATGGGAGCGACCTACACTTAAGCAGTTTCCAATGAATTTCAAGTGTTTTACATTCCAATCGAGGTTCACTTTGAGAATTGGAAACGGTTTGGTGAGCAGGCATTGATTTTTTATGTTAAAAGTAAAAACAATAAAATAATTAGCTTTGTGCCAACCATCCATTCAAGCAAATGTATTCAATATATATAAAGTGTAATGAAAGGATATAAAAATTGTGATCTACAAAAGAAAAAGAAAAACAACACGTCCGACGAACCATTTCTTGCAAAGGTATAGAAATAAAGATTGAGAAAAAACATGTTCATGTTTTTATTGTACTGAGAATATAAATTTATCTTGCATATTCTTAGCTATAGGTTCAATAAGTCTTGTTGCGTTTCAAGGGCGCTTCGGTGCCTCCACCTACCTCGCAGTAACAAGGAGATCCGCTATCTTCACCTTGGTGTGGGTTCAACGCGATCTGAGTATCTCGCAACAATTACGGCAATAGAGCGTCGCTACTGCCGCTGTTTACTGGAACTTCGAAGAGACATCGTTATATAGACACAGTCCCCTGCAAGCGAATCCTGGCCAACAATAATCGCCAGATTCACGCGTATATCCTGACGAATGGCAGCGATGTTTTCATTTGGAATATCCGGTTCGTTAACGCATAGCTGTTATTTGGTTGGAATGAGACCCGGTTACCTGAAATTTTAAAACGTCGAATTGTACTCTCGGAGGGATGATAAGAATTACGTGCACCGTAAAACATAAATTTTGGTAATAACTTTTAACAACTTTTACACGTTGGTAAATCACATAACTTTGGTTCGCTGTCCGGCCGTCAGTCTGTCCATTACTTGAGAACGAGTTGACCTGGTGAGCTTTAATTTCGTGCATACTGATATTAAAAAAGAAATTAATGCCTTGATTTATAGAATATGTACGCATACTGAAATTTGCTGGCAATAGATACTAAGTTTGTCATTCTTCAATTTGTAACGCACTGAAATAATGCTGGTAGAGCAAAATAGATTGGACATCCATGCATAGATAATATTAAAAGTTTTTTTGATTTTTCTTCTTCTTCCTGTCGATTCTTCGAGATCCCGTTTACTTAGAGGTGTGAAATTTTCCAAACAGCCTTTTTAAAATAATTTTAGAATTAAATTCGAATATCGGATAAATCCGGTAACTCCTTCATAGGGTTGCTATACAGAAATTTCGTTTTCCAATATATAATAGGACACTGCCTGAGATTGCGTCGCCGTAGACGAATTTTGTACAC
Source organism: Dioctria rufipes (assembly GCA_963924295.1). Lineage (NCBI taxonomy): Eukaryota > Metazoa > Arthropoda > Insecta > Diptera > Asilidae > Dioctria > Dioctria rufipes. The sequence goes on from OZ002742.1 coordinate 56,486,246, forward strand.
GGCGTTTTCATAAGAACAGCAAATACAATTTTAAAAATGAACTAAACCGGGCAACCCCGTCTTATTGTTGCCATAGATAACTTTTGCTTCTCACTTTTTTTTTGGATATTAGGTTGACTTGTGGCGGCGTCGCCTTCGTTTGTCAGATAGATTTAATCAAACGCCGACGCGAGTTACGTTACCTCACCTTAATACAGGAAACCGATATTCAATTACAAGTCTAGACAGTCTCGACATAAATAAAATTCCTATACGAACCTGATCCATTCCTCATATTTTCCACATTTTCCCATATTCCCAGACTTACCTGCAAAATAAACAGAAAAAGACAAATTAATAAAAAGCTCAACAAAACTTAACGTGGGAACAATGATTAGGTAAGCAGTTTTAATTATGAGAATTTTTAGAATTAAAGAAACCAGAATTCAGTCTTAAGACCGCCGTGATTTAGTTCATGACTTTTTAAAAGAAAAGCTCCAATAAAGAAAATATAATTGTGTTAGCTTACAATAAAGGAAAACAAAGAATATATAATTGTGTTGGTTTACTCTAAAGAGAAACCAGAGATTAGTGATAATTGAAAATTTGTAATAATCAAAGATTATAAATTAATAATTTTGTAAATATATAAACATAGTTGTTCAGTTTACAGTGGAGATTGAGTTTTTCATTTTCCGAAATCTATCCTCAGTTTTTTTGTTACGAATCCTAAAGGAAAAAGTTAATTCGCGCGTCGAACGTACTCACGATTGGCATCTGAATAACACCATACATTAAAACATTTGTAAGTTTAGTGGAGCCAAATGAGCGAGCACTGCGAGTTGTGGGTAAGGTAGTTTTCTTGTTAAATCCAGCAACCCGGTTTTAATAAATGTTTTTGTTTTTTGATAGGAGCTAGGATATCTCGTTTTTTGTAAAATATTGTGATCCGAGATAGACTTTAGTTTAGAAATAACGTGTTGTCTAATAATAATAATAATAATAATATTAACCAGGCATTTTTTACGATAAACATTTTAAGACCTGAAGAATTATATAAGTGTTTAAAATATTTGGTGTTTTATTCGCAAACCCTAATCGCTCCTTTGAAGGAATAATCCTAAAAAAATAGAATTGAATCAATATTTCTTCCACAGTTCGACCATTCTCAAAGAAGATCGAAAGAAGTGGAATCTTAACTTAGAAGCTGAGTCGAGTATCTAGTGTCATAGGACCGTGGCTAGACGTTCTGTCACGCAACCACATACACACTGGTTCCTGCAACTACAGCTTCCAGGCCGATTAAGTTCTTCCTTTGGCAACTTAATCTGGACAAACCATTTCACAACGACAACAAACCGCAAGACAACATAGCAGTGAACAAAGAACTCATGGTGAATAACAACCTCAAGACAACATAGTAGTAGCAATAGACTACAGACTGACAATAAGTTTCACCGAAGATGTCAACGATTTTCTCCAGCAATCACTTTGATTCTTTCAAAGATTTTTGAATCTATCATGAACACCAAATTAGTGAAGTATCTGGACGCTAATCTGGAGACTTACTGAATTTTTTCTTGGAATATTGGAACCATAGTCTTCACAAGTTGGATGAGTCCGAAATCGTTGCCCAAGATATTTCAAAGGCCCTTGATATAGTCTATCATCCAGCTCTTTTAGTCAAACTTAAAGCATTTGATCTCTCCCGTCCTATTCTATTATGGATTGAAAGTTTCTTATCCGGTCATCTAATACGAGTTGTTCTAGATGGCATTTCATTTGAACCTCAACCAATAAAGGCCGGTGTACCTCAAGGCTCTGTTATATCTCCATCTCTCTTCTTAATTTTCATTGATCTGCTTTCCCTTACTTCCAATCCCATCCATAGGTCCGCCGATGACTGTACCCTTGATTTCGGTTACTCTTTTAACAATGTTGCGGACTCCAGACGGAATGCCGCATTTGTTAAAAGAGATTGCATGATTCGATCATTGAATAACGATCTTGCTAATATCCTTGTTTGGGACAAAGCGAATAGCGTCGAAATCAATGAATCTAAGTCCCAAAGCTGTCTCATCTTATTAAAACAATTAAAACAAGATCATAATTTATCCCACTTCCGTTTCTTTTGATGGAGCATTTATTTACAATACGCCATCTTTATGCATTCTTGGAATAATATTTTCAGTAAGTTAAGCTGCACAGATCACCTCTTCTCTGTTGCCAAAGAAGGATCAAAATGTCTCGGATTTCTGAAAATGTGTAAGAAATATTTCAGCCCGTCAAATTTAGCGCTCATCTGGAAGTTTAGTATCAGATCTAAAATGGAATACAATTCTCATATCTGGGCCGAAGCTGGTCGCATAGCCTTAGCATCATTGGATATTGTCCAAAAGAGAGCTTGCAAATTCATTGGTGATTTGGCAACAATTTGTCATATCAACTCACTCGAGCACCGCCGCAAGGTTGGATGCCTTTCGTTCTTTTATCGCTACATGCATGGTGAATGTTCCGATGAAATATCTAGTTTGATCCCTTGTAGAATGATTCCTGCACGCAATATTCGCGCTGCAAACCGCGCACATCCTTTTACCATTAAAATTACCTTCGACCGTACAGTAAAATTCCGTGAAGTTTTTTATGCCTTTTTTATCTTCTGTCTTTCCTCCGGCATACAATCTGCGAAATTTTAATAGTAACATACATAAGCACTTCCACCGCTCTTCTCACATTCCCTAATTCTTTTCCCTATCTCTGTGCTTTGCATCATAGGGCTTCCCCTGTGCTTGGCTTTCTAATATAAAAAAAACAAAATCGCAATCCAAAATCAACCCTTATATAAGAATACGGGGAATGAGTAATTCCAGTAAGGACTGATTTTCGCTATCAACAGTCTTATAAGCAATCAGTATTCATACATTTTTTATATAGGATCAAAAGGATCACTGGAAAATTGTATTCTTATATTTGTTCAAGAAGGAATTTTTTTTGGATTCTCCGGTATATAGCAAAAGCCAAAACCCATTTGATTTTGGGTGACAAGTTTCAAGTCTTGGTTTTGACTCATCAACAGGTCCCAAATAGCGAAATTGAGTGACTTGAAAAAGAAATGAAAAAATGAAAAAAATTGAGAAAAATAGAGAAAGAAAAGAAAAAATAACAAAATTTTTTTATTAAAAAATTTTTCAAAATTTTAAAAAATCAGATTCATTCGAAACGAATTGAACCTGTATTTGTCCGCAGTAGGCTGAAAAAGAAAAAAATAAAAAGGAAGAATAAGAAGCGTTTCGTGTTTCGAATGAATCTGTTTTTTTTTTCATTTTTTTCATTTCTTTTGCTTGTTCTATTTTTTCATTTGTTTTTCAAGTCAGTCAATTTCGCTATTTGGGACCTGCTGATGAGTCAAAACCAAGACTTGAAACTTCTCACCCAAAATCAAATAGGTTTTGGCTTTTGCTATATACCGGAGAACCAAAAAAAGTTCCTTCTTGGACAAACATAAGTTTAACCCGGTTATTTGAGCCGTGAAGGATTCCTGCGCAGTTCAGATTTGGTTGGTTTAAGAAGGCTTCCTAATTAAACACAGAACAACGCTTTCATTTAAGAAAAAACTTTATTCTAAATTCTATTTACAAACCTCGATATTTATATATATAATTATAATAATTTTAATATGACAAATATGCAGAATCAACAAATTCAATTTTACAAATTTAATTGACAACAAATTTCATGCGTGAAATTCGATCTCACGAAATTGTTATTTGTCTGCAGGTGTTGCTGATGCAGCAAAAGTGCATGAGATTTACCTAATTAAATTGAATTTGGGCTGCATTTTTTTCTTCAATAAAAGTTATTCACTTCTAAATTTGCTGATTGTTTTTTAATGTTTAATGCTTAAACATCCTCCCCCCTTGAGTTGGTGTCCAACACAAATTTCTGATCCAGGCCCCCTTGTGATGCTCCTGGTAGTTTAAAGGTGTTGGTTTTCTTACACCGCAAATACATTAACTATAGCTGAAGATTGCTAGCAAAGCTGTCACTGATAGATAGGTTATTGTTCGGGAAAGGTTGAAGTTGCCTTGAGGCCTTTGATTCTAGAGGTTAGTTCCTTCATTTCTCGTGCATTAGATTGCAGATGAAATTCGGATGAGGCGAGTTGCGGTGTCCTTTGTGTTACACTCAGGTGGACTTCTATCAATGCACTGATGTTTATCCGTGGAATAAGTCCGGAGGTAAGGTTACTTTGATACCGGCCGTGTCAGCTAATCGTCATGGAACTCTGTTTGACTGTGCAGTCTGGTCGGTACCTCAAGATTCCACTTCCGTTAAGTGTTTTGAGTAGGACTTCGGTTCCGCAGACAATATTGAGTGTAATTTCCACATCCAATGAAAATAGCCAGTTGTTGGGTGTGTGAAGCTGAATCCATATCTTCGAAAGCTTTGTGGTTCGGAATCGGCATGTTGGTGATAATGTTCGGTGATGATTTAGTAGCTCCATTTCACAGTGGCTCACACTGAATTTTAAGTTGTAGATCGGATGATTTTGAGCACATAGATATCGTTCATCGTCTAAGGTTTTGCATTTGTTCAGTTCGAATTACATTAAAGGATAGTATCGGTCTCTTGGTAGATAAAAGATGAAGTATTCGGTAGGTGGCTCAATTTAAGATAAAGCTATTTTTGTGGAGTGTAGGAATTGGGATTACTTTAAAGAGTTGAAAGTATTCATCTTGTTGTAATGGAATTCGTATGTTTTTTAATGTTTAAACACCGGTAAAAAATCCTATAGAGTAATCTCTATCTGTATTCTTATAGAAATCTCATAGAAGATACTACTATTTCCACAATTTTATATGGCGTGATACTAAATAATACCACTATAATTAAAAAAAAAATACCTAATGGAACCAAAATAGCAAGTCATATAGACGAAAGAAAATTCAAACAAAATTCTGCGAATTCTGCTATTGCTATTCGATTTCTTGGATTTTTGTTACATTTTTCCTTTGTCTGTATGGTTTTATACATTAGACTCAATTCTGATAGACCGAGGATTTGTAGCCGAAAATCAAAATTTCATAAAGCAATTTTGAGAGCATACTGCATGTTCGACGAACATAAAAAAGAAAAATAACAATGTACCTCGATCAAAATGAACTTAATTAAAACATATTACCTGCACCTGGAGTGTACGACAGGTGCAAAGGTCCCGCGATGACCTGAAAAGAAGAAAATGAATTATAAACAAACATTAACAAATAAACGAATAAAACATGCAAATTTTCAAACTAATTAAACAAATAAGAGTTTTACTACACACATACCATAACCTAATAAACAACATAGAACATAGGAATTTAACAATAATTTCCTTGCTACAACATAACAAATACATAAACTACAATTAATAATGATATTACAAGGTGCATGCGGAAGGTTAGTGGATATTTCAGGTGAGAAAACACCCAAACAAACTCACCTGTACAGGTGTCCACCAACCTTTAAAAACAACAATAAACCACAATAAAATCAATAAATCTTGCACATTACCTGAAGATTATAGTATCCAGCGATGAAAAACTAGCATATAACATACAAAAACACTATTAAATCAAAAGAAAACTATTAAATAACACTTCGCGCGCGTTTGACATACGAGTAAAGATTTACAGCGAAACTTCAATCTCCCATGACATTTGACATATCATATTGGGGTAAAATCGTCGCGCGATTTTAATGGTGCCGTTCGTTTCGCGGTATTTTTCGCGGGATTCGCGTAATTCGCGATATTTACAATTTCAATTTGCACTAACGAGTGCGAAAGAGATGCACGGTGCGAGCAAGACAAAACAGCAAAAATCTAGAGAGGAATTACTTAGAATGAATCAAAAATGGCGCGTCGATAATGTAGATGAAAAAAGTCGTAAATATCAATTAAAATCAAGAAATTTAATATTAAATCTTTATGGTAAATATGCCAAAAAATGTAAAATTCATTTTGGCATACACCAATAATAATTAAAATCCTTAATTCATTCACAAAAGGCCAATAATTTGATAATTTCACTTTATGGATAGTGAAATTGAAACAAATCTGTCTATAAAAGGCGTGTCATTCCTTCATTCGATCTCTTATTTTCATCGAGTTGTCATCTAGAAAACACATGCTAAGCATAATTTTCTATTCCATGCAATTTATTTCAAAAGTTTAGAGTTTTTTTGTAGTTTTTTGGACTTGCAATTTTTTCCATAAAATTATTGTCTACGGTTTGGACTTAGAATTTTTCATAAGCATTTGAGTGCTCAAATTGGGATAATTCTGTCAGTGAATTTCGTATCACTTCAATTCAAGTTTTTTTATTGCGAAATAGCAGCAAGCAACAACATCGAAATTTTTTTGGAAGGATAGTGTACAAATATTCGCAAAGGTATTATATTTTCAGTTTTAATCAATTTGAGGTTATGGGACATATGTAATAGCATGTCATAAGGATATAATTACGGGTCACAATTAACCTAAGCAAATTGATTATTAATAATAAATAAATTTCCTCTTTTTTCAGAATATATTTTTTTTATAAATAGATTGAATTGTAAATTTTATTGTGTTGTGACATTTTGTGAAAAACATGCCTGTATGGCATATTTTGCAAACCATGCTCAAACAATAAAATTCAAACAGAGTAATTGTTTGTAAAATAAATAATTAGTTGTAAATATTAACTAGGTAACTAAGCATTGAATTAAAAAAAAAAAAAAAGGGAAAACCTAGAGTAAATTAAAACAAAAACGGACTGACTTGTCAGTAAACTAGGACTATATTTGAGTAATTTTTGTTGCATTTTTTTTTTAGAAAAAAAAAACGATAAATTCAATTGTGCTAAATTTAATATTTTAAGTGTAGAATTAGTTAAATTTTGTTAGATTACTGAACTCAATGATTAAAAGTGAATGATAATCAAATGATATCTTTTTCAATCGCTACACTACCTACCACCATTTTAAATTTCAGAACACCACAAATGTCCACGTTGCTTATCAGAATCGACGAAGTTTGTGATTTGTAAACGTAGATCATTATATGTCAATTACAGGAATTGACATATAATCAATCAAAGTTTGCTTGCAAGATTTCAAGTTTTATGCTTGGAACAGAATGCATCGCAGCCACCAAGCAAAATGCGGTAATGAAGTGTCAAAAACGTAGCCACCAAACATGGTGAACACAATGATCATTGATGACTACGTCAAGATGAAATTTAAATTAATTTTTTTAACTGTATTAATAATAAATTGGACCACAATATTATTATTTTTAAAATTTTTCACCACCATAATTAAATTTTCTTTGAAACTCATGATGTTCAGCATACGAAATTTTAAAACAAACAAAATATTAATCAGCTGTGAAATGTCAACGCAGGATAATTGCGCTAAAGTTGAAAGTCGAGCAACTTTTGCGTGGTGGCTACGATGTCTACGTTCATTGCGGTCACTTAATGGCATTGCCTTATAACTTACTTCTGCGTGACATTTTCCTGCGTGGTGGCTACTTTCATTCTGTTCCAAGGGTTACACTGCATGTTTTGACCGACAGTACAATGCGATCCCATCAGGACAGCTATGAAGCCTTGAACTGCCTGATGTCTACACTATAGTGAACTCAGATGTCTAAAAGTTGGTGGTGGATGTATAAACATTTATTAAATATGACAAAAAATAAATATGTAACTGACCAGTACCTCGGTAGTTGTCTTTTTTAACATTGCATTCAGTAGGAGGAAAATTGCCTGTAGACATGTATTTATATGGGTCTCAAAATACTCAACCCCGCTCTTATTTATGTTTAACGTTGGATTTCCTAATATTTAGGTCCCGTGTTGAGAATAAGAGGAAAACCGTCATATCGGCGTACATATTAGGGAACTTTGGGAGATATATTACCTTGATTGGCTAATTTGAACTTAAATTTCAAATTGAATGTACAAAATTAGCCTAGATCTCAACCTATTTTCACCTTAGTTTGATTATTGTAAATGAGTGAGTCTCAAATATGATTTATTAAAAATTGTACTTGGATATTCTCTCTACATATACTAGGTAATGTATGTAGTATGACCAAGGCACATCTCTAATTTGACTGATAATGAAAAGTATTCCTTCAATAAAAAAGAAATACATATATAGAAATTATGGACTTATCCAACCAAAGCTAGTTTTCACAGCTTCTAAATTTTCAATTTAAAACGGAAATAATATTTTGAAAAATCTCAAAAATCTTTAATTGAAAGAACAAAAATATTTTCAAAAACTAACTATTTTAACTATTTTTTTTTTTTTTGCTATTTATAGTCTTAAAAAATTATATTTAATTTTATTTAATCGTTCTGAATTTAAAAAATACATTATGCAGTTATTTAGGTGACTTATGGAGAAAATTTATCTGAAGTATCCACTGACATGTATATAAATGGACTGCTCGTTGAATCAAAAATGCATGAAAGCAAATGGCACAACTTTCATATTCCTGTCTCTATTCATGAGAGCATACTTTTTCACTGAACTGTACCGATTGAAGATGAGAAATTGCTTGAGGTTCAGCGGTATTTCCAACCAAAACAGCCTTATAAAAAACAATTCCTTTGACCCATAATTAACAATACAAATAGTCCAAAATACTTTTGTGGTAAATTCGGTAAATCCCACTGACTGGTGCCACATGAAACAGGTGATTAGTCAGTCCATTTATATACATGCCAGTGGAGATATCATGCAAATTTCTTATGGCAGCCTTGATTTGTTTAACAAATATGTCGCATATTATTTCCATAGTTAGTTTGACTTAAATTTAAATTTCTTCATACGGCGATTTTTATGTAAGACAAGATGAAAAAAAAAATATTTTCGTGATTGAGGACAAAAGTTCCTATAATTTCGTCTTCGGTGTTAATGATAATTGTTTCCTATATGTTATCTCGACTTAAATCAGAACATTTCATACTAAATATGGATAAAAGACCACGTTCATATTTTAACAATTGATAGAATTGAATTGTTCGTCAAGTAGAGAGCTTAAGCGCTGGAAGAAAATTGGTAACATTACTGACACAGTCGCTAATCTTGACACAAACTTCTTCTTTCAGTTGCCTTTGAAAGCAGAATTTCGTAAGTCATTTGAACTATGAAGGAATTTGCTTAATGTGCCCATTTAGTCTAATTGAGCTTAACTTCCTTGGCAATTTCGAGGGCGAACACAATCGTCTAGGAAAATATTTATGTTATCTTGCTTTGATATTCCCAAATTCAAAGCAAGATAACACACAACTTCAAAGTCCATATAATTCCTTAAATTTTGGCTTCAAAGCTGATTGTAGAAAATTTGTCCCGGATTTAGAAAATTCTCTTTCCCTAGTTTTCTTCAAGAATTTAAAAGGATTAACTTATTACGCTATTTTCCCCTAATAATTAAGTACCATAAGGTTAAGATTACTTTGAAGGCCTATTTTAAAGAAGTGCCTATACATTTTACCTCACAGGAAATTGGCTTTTGAGGTCAAATTCTTAATGCTAGTTTATGTAGTTTTCACACAAATAAGTCGGTTGGTTCTCGATGATAGAAAATTCAACCTACAATGTTATTTCTTTTTATTTTAAAGGAAGTAGGTGTCTTAGACATTGAACAATGCCACAATTTAAAGACCAATAAATGCTGGCTATGAAAATAGAACATTTTGGAGGCGTTCATCTGGCAATGCTGCTAACATAACCAAAGGTTAAGCAAGCAACGCTTCACTCCAATATCAAATCGACCTCAATTTTTTTAGAAATTTACCGGAAATTCTTTCTTTAGGATTTTTATGCACTATTGGCGGCCGACAACGGCACACATGGTATTGTATCTGAAATTTCTAAGAAAAAAATACGGCTTCTGTACATCTTGCCGAGGCATCGTTGATTTTATATTGGATTGAGGCGTTGCAGATTTTTGTTCTACTTGTCTTTGTATGTTTATCTATGATACCACTCTGTTCTAATATTGCACACTATAATTTTCTAGGTATATTATATATTTTCTAGGCATATTATATATTATGTATATGATTACCTGAAATGCATAACTGAATATCTAGGTAACAAAGTAATTCAAGAAAATAGCTAAAGCTTATTTGTAATATAAATTTAAAAAATACATAATTGGTAATTATACTATTTTGATGTATTTTAGGTCAACTTTTATGTTGGAAAATATTGATAGTGTTCAGATTAGCGAAGTTTTAAATATAGAGATATTCAATTTTGCTCCAAAATTTTGGATATAGGACAAGTGCACCAAAAGTCAGCCACCTTCCAATATTTTATGATTATATATGATACCAGATCATTCCACAAAACTTTATGAAATCAAATATTTCATTTTCTGTTATTCCATGTTGTTATAATTCATCGAAAGTACTTATCTACTATAAAATGGAAAAGCTGACAAAAAAACTTTTATAAATTCTGAATCACATCGTTTACACCTTAAGTCGGCCATTGAAAATATATATTCGATCACGTATGCTTGAAAAGACGGCCATAAGTTTTAAAGGGCACTATGGAAAAAAGAAAAATCAAAATTCAAAGAAACCAACATAAAAATTTATTAGTAAATATGCATTAATAAAATAAGTAAAAAATTAGTTTTCAAACAAAACTGAGGCCAGGCCGCTTGAAAAAGTAGAAAATAAACTTTTCTTCACACATAGAGGTGGACTCAGGTTTTTTGATTGGGACATTTCTCTTGAATATTCTTTCTCTTCATGAATCAAATCACTTATTACCTCTGAATGAGCATACTGAAATATATCGGTGATTGTCAGCGAATAAAATCTGAGTCCACCTCTGTGTGTGAAGAAAAGTTTATTTTCGACTTTTTCATGCGGCTTGGCCTCAGTTTTGTTTGAAAACTCGTCTTTTTACTTATTTTATTTTCTACCTTTTTCACGTTAAATAATTTGTTATTACGTGTTGCATGGAGATATTTTAAAACAATTTTATGACGGCTGAATGGACACTGATTTACCAGTTTTTCAAAAAATTTATTCGAGTATCAAATCGTTGAAGTACTACAACGGTTTTCTGAAATTTTTAGCTGTATTCCAACTTGATCCCATATAACATGAATTTTCCCGATTTGCCATGTTTTCCACAGACTTTTCCTATTACATTGATTTTTTTTTTAATTTACATGAATTTTCCTCGATTTTTCATGCAAGTTTTCATGATTGTTGAAAAGAAAGTATTGATGCCAGTAGGACGAAAAAAAAATATGATTCCGCATAGCTTATAAAACTTTTTTGTCGGAAAATTTTCCGGAAAAGTCGGAAAATTCCGGAAATTGTCGGAAAATTTTCCAGAAATATTGGAAAATTCTGCATTTTTGCTGAAACAGATTTATCACTAATCATATCGATGAAAATTTTTTCGCTGATTTTCCCACTTTTCCGGGTTTTCCATGGAGTTTTCTACAAAAGCAACTTTATACAACTCATTTCGCTCTACAACTTTGTCTTAGGTTGCAAACACTGACATGTATATAAATGGACTGCTTATTGAACCAAAAATGCATGAAAGCAAATGGCACCACTTTCATATTCCTGTCTCTTTCCGTGAGAGCATACTTTCCCACTGAACTGTAACGATTAGCAACGAGAAATTGCTTGTAAGAATCCTTATAAAAAACACTTCCTTCGACTCATAATTAAAATTTAACGATACAAATAGTCCCAAATACCTTTGTGGTAAACTCGGTAAATTCCACTGACATGCATATACGTAAATTTCCAAATAATTTAAATATAGCGGCAGTTTACGACAGTTGGTAGCATTGACCATGAGAGCATACTTTCTGAAATCAAAACTGGTGCCACATGAAACAGGAGATCAAGCAGTCCATTTATATATATGTCAGTGGTTGCAAAGCACTGAAACGCTTCCTTGATCGGAAAAACTCCGGAAAATCGTTTAACATGAATTTTCCTCGATTTTTTCTGCAAGTTTTCACCATTGTCGGAGAGAAAGTAATGATGCCAGTTCATAGGGAACTTGATCCTGCATAATTTAGAGAACTTTTTTATAGGAAAATTTTCCGGAAAAGTCGGAAAATTCCGGAAATTTTTTTCGGAAAAATCGGAAAACTCTGCATTTTTCCTGAAACGGATTTATCACTAATCAAATTTGTTCCTAATTTTCACATAATTTTTCCCGATTTTCCGGGTTTTCAATGGAAATTTCCGGTTCAAATTTTGATAAATTCAATTTTCACGCGACATGAACCTGTGTGCCAAATTTCAGCTCGCTCTGGTGACGAAAAGTGAGTCTACGAGAGTGTCGAATACAGTAAAAATGAAATATATAAATAGACAGAAAAATTCGTGTACGAGTTAAAGGGAATGGCTGGCCTTAAAAAATAGATAACAACGAAAACACGTATTAAAATTTAAAAGATAAAATACATAGATAAAGAGGCTATAACAGGGGTGAAACCATTTTAACTTAACGCTATAAAAACTCTTTTAATAATATTAAATAGCAACATATAAGAACATAGAGAAAATTAGAAAAAACATTAAAATTGTATTTTTATAACTATAACTACTTTTTATAGATTAGGGGGAACATAATTCAAAAATAAACCTTGGAAGCATATATTCATAGCGAATAGAAGAACACTTATCACAGCCAATATTCTTTAAGTTTTCTTCGTATTTTGTGCAAGCTTCTTGCTCTTCCTTTCTTCTTTTATTTCCAGATTCGGTTTTTTTCTTTTCAGTCTTTCTTCCTTTCTCTTTACTATTTCTTCGTGCTTTTCTTTTATTAGTTTTAAATAAGTCTTCCACCGGATAAAACAAGTGTTTTTCCAAATAAGGAATTGATCGTTTTGCATTTTGGAACGATGCACACTGGTAAGATATCCTGGCTTTGTTGAAAAGAGCTTGTATATTCAGTTGAAGTTCCAGGCACTTGCGGATGCTTCTCCAAACAGTGGGAAGTACTGACCCTTTTTGAACCAAAATCTATTTTATCCATTGGCAGGTCTATAGAAAGTACTAAATTTTGGGTAGATGTATATGGTAAAACATCTCTATCCGAAATTAGATCGTATGTCCCATGAAGAAAATCTTCAAAAATCTTGAAGTTTGAGTAGCATCCGAAATAATATCATATGTTTCAGTAGGAAGATCTGACAAGTAATCCAGAGAAGAACCTCCTGCATTACATCTTCCATACATTTACCTTTTTGAATCTCCTGAAGAATAATATTTGGATCAATACTATACTGCCGCAAAATCGGTGAGATGAACCTCATAACTTGCTCCTCATGATGAAGAAGTTCTGCTGCCGGCTTTTTTGATTTTGGGTTCTCAGAGAGATTTTGGGTAGCATTTAAATTTGATATCCTATCTGGAGAAATTCACTGCATTTGGATTTAGGGGATATAAGCCGCACTACCTAAAGCTGTTTTTAATAGCAGGAGAAAAATTCATCACACTAAGAGTTTTGTGAAGGAGTGGACAAAATGTGTTCTTTGTGAGAATGGAATTTGTATTCATTTGACATCTCTCTTACTGTGTTCTTCCATTCGGACTTCAGTGGTTTGAAAACACTCACATCCGCCGATTGCATGATGTGAGTTGTGTTCGGTGGAAGAGCGTAAAGAATAATTTAATTCGCACCACAAAACTCATTGATTTCTAATGTCATGTGAAACTTGCGACCATGGACAAATGAAATTACTGGTCTAGTAATTTTTATTTTATCTAACTACACATGTACTGCATTAGCTAGATATTCGTAAAATGTCTCGGATCTCATCCATCCAGAGACTAACCTGCCTAGAATTCAGTCTGACGGAACGCTATACACAAAATTCATTGGAGGTATTACGTATGAAAATAGTGCCATGAGAGACAGTAGTTCACCTGCGGCAGAAAATACTAGAAGTACGGTAATGACTTCTTTCTCATTTCCACAAGAAATTTCGTAAAAATCCTTCCAACCATGAGGAGCAATCACTTTTCCATGTTTTAGGACACATACTAAAACTAGTCTCGTCTCCATTTAAAATGCGGATGGGATCAGCGCGTAATTCTTCCAAGCCATTTATCATAAAATATTCTTGAAGACAATCGAACCAATCCTTTTGTCTTGTTCCCTTGCTGTAGCACGACATTTTGAAATGCTTTCTGGAAGATGTGAAGAAAGCTCAGGGTGTCTTTTCATAAAAGCTGCAAGCTAAGTTCTTCCTGGACGGTGTTATATTTGAAAGGAGTTTGCCACTTATCTGTTTCCATTATTTTTTGATCGGTGTTTTGAAATATCTTTTGCCTTCAAAGGAAATCCACATTTCGCAATATTTCAGCAGCAGTCAACGAGCATTTGTTCTTCACTTGGAGGCAGTACAGGATCACAACCCATTTTCTCTATATTTTCTGGAACTGTCTTGAGGTGTTATCCTACGATTCCCAATTTGTCGACTTGGCTCTCTTACTTATATTAATTCTCCCTTATAGCAAGTAGGGCAGTTTTTATAATACATAATAATGCAATACATGTACACATTGCTGATTGGTTTTTTTATTATTTTTAAATCAATCGGAAGTTATTTAATAGAAACTATGAGATCGCTGTGGCCGACTTCAAGGACATAACCTAAATTTAACAATTCTAAATTCACTCAAGTTGTTCGACTTTAGAAAATTTTTAAATTTAAATGATCGCTAAGTCGGTTGGTCTTTAAGCAACTTGCTACTTTAGTACTACGGGGTTGTCGAGCCCAGAATAGCGCTGCTTTTAGTAGCTAAATTCACCTCAACATGGGAAGGCCCCCTTGTGGGAGCATCGTAGTGGTTGTGGTTAGCCCATATGCGGGCAGAGTGAGATTTTCTGAGTCTGCATGGCTTAGGCGAACATTCTTCTCTAAACAGAGTAGTTTGTTCTTTTATCATAATTGCATACTACGTTCGTGAATTTGAAGGATGGTCACTTGTTAATGTACGATTAAAGGATTGGCTCTCGGCGTGGAGTTGCGCTAAATCAACAGGGTGCCGTGACCCACAGATCGGAACAGATTTTAGATAAGTCTCGCTTCGACCAGTAAGTCCAATGTCAAGCATGCACTGACACAAACTGGTACTTCTGAGACAGAATGTAAATTGTATTTTGCCCCTCGAGGGCGCTGAGTGTCGCTTGTCTTCTAATCCGTGCATTAAGACTGCCGTGAGATTAAGCCATAATGGCAGGTGCTCACGTAAATCCTGACAGTTTTCTGTCAGGCTGATGGCGGGTGGTTGGAGGATGGAGAGGGGTGTTGGGCGCACCAATACACTCTAGAGGATTGACTGTAGTTATTGCAGGCAAAACACAGACTACCAAGTACAAGTCTTGACTTTTGATGGTGGTGTCAATGCAATGATGCCCACCAGGAGTGACTGTGATGGGAAAGAGTTGGTTTTAGCATCCGATTTTTCTATTTTTACGGACGGTTCCAAGAAAAGTGCAGGCACAGGGGCTGGAGTATCCTCCAGAAATCTATGCAGCGATTTATCAGGTGGCAACATTAGTATCTATGTTCAGAGCGCCGTCACGGTATATATGCATATATACTGGTAACCAGGCAGCCATCAAGGCGCTATATGCTGTGCTGGCAAAATTAAAATTGGTGCAGTTATGCTAGATTATCTTTGAGGTATTAGCTACAAGGCACAAGGTGACCCTATGCTAGGTACCTGGCCATAAGGATATCTCAGGCAACGAGATGGCTGATGAGTTGGCCAGGATCCCAATCCGAGCAATAAAAGAGGAAATCATCAGGGGCGTCTAACAAAAGACAACACCAACAGGGATATCTGCCGTATTACTAGGCAATTGTGGTAGAAAAAGGACAAGGGATTTGCTTAATAGTAGTAGAACAAACACCAGGAATCTAGTAGGGGTTCTTACGGGTCACTGCGCCATAGTTTGCTATTCTAGAAAACTACGGATAGTGGCGAACAATTTTTGCAGGAGCTGTAAGAACTCCGAGGAAATCGAATCCGTCCAACACGTGCTTTGCGAATGCCCCGCTCTGATGAATAAAAGAAGTAGGCTACTGGGTAGCTACTTCTTTTCAAGTCTGGGGGAACTGCAAATCAAAGAATTTAGATATATCTTGAGTTTTCTAAGAGAAGCAGGATGAATCTAGGTAAAAAGTCTTGGAGATAACTTGAGTTCCGCAAGGGAAGCAGGATTGATCTGGAGCGGCTTGAAAAGGTTTTCCCAGGGAGCCTAGGGGCACCATGGAGTAAGTTTATGGAATACCACAGACGCTACTTGATTTGAGGCTTTCGAAAACTCATTTTTTGTCCAATAGAAGAGTGTTATAGTCTCGCGGTTTAGGGAAGATTGTGAGCTTCCTTCTATGATTGCAAAGTTGTAAATATATAGTAAATGGTCAGGCAATACCTGTTTTTTTTTACAGTCGAACGACAACGTGGGAGCCCCGTCCTTTTCTTCTTTTAAAAGCTCATAAAAGCTCTTGCATCTCACCTTATGTCTCGTTTTGCCATTAAATTGTATTCTATATTAACTACTGTGTAGTTTTTCTCAGGATTTTTGTTTTCAGAATTCGTTGTGCACTTTTAAAGCCAATTCACACCACCGCGATAGCGATTGTGATAACGTAGCGATTGCGATAACGTAGCGATAGCGATAATGAAGCGACAGCGATAGATCGCTACACATAGTTTTCAATGTAAACGCTCACACCAACGCGATAGATTACAGCGATACAAATATTTTCTGCAGCGTTTGACCAGCAAATCAAATGTCTATCGCAGCATGCACAAATTTAGTCATGTATCGCGAGCTGTGAGATCAAAGTAGAAAGTACAAATTCAAGGGGGTATTGAAAAATGAATTAAAATCATATAAAGGAATACCCAATTTTATACGATAGTAGCCAAAAGGACAAAGTGGGGGTTGATATTGCCATGGAGTTGAATACAGGGTGGGTTAGCTTAATAGTATTGGTGACTTGGTCACTGCGAGCCTGCGGATACCATGGCCAGCATCGATTTATTGTGTCCTTCCGTAGAGGCTAAATCTAGTCTATAATACAAGTGGGACGTGTTAGACGAAATAAGGTTATAGATGCACGTTAAGTAAGCACCGCAACTTCGCCCGATTTAACTCTGAACTATCCCATAATCTTTCGTTAATTTATCGTGAAAACCATAAGTTTGTCGTGTGCTTTTTCTACAGGAAACTGGATGTAGTGCTAACCTGACGTCAAGTTAGCATCGCTACTCACTAGAACTTGGAGAAACTTTATCGGATTCGAAAATTTCTCATTTTATAATTTGTCGTTAATTTGTCGTGTCCGGTTTTTTAGAGGAAACTGGATGTGGTGCTAGCTTGACGTCAACTTAGCACCACATCCAGTTTCCTTTAGAAAAAAGGACACGACAAATTTATGTTTTTCGCGACAGATTAACGACAAATTAACGATAAATTATGATATAGTTCCGAGTTAAATCAGGCGAAGTTCAAAATATATCAAAACGCCCATTTTTGATTAAGAGGACTCTAAATGTTTGGTGTAATAATTATCGTTCCCATTTGGGGTTTGTAAAAAATATTAAGAGCATATGGGTTTTTTTTTAATAGTTGTTTCAGGCTGTGTTGCAGTAGGATTGACAAAAATTCTCCATTTTACGTAGAAATTCCAAACGAGTTTTCAATTATCTACTTATAAGGCTGTGTAAATTTAAGTATTGTACTGATCTTTCTGGAGTTCTTGTCGAGCATACCTTGATGAGAAAAGACGCATCAATTCCAATTTTAAAGGATATTGATCAGGCAAACATTTGGTGGTATTCTTCGAACAAACCGTATTTAAACTTCATCTCTATAGCCGAAACATTTAAAACACCTTGGTCGCTACTTTTTCCATATATCTTTCAACGTCGATATATAAAAATTTACATTCGATATCAACGATGGTCAGTAAAACAAACTGTTTCAAATTAAAAAAATTAATCGACCCAGTATAAGTCGAGCTAGTACACATTGAATTGACACATAATCGTAGCATGTCCACCATCGATACTAGCTAATAAAATTTGGAAACTCTAATTTTTCCCATATTCAGATTTTTCTCAATTGTCTTTATTTGGTTCAGGCAGGCTGTGATCTATCACGTTGTTGTGAGTGCGAAAGGAATTGTCTCGCTAATCTATCGCTATCATTATCGCAATCGCTATCGCGACGGTGTGATTCGGTCTTTAAAGGGAGGTTGCATACTTGGTTTCGCTATTTGTATACAATTTCGAATGGATTTCTAAGGACTATCTATTCAAAATTCTTCTTCTTTAGAATTTTATACACAAATATTTGATATTTGCCTAGAGATCTCTACATTCATAGGTATTTGCGAGATGTATAATATATTCATATTTCAGGGTCCCTAAGTCAAGATCCTTGACAAAAAAATAATTTTTGACACTCTTCATGGTTTAGATGCTCTGAGGTTTATCACTAATCAAATAGTAAATAAAGAAGCTATCTAGAAGAAAGATTTTTGTACACAGTAAAAAAATTTTCCTTAAGTGAGTGGTAACAGTTTTTCCTATTAACCTTAAGTATTTTTTGATAAGATTACGGAAAGCTTAACCTTAGAAAAAGTAGAATAGGTTTTTATCCCTAAAATGAAGATACTTTCAAATGTAGAATAATACCTAATTTCTTGAATGCTCTCTCTTTATTTTATCCGAGATAGCTTAACATTTTGGGGATTTCACGTAGGTATTATATAGGTTTTCTGGTGCCAAGTACCTACATCATGACTTGAGGAAATTAAACTGATTTTCTGTTTATATCAGAGAAAATGACATTTATTTTTAAAAAAAGATGCGTCTTAAATTTAGGGAATTTCCCTACTTTTTATTACAGTGTATATTTGCTTTTTGAATACCGTGACTTTTAATAGGTGCCCTATTGGTTTACGATATTTCTATTACTATTTTAGTTTTTAGTATTCGGCATAATATAACAGGAAGAATATCAGCTTCAAGAAAAGGCTAGTCTTTACCTTCAATGAAACTCAAATTTTTATTACTATTTCCCAGGCCACTGTACTATTCCAATTCACATTATTCACTTAATTAATCCAGTTAGAGATCCTATTAGGTTTTAGTGTAGTTACTAATAGGACTTCTTATATAACGTAAAACAAAGCACGTCTCCAATTTATGCCGACATAAAAGTTTATGAGAAGGATAAAGTACTTCACCACCTTCCTTTTAAACTGATTCGTTATGAGATAGGAAATACGACAATAGTCTCAATTAAAGCTTATAATTATTTCATTTGATTTACAAAACTAATTAAAATCCTGGCTAACTTTAATGTTTTCTTCCTCCAAGTCATATAATTACACCACCATCAGTAGGTATTCCTTATTTCATTACCTCACACCATTTTACTGTCAAACGTATACACCACAACACAAGCATGAAATAGTTTCCGTAATAACTTTACCGCGTAAATTCTCTGAAGACATTTCGTAATTTAGCAAAACTTTATCAGATCCATCACATTCTGGAGATGAAGCGATTCCTTAGAGTGCAATAAAATTTATAGGTTGACTATAATAAGATCTATACCAGAGCTTCAATAAAACTGAAGCAATTTCCATTCCAGGATATCATTTCCTTCATCTAAACACATTTAAGCTCTTGTCGCATTCGTATGAGAGAGGAGACATTGGTGGCTGTTTCGTCTGGAGACTCTTAATTTTAGAGTTGGAGATATTTTGCAATTTTGTGTTACTGTTGCATTGTGAAATATGTAAATTTTTAAAAGCACGTCAGCTTTTAAATTAGACCCATTGGGGTACTGTATCACTTGCGGTTTACATAAACCTTACCAACATAAATTTTATTTTACGAGAACCAGTGCTAGTATTTTTCATCACAAAATGTCTCTGATGCATATTAAATTATGTTGCAGGTGCTGGTAAATATCTGAATAAAAAAAAAGACGTTTGATTACATCAGCCCAGCTGGGGGGTAGCAAATTAGGTTCATATATTATTTCCCTATGGAAAACAGTAAATCCCTATATATGCTAGGTTATAAAAACTGCGAAAATTCATTTTGAAAAGGTGTTTGACTCAGCTAAAATGAATGACATATGAAAATGCTAGAGAATTGCTACAGGATTTCCTAATGATAATAAAGGAAATTACGGCTCTTTATACCACGACCGAGTTTTAATACTTTCACAATGCAAAGGTAGACTAGTCTGCAGCTTCAATAAAAACTCCAAGGTTGTGCAAGGATACATACTTCCAATGATTTTATTTCTAATAGTCAAAAACTGATATACCAAAAGTAGCCTTCTCTTTTGACCCAGTGTAAATTTTTTTTAAACCTTTCAATTGTTCCGCAGGCAAAATTTTGAAATTAGAAATTCAAGGTAATATACTAAATTATGTCGATTTCCATTGATATATTAAGTAAAATGCACGTCAGTCAATGAAAAACGAGTTCAATGGAACAATTTTTAACGCGATGAGAATGGGATAGTTGTACTGCCCGTTAGTAGAACGTACATGCAAATTTGAACTTAGTGAATCTGAAATGGATGCTCTGGTAAATTTGGATCAAAGTCAGTGGTCAACTCTCTTATCAAAACAAATACCGTTCACTTCGTTTAACTTTCAATAAACTAGCACACTTATTTCTTAAGATTACCCACTAATTATATTAAGATCAGATTATGTATATAAGTTGTTAGGTCAGAGATCCACACACACTAGAAAATACTTATTCCCACAGACTTAGAATGTACGATTATCAAGAATAGTTGTACTGGGATAAAACTCAATATAGAAGTTTTGCGTCAGAGAATTTGACTGAAAACACTTATTAGCAGAATAGTTGCAATATAAAATCGTCAAGAGCGTAATACATATAAATATGTGAAATTAATATCGAATAAAGATAAATTATGATATTTAATAAATATGCGCAAGAAATGTAGAATATGTAAATATATATATCAGTAAATATATAGTAAAATAGATATATGAAAAAAAAATTATTTTGTTACAAGTGACTGGTACTCACCGATCTACAACTTAACGCTTGAGGGTTGGCTTTAAGCTAATGTTAAGACCCTTGTTCTTGTCTTTATTTCCGTCAAGATCAGAAATAAAGTGTTAATATTAGTAAGATACTATATCTCGAGATAATATTCCTTAAGGTAGTCGAGACCCGGCTTAAAGTGTTATCTTATCTTCACCCGAGACCCGAAATAAGATGCGTTTATTTCCGTCGAGAACAGAAATAATTGTTAGTAAAAGATTATTTCAGTCGACATCCGAGATAATATACTTTAAGTCAGTCGAGACCCGGCTTAAAGTGTTATCTTAACTTCAGTCGAGACCCGAATTAAGACGCGTTTATTTCCGTCGAGACCAGAAATGATTGTTAGTAAAAGATTATCTCAGTCGAGATCCGAGATAATATTCTTTCAGACAGTCGAGACCCGGCTTAAAGTGTTATCTTATCTTCAGTCGAGACCCGCGATAAAATTCTTTAAGTCAGTCGAGATCCAGCTTAAAGTGTTATCTTATCTTCAGTCGAGACCCGAAATAAGACGCGTTTATTCCCGTCGATACCAGAAATAATTATTAATTGTTAAAAGTGAAATATCAGTCGATAAGATACCTGATATAAATGTCAGTCCCTATACAGCCAACTTACCCCAAGCGATGTCAAGCACAAAAAGAGATCGAGATGTCAAGTCAAGTCAAGTGTTCTTCACACGCGATTAACGAAATAAAACGAATTATGGCGATATTATAACCGAACCGATATCCCGGGATATTTGAAAATGTTTACGTACAGAGATCGAGATCAGTCAGCTTGTCGTTTTTATAGCCCTTGCTTGCACACGACACCACTGATGGAGTAACAGAGGCGCATGATTACAAGAATACTAGCGATAAAATTTGCATAGCAACGAACAAAAATGCATAGCAACAAGAAATTTAGAGCAACACATGCTGCTGTGTTAAATTAAATTAAATTTGCAATAATTTTCTCTCTATCACGTAGAGAAAAATTTCCCGTTGGATGGTATTTTTAATAATAGTAATGATAAAGTTGCAAATTGATTTGCTTGATCTGATTGTATTTGTGCCATGCTTTTTTTATATGTTGTACCTATTTTTAAGAAAATTATAATTAGAGTAAAATCATTTTATTTTCAGAGCTCAATTTCAGCATGGTATTTTGTAATATGTTACCTTTTCAGGAATTGTTTTTAGCATAAATCTAACTGGTTCAAACAAATGATAATAATTTTCGTTTGATCTGCTCGTTGAGGTTATACTTTTGTATTGAATTTGTGTAATATGTTATGAAGATGACAAATACATGGCTATGTTGGGTTTTGTACATGTTTTTTGCTTAAGAGTAATCAAATTAAATTTAATTATACTAAAAATGTTGATGCTTTGTTTTCAGGACTTGATTTTCGGCTTAACTAAGCCTCAGCTTACTGAGTATGTACTGTGAAACCGAGTTGGCTTAAGTTTTGGGCTTAAGGCACACCCCGTGGCTTAGCTAAGCCCTGACTTAGCCCTCGACTGTGAAACTGGCCATAAGTGTCACAAAGAGAATTATACAGACTCTGATGATGAAAACTCTTTTGTTTGCCAAAAATCCTTTATTATAGCCAATCATTCTGATGAATATGGCGAATTTTTAAAGCTGTTTGTGATACTGAAGAAAAACCTTGTTAAATATTAATTAATTGTGTTAATAAGTGTTAGTTTATCTCATACCTATATTTTATCGCATTTTTTGCTATTGTTTTGTTTTGTTTTTTTTTTTTATATCCTGGAATTATTAGATATTTAAATTTTTATTTCTTAGTTGTCAATTCTGGCTTTCTGACGTAATGTGTCTACCAACTTACCTGTACCTCTAGTAATTAAGTAACTATTGTCGATTTATGTACCCACCGTTTATGGACATGGCCTAGCCCAGGGTCTTTTAACAAAACTTTTTGTATTTGTATTTGGCTATTATTACATACATAATTTGAGACATTTGCGGAGCATTATTTAATTCTATGGGTTTGTTTTAGTATGATGTCCACAGGTATAAAGCTATCCTTAGATGAATTTATGTTCTCCATAGGTACATTACACGGTTGCACCTATGAACAAACTAGAGTTTTTTATAAAAAAAGTTACAAAATGATAATTATTTAGCTTAGGTAAGTCTCGAACGTTTGTTATAAAACCATTTTGTATGGAGAAGCTTTGATCTGAGTGATAGTGTTAAGCACTGAATTTAATTTTATATTTTACTGATTGAGTTATCCGATGGACCAATATGAGAGTTAGTCTCAAACAATAAGGGAGAGGTGCCGGTTGTTAAAAGGATAACTCACCGTTTTTCAACTTCAAATATAAAATTTTATTAATAATTCATTTACTTAACCTAATATCACAAAATTCAAATACAAAATGAGCTTAAAACTAGAAATTCAAATAACAATTCAATACAAATTAAAAATGGTCCAAATGACGTGGTCCGTTTGTTTATTTCTCAAAAGAAAAAGAATACTGGAATTAGTTTTCTGTCATCATATAAACTACTATAATAGAAATAGTAATGCTACTACTGCGTGTGGGCACTAGGGCAGTAAAGTGACGCCAGAAGAACTCTCTGCGAATCTATTTGATGGTAGCGGCCCCGTCAGACTGGAAAGCTGAATAAGAAAAAAAAAGGGCGCAGCACCGTGCTACAACGTGTGGTGTTGAACAGATGTAGCACAATAAAAATTTTGCAGAATTATTCTCCCGCTTAAGTGTGGGAACGTGGATGATAGGAATTTTTAGATTAGACTCTGAACAGAATTAGACGTCTGCAATAAGGATCGGAATAATTTCAGATTAAACTCTGAACAGAATCATATTTCTGTATGGAAATTGGGAACACGAATCTTTCTTCAGATTATACTTTGAACCAGATGAACTCGAGCCAAGAATGATGCCATCTATTGCGACTCGGCGGCTTTCTATAGCCGGAGTCACCAGTTATGTTCATTTCGCCTCTTGGTGTTACCGTAGCGACGCTTATTGCAATTTCTTGTATTCTGACTGAGGCGAAGGCGAAATCGGCTGACTGGAGAAATGTTATTTGATGGCATAAAAAAATGTATGCTTTATGGAATTTTCGTTTTAAATAATTAATTTCATAATTGTTTTCTTTGCTTTTTTTTTATAATTTTAGATAAAATAAGCTGTCACGGACTGCGGATTTGAGGGGTTATAACAATATAACTTAGTGTGGGAATTTCATTATAGTCCAGCTGAAATTGTATCTGTTGGAGATGTGCAGCATTTAATTAGATAAGTACTCTGAGATATTTTAAATTAGTCTTAATACTTTGTGTTCCCTTTTTCTTTCTTTTTAGGAGGTGTTGCTTTGTCGATGGAATAATTTGGGGCGTATTTCCGACGGTGGACTGAACATATAGTCTTGTCCAAAAGACATGTAAAATCTAAGTAATTAAAATTAACATACAAATCTTCTTTTATAATTTTTTTTTATTCAGCAATCCGGTAACCGCCCACAGGTATAATATGTATTTACTACAAAAAAAAAAACACAAACAATTGGTTCTTAACTTGGATTGGTGTTTTGAACCCGTGAGTCTAGAAATCATGATGATTCATGCGACCACTTATCAACAAAATCTCTTTACGGCAGACTTTGAGCAGGGCTAGTTTATCGCTAATCCGGTGGTAGCAGTTAGTAGATACACTCCATTCTGAGTACTGCTATTCATACTTCAGTTATCTAAAATCTACTATAATTTTTGTGTGATTAAAAATCAATAGTTGCATGAAAGATACAAATTCTTTATTTCGCACGATTCATTTAAAATATTTTCTATATTCGTCGTTAGAACAATTTTTAAATCAAAATATGCTGGTAATACTTCGATTCCGAAAATTTGTAGGTCGTGTGAAGGTACACAAAGATACAAGAAAGCTTTGATTTGAAGCCAGATATTAAATTACTAAGCAAAACTCAGGGAGACGGGGGATTCTAAGCACGGATGCCAATGCGGTTGATTGTGCTAATCTGCCAAAAGAGGTCTAGGTGAGGTAAGTTTTTCAGCACATTCACAGATAGGAGGGCAGATCCAAACGTATCCAACCTGCTCTGGGAAAGCCCCGGATAAGCGCACAGAAAGTTTTCGCTTATCTGAGGATCACCATCCAGGCAAAACAGATACTCAGGGCTGATAACAACTTCCCTCCTTATTAGATGAGCGTGAAGCGACCTGTGGCCCACGATGATGCCAACCAGAGTTTTGCACTGTTTTCTTCCGAGCCCCAAGAAAAAGT
Organism: Dioctria rufipes; assembly: GCA_963924295.1. Taxonomy (NCBI): domain Eukaryota; kingdom Metazoa; phylum Arthropoda; class Insecta; order Diptera; family Asilidae; genus Dioctria; species Dioctria rufipes. The sequence continues at coordinate 56,511,687 of OZ002742.1, forward strand.
CAGAGAAATTCCTATTAGTGCAGTCAATAGCGGTTTTTACCATACCAAAGGTGGGATAGTTGTGGTTTTTATATATGTTACGAAGTTCCGCGTTCCAATGAAAAATCTAAGTTTTCACCCTTGGAGGGGGTCTGCGCTGTCCGCCATCTTGGATTAAAGGTACAAGAAATTGTTTTGTTGTTTTTTTTTTAATAATTCCTCAACGGTTGATTCTACGAAAAAAATGACTTTTACAAATTTGAAGAAGACTAAATTCTCTAAATTTTTTGTTTAAAGATGTTTTTTTGTAAGTCTAATCTGTAACGAGTTACAGTGGCGGAAATGTGAACATTCTTAAAAAAAAAAACAATGTCCATGATGGTCCATAGGTCAGGAGGTGATAGTTGTCACCTAGTCAAACAAAACATTTCATGGCAAGGGTCGGCAAATTTTAACTGTTTTGGAGTTACAGGGTTACAGTATCAAAATACCCTGTATTTGAAAAAGTTCAAGGTGTATGGTCACTTACAGAGCTCATTATATACAAAGCTTTATGGCCTTTCAAACGATTGGTCGACCAGACCCGGACTCCTCTCCCCTCAGGAGCTCTAGTGCCTATTGACTGGACTGGTCAGGTTTGCCTATCGCTGCTTTTGTTTCATATTAACATCCGCTTTGACTAGAGACCTAATCATCAACAAGGCAGACCTGGCAAGGAGTCAGCCCTTTCATTCCCCATGATCCTTATGTGTCCAAGAATCCACTGAAGAGAGAACTTGTTGTAGATTCACAGCCAGTGGTGTAACTTGCCTTTGCGGTCCTCAATGCAAAAAAATTGGAAGCCCCCTTCCCCCTTGCCTATGAGAACGAACGTAAACTTAACGATGGACGAGAAGTCAGCTAGTCGGGAGTAGACACCAGGGTGCTCTTGGTCCACAGAATTTCAAGGATAGTTTTTTTAATATTTTGGGAGCGACCATTCCGCGGATGCAACGGTGACGGGAATCGTCAAAAACAAGGAAAAAGCAGTAGACTTCGGAGAAACTTGAACTCATATCATTGAGTTTTATGATTATAAGTTCACCCAATTCTTTGATTGTGCGTACATTATGGTCGTAGCGTACTGCAATATGCAGTATACTACATTGATGCAAGTGGGAGATAATGACGTACTCCTATTAAGCCCACTGGATGATTGTGCTTCCACTCTGTTCAGACTGTGCGAGTAAGGCCTGGTTGGGACAGAGTACAAAACGTAGAGTCGGAAAAAGGAAGAAGAAGAATCCGGGATGATTTTAGACTGAAGTGTGGGATTTTGAGCTGCGGTGAAACAATATTTTCGTCAATCTCTAAATTTAATATGTAAAAGTATAGCTTCCAGTAGAAAAATAGAAATAAAAGAACGTTACGAAGAGTGCGGACGCGAGTTGCGTAAGAAAAAGGTGGATGGAAGTTAAGATTGCATGAATGATTATGGGATACTAAATAACGTATAGGGATAAAAACATGCACAAAATTCCAAAACTTATAAAAAAAAAAAAGACTGTTGTAATGTTTTGTAATTATATAAGTTTTGTTACTTATTATTAATGTAAAAAAAAATTTATTCCATTTCGTGAAGCTTTACGGCAATTTACTGGAACTTTGTTCATGGCGGTAGAAAAATATGATGTTGGAAAGTTTTTCAACTCTTTTTTTATTTTTTCTTTCAGGGTTGTAATCGATTTTTATTGCCATAGACCTTTCTTTTTAAATTGGCCCACAAATCCTCAATAGGTCGTAACTGCGGAGCGTTTGGAGGATTTTCATCCTTAGGTACAAAGGGAATTTTTATTCGTTTTAATTCCTCTATTGTTTGTTTGGCGTAGTGTGAGCTGGCAAGGTCTGGACAAAGCACAACTTTATCACTTCGATGTTTCTTTGAGATGAAGTCCGCAACTTTTGGTAGACAAAGAGTTTTATACCGTTCGCCAGTGATGCCTAAACCGGATTAAAAAAATTGTAGATGCGACATTCCATGCTCACTAATGGAAATCCTAAGCAATATCTTTTTTGGAAATTTTCATTTCTCAATATATTTAACTTTTTCATCTGGATTGACCTGAGGTGAAATAAGTTTCATCGTCCATTATACAAGCGATCTTGTTCCTAGCATTAAAAGTATTTTTTACAAGTTTTTGTTATCGCTGCCTTTGCACTTTCTCTTGTTCGATTGACAGTTTTGTTTTAACTTTTCTGGCTTTTTTCTGTACACCCATATTATCTAAGCATTTTTTTATTGTTTTATGGTCACAATTGAACTTTCTTCCCAATTCGCGGTATGACTTAGCAACCCGTCCCGCGATTGCAGTCTATGATTTCACTCTGTCCTTAGGGTCATTTAGAACACACTTTCTACCACTACCACTTCTTCTCTCAACACTAATATTATTTTCTATCTTATTTAGAATATTGTACATATTCCTACGTTTATAATTCATAGCAAAGAAATGTTTCACTATGTCTGTCTTTCTGTAGTCGCGATTTTTATAATAAAATTCACATATTAAATTGCGACGCACTTATTCTTTTTCAGACATTTTGGTAGGCACTGATTATCGCACAGCCAAAACCTTTATGCATAAACTAAAGAGAAGTGCTGACATACATTAAAGAAATAGTAAAAAAGTTCCGTTACATATTCTATGAAGCGAGATAAGCAAACGCTAAAGTTGGTGCAAATTTTTTTCCCCACATGTTACATAGGTGCAGGAATCTAGAAGGAAATAGCTTTGCTCCAGCTAGCGTGCAGCTGTATATAAACGAAAGAAACAATATAAAAAAAGAAACATCAAGACAGGTATCGTAATTTTTAAATTCTATACATTGTCCGGGAAAGGGAGATTCTTCGTAAACACTAAGCCTTAACGCGATAATCTGTGTAGGCAGCTCTGAGTTCATGTAGAATCGACAGATATTTTAATATTAAAGCAAAAGCGAAAATTGTAAGACGCTTTCAGGATTGCGAGAATAATGGGTGTTTCGGGGCCCCATAGCGTAATGATGCTAGCCAATCACGTCCGATCTTTCAAAGTGCATAGAAAGTGCTACACATATCAGTTGCGAATTAAGGAGAATGTCCTAAGTTTAAAAATAAAAAAACCAAGGAAAACCGGACACCTTTATTCGCCTATTTACAATGGGTACATTACAGTCGAATAAGTTTTTAATGAAATCGCTAAAAATTTGGACATACATAGTAAAAAAGGAAAATTGTTTATAAAAGAAGAAAATAACATGAGTCCCAATACTCAGCCTTGAGTTTTGCCAAAAAAAAAAAAAATAATGGTAACGTGATGACATTTAAAATATTTTTCCACAAAAAGTATCACAAACACATGAAAATGAGTAAGTTAAATAAATTATATAAATGTTGCCAAAAAATTACTAACACATTCATTAAACTTAATTCCTTTCTATGTGTCACGTAAACTGATTTAAAGTAGCGCGTTAAGTGCCTTTAAACAGGATTTTCTCGAAAGCACAATTTTACACATTCGCTATTTTGGCATAAATCCAAGTATCGTTATCATCCAATTAAGTTTCACAAAAACGGATGTAAATATCTCAGAGCTTCAACAGAAATAGCTTTTCATACATACCTCCCAGTAACGTATCTATATACAAAGTATCATTCCTTCTCCTCTCTTCATAGTTAAGAATAATTACAACTACAATTCTAGGAAAACATGATAAAATTAAATATTTGGGATCTTTTGTCCCCCTGCCTTTAATACATAAGAAAAAACCCATTACGAACTCCTCCAAATTCATAAAAAAGAAATTGTTGAAGTACCGCACGGATACCTTTCATACATATTGGGTCACGGCTCTCATTATCTGGATCTGCAAAATAGAACCAACCAGGATATTCTTCCTACAAGAATTTCTTTACTAAATAATGTTGTTGCCAAAGTACGTAATAATCCTTCTTGAAAATTCCTTTCTAACTTTCCTTGTAGTTGAAGCACTAATTCTTTGGAAAACTTTACTTAGCCATTACCCAAGTAATTTGAAGCCATTTGAAGCATAGTAATTTGAACATAAATTTACATAATCTGTTGAGAGAAAAATGTTAAAAGTTTTAGTAATAAATTTATGCAATCCATGTGCATGCTAAATACAATAAGCTAGCTATATAGTTCTAATTGTACATATCTAATTAGTATCTATGTATCTGAGTGAATGATAATTAATGATTAAAAAAAAAAAAACAATTCTAATTTTTTACTGTCATCTAAGAAACAGTTAATCACTAAAACTACCCTAATTAGTGTTCGTATCTTAAAAGAAAATCAAAGTGCCACAGTCAAACCGAAAATCTCAAAACGTGTACAAATGGATCCTTTGATTGTTTTTGTCTTTTTTCTTTTTTTTTTGTGGTCCAGCAGAATGATTTAAGGCGACAAGAAAAATTTATTGATTTTAGTCTGGATATACACTTCTAGTACACATAAATTGTATTCCTCATCCCGTATATAGTAAATGGATGTGTCGCCATAAAAGAGCTTAACGGATACTCAAAAAAAAAAAAAAAACATAACCCCCAAAAAGCTTACATCGCGGAGATTTAACAACTTCCTGTCGGCACCGTATACAATAGTTGCTATATATACGGATGGCTATGGCTACATTAAGTCCTTCTAACTTAAACAAGGATGCTGAGTTAGGAAAGTAATTCTCAGACTTATTCCAATCTATTAGTTATGACTTACGTAGTAAAAGACTGGCTTTGGAATGGTGATGCATGAACATGAAAGGGTTTCAATAGTATTCTTATCACACCACACATAAAGGTTAGACACTATGGCAAGCAATAATATTACCTGCCCCTGAAGATGCGCGTTGAACCACAACACTGATAACTTACAGAAAATTTATCTTAGAATTTTTCGGAATCTCCGTGAAAGCTTCGAATATCTAATCTAAATTCATAAATACCAAGCTTTTGTAGTAAAAGCTCAGAGCATAGTGGGTTACAAAATTGAATGAGGGATACATGTTTTTCCATGTCCCGCACCGTACAGCATCACTTCGATTATTGTCGGTTCTAAAAGTATACAGAGATTTCTTTCCGGTCGTGTTCTGTTCGGTTTCAGTTTCATTCATGGTTTGTTTAGGTCCATCATGGACCTACCACCAGCATCCAATGCTTTTCATTATTTTGTAAACAGTCTTAAGGATGCTCTCTTTCAGAATGGTTGATTGCGTTCGAATTTTTGGTTTAAGCAGTAATTTTTGCAGTCTGTGTTAAAGGACGAACTACATATGTATTTTTTTTTTACTTCTTTCTCTCGATTGTTAGAAAAGTTCTGAAAGAAGTTGTTAAATTTTTCTTATTATAATAAAAGAGAAAAATGCGATTCTGTGTGTATGTGTTGCTTTTGTTAAGTGAGCTACGAAAGGACTCAGTAAGTACTTAGTTCGAAAAGATCGGTTCTGTGATTGGAATAGCCCAAAAAAATAGTGAAAGGAGTGATTGAAAAAGGATTTATCAGTGAATAGTTGAAACTCATCCCGTGAAAGAGTTTGATTTTTTTTTAAGCAATTTCGAAGATAAGACGACATCAACTTTTAACTAGAAAATACCCCATTTACTAGAATTGATCCCGCAAAAATGTGGTAACCTTCAGAAGGAGTAGTGTAAGTTTCTATAAGACAAATCTATTTATATGATATAAGATTTTTATAGTAATTTATCCTATAAATGTAAGTCCTATAAGTATATGTCTGTCAATGGCAGGTAATTATACGTAGAGCCATTCAAATAAATTCTCCATTGAACCAGAAGAGCTCTTGACTTTATTTACTTTCAGATGTCAGTTAAATACAGGTATAGTGGCTCTGTTAATTATATCCACGATTCCCATAAGAGTGTGTATTGTATATGTATGTGGATAATGGAACTGAAAAGAAAATATTTGACTTCTTCTTTGGTCTTCTCTTGTTTCTCCCCTATCCGTATAGTAAGCAATTGCTGTACTACAAAACAAGGAAACTCAAAGAAAATTGAGATAAAATCCGAGCACATTATTTTTTATGGTATACCTATAAACATACCATAAACATACCTACACACCACATACATATATGTATATCACTTACGAATTTCATATTGGTTTTTAGAACTTGGATAATTTTTTATGATTTAAGAAGAATGTAGTCAACTTTTAGATTGGTTTTTTTCGAAAGCATTTTATTTATCAAAATTTTTTTTACGATTTTTTTTTTTTCGATCTTTAGTGATACCCAACCAGTTTAGGGTGGTGGCAACAATCATTTGGTTTTTTTTTTTATGTATTTTCCCACACAGGATATCATCAACTTCATGTTCCAGAACGTCATAAAAATTTTTCAGTTCAATGCATTTAAAATACAAAGAATTGCCTCTGGGATTGGAATTTTATTTGTTCTATATAGATTGCTTCCTCGTTACTGTTGTAAATATCCTTCTGGGAATTTATTGAATCCAATGTATTACAAAAACTCATATCGTATCCAAATAATTCAGAGGAACGGTCCAATAATATTATAACAAAATATAAAAAAAATAAAATAAAAGATGTTGTGAGAGTTTTGGAATGTTTTTTTTTTTTCTACGAACTAAGTTGGTAAATGGCGTTCTATAGAAATACATATATTTCCACATTTTTTTTTTATTTCTATATTATCTTAGATATTAGAGTTTGGGTAGGATATTGGATTGGTTGTAAGGTTGGGCGCCATGTAATTTTTCTCATGACCTCTCATAAAACCTTTAATAAAGCCGTCATATCATAAAACTTTATATATTTATAAAAAAAACAAAAAAAAAATGTTATTATTATTATTAGTAGAGGGAGCCATTCATACCAGATAAATAAATAATAATAACCAGCCAAGTGCGAGTTGGACTTCTACACGAAGGGTTGCATACCATCGTACAAAATTTAACACTATGTACTTTTTATTTATTTTTTTAAATGAGAGTAGGCGTCATTTGAAAAAATAATGCGTCTTCTGATAATAATAATGAATGAGAATAAAACAAGGAAAAAAACGCCGAAAATCACGTTTCTAGTATGGGGGACTCCTTTAATTTTTAATTTAATTTTATTTTTATTATTTATTGTTAATGCGGCAATAGAAATACACACTCTGTGAAAATTTCAAGTGTCTATTACGGTTCATGACATACAACCTGGGTGACGGACGGACGAACAGTGAAGCCTTAGTAATAGGGTTCCCGTTGTTACCCTTTGGGTACGGAACCCTAAAAACTATAGCTATCATATAATAACACTAATTATGAATGTGATTACCATTGATTTATTACACAGCCACGTGTCCACCAAGAATACACTCAAAGAATTTGTTTTAGTTTATAAATCCTTAGCAATAACTTTCTAATAACTACCAAGAACCTAAGAAGCAGACGTTCAAAAGTCTCTACTATTTCATTGTCTAATTTGTATTGCTAATTTAATTGGTAGTTTTAGCGGCGAAGTCACCTACATCACAAAACAAAACTAAATTATTGAAAAACCCCCCAGAAAATAAGTTCTCAATTACAAAATCGCAGATCTCAAAATTCCTAAATACAAAATCCTCAAGGTATTAAATTCCCAGGAACAGTATTCTTAAGGACAACACCAAAACTGCATTTTACACCGTACTTTAGCGTCAAGGATCAAACATAATAATTACATAAAAAAAAAATATTTAAAACTTTTAATTAAAAAAATTAAAAAATACTTTTAGGAAAAATGAAAACATTGTACAATAATTCGCTGGTCACTACGTCTTCTCATCATTGTTGTTGCTGGTAGTGCCAAGTGTGAGGAAAATTATTGTTAAATTTTTTGGGGATAATGTAGGCTTTTGTCATCAGTAAACTAGTCCACGACTTTTAGGATTATACTTCGGAAAAAGTCCAATGAGGCTAAAAATCGGTATACGCTTACTTTTTAGATCTAAGGTGTGAAAAGTCCACGGAATTTGGTTGTCCGCATAAATTGTGACAGCTCAAAAACGGGAAAAAATTACTATTTTTTTCGTTTTTTTTTTTTGCAAATATCTTCGTTTCTGCCAGTCTTGCGGCTATAGGATATACGTGGTGTCCCATACGTACCGCATTTCCTTTATACCCCCGATTACTCACTCAATTTCGAGAAATAAATTGTATGCTAGGAGAGCCGGAAAATGCACGGTGTGGGCGGTAGGAGGGTTTACGATTTTTAGTACTGTTTCCACTTTACACCTTGTAAATTTCTTGATATACACCCTATCAAGGCGAGATTTATCTCAGGTGATAGAAAACCATCTAAGCTTTGCAATGAATGCCAAACCAGCCCTATTGTCACTTTCAATCGTAAGTTGTAGTACGTCAAAGTCCAAAAATTGGAAAAAACATCCTATTTTTTTCAAATTTTAACGATTTTCCCGCCAAAATACATGATAAAAATACAGTTTTTTTACAAGATTTATAGACCCCAGAATGTTATCTTTAATTTGACTATGCACACGTACCAACCTAAATGCAATCGTTTTTGAGTATTTCCGTTTCTATGATTCATAAATTCATGAATTTTTTGGTAATTTGCGTGAAATTGCATAAAATTAGGCGCGATTTCTATTGTTATATGTAGCAAAATTAATGAAATTATGCATCATAAAAATGGGAATATCTCAAAAACGGTAGCATTTAGGTAGGTACATATGCGGGATCAAATGAAAGGTAACATTCGGAGGTCTCGAAATCGTGCAAGAAAGTGCTATCCTTATCTTGCTGCCTTATAACGGGAAAATCGTTGAAATTGAAAAACAAATTGCAAAATTTTCTAATTTTTTTGATTTTGACGTCCTATGACTGCCGACGGAAAAGGAATAGATAGGTGGTTGGACATTTGTTGGAAATCGTAGAGGGTTTACTATCAGGTAAATTATCATTATCTTAATTTTATTGTTAATGTAAACTTCTGTAGGTTTGTACCTAATATACTCATACCTAACTATATCCAACTTTTGCCTACTGCACGCTTGAAATAGTATAATTTGGTGATATAATTAAAATAAGATAATGATAATTTACCTGAAAATTGAATGGGGACGAAATGCCGGCCCTTTTGTCTCAGGAATTATGACAACATATTACATACCTATGAATGATTCAACTTATTTTTGCGAAGATTTGTCAGTAGGTATACCACTTTTTTTCTAATTTCATTTGCAGTTATTCAATGTAGCCAAAATGCATCCTCAGAAAGGACGAAAAGGACCAAACCAAAGATATCCTTTATCGTGTGGCTTTTTTTTTATTGTTTACCATACTAAAATATAGCCCGGCTTATGATATCTGTGTGCTATGTTGGCTATGCCAGAGGATGCGTAACTTTTATCATTAGGACTTTTTCGATATCTCCGCACATTTTTGAGAAAAATGCACAGGGAACACGTTACATGGGACACCCCACCCTGTATGTAAAAGAAATAACGGAAAATTCTCTACAAAACAGGTATAATAAAGTTTATTGATAACACTAATAGGTTTCCCGTACACTGGCATTAAAATTCCAATATAAATTTTGTATTGATATTTAATTGTATTTAATGGTCTAAATCGAGGTTTCTCTGCGGTATCTTCCAGTTTTGATACAGACATTTGGGTATAATAATAATTTTTCAGAAATTTTCACAATTTCACTCACGTTTTCATGCAGACGGACAGACGCGAGCAAATCAAAATAATTTTTAATATTATGCGTGGGTGTCCAATCCATTTTGCGGTACCTACCTGCAATCATTTCTATGCATTACACAAGGAATAACAAACTTCGTATACCTACTCCATGCCCATTATTTCATCTAGATTCTAGGGTATAATAAAATCTACTTGACATCCCAAAAAATACAGATAAGTTCATGCATTTTTCAAATATTTTTGAATTCATCAAAATAATTTACATAAATTGCTTTATCTACCTTATAATAATTCCCGCATTATACTTTTCAACATTCACGTACTCACGTGGGGTTCATTTTACTTGAAATATTTTGTATTTTTTATTAGTATGCATATTGCATATAAAATTAAATCAAATAATGAAAATATTGTACCTGAAAATAACAAGTCGGCCACCAAAATGAATAAAAATTCTACCGAATCATTTTGTGTCTACGAGTCTCGTCTACACTCATACAAATTGTTGTTGCCCTCCAAAAGTGCGTTTAAATTATAAGGAAACAAATTTAAATAAATTTCTAAGAAAAACTTGTGGCCTTCCCTTCATCAGGTCGAGGTAATGTTGATTTTGTGTGGATCGAGGCATTGCTGACTAACCTTTTTGGCACGTCATCAAGTGACAAGTCGAGGCATAGTCGAGGCATCGTTAATTTTATGCATTCTAGAAAAGCGTTGCATATTTTTATTCTACGTTTCCAGTCTTTGTATGTTATTAGTTTGTCTATGGTAAAAGTCTACCGTAAAAATGTTAGCCTTGTCAGGTCAGGTCTTTTCTTCGTGAATATTTAGGAATAAATAACTAAGAAAAATAAAAATAAGATTATAATTTTGTATGGGTATGAAAGAATTATAAATAAAAATTTAATTCCACAAGCTCGAAATTCCAAGAAACAAGTTAAAAAAATTAAAAATGAATCATTAAATAAGAATCAGCTAGATTTAGGTAGGGATAATATAAAACAGTGTAAAGAAATCATTAAAAGTAGTATTTTAATAATATTCTACTTGAGTTTTTTTCTTTGAAAAACCCAGTCGACTAGTATACTCCTTTATTGAAAAAATCTTAACTGCTGCAATTTTGCACATGGGGGACTCCTTCATAGGGTTGCCATACAAAAATTATTTTTTACTATATATATTTGCATAGTGCCTAACAACACGTAGACGTGGAGAGCTAAAATTTTTTTACACTTTGATTATAAAAATGAAATGCAAATCTAAGTTCGAAAATTGGATGAATCGGGCAACTCCTTCGTAGAGGGTTGCCATACAAAAATTTCGCATTTCATTATATATTTAAACGCTGCCTGAGAACGCGTCGATGTGGAACGCTGAAATCTTGTACACGGTATTTTCATAGTAATAGTAAATAAAACTTCAAAAATGGACTAAATCGGGCAACCACTTCTTGGTGTTGCCATATAAAAATTTAGGTATATTACGTATATACTATAAAGAACGATCAGTCCTAGACGTTTTTATTGTACTGAAAAGTTCTTCGGAATATGAAATCCTATGAACATGGTTAACATATATTCATTTTGACTGTTGGGAACTTTTTGTTTTTTTTTAAATGCCGTGTACAAAATTTCATCATTCTAAATACAAGGGTTCTTGCGTTATCCTGAGGACGGACAGACAGACTATGCAAGAATCAAAATAACTTTTAATTTTATGTGTGGGTTTCCAATTCCTTTTGCTTTACTATCATTATTTCTATTCGTTGCTAATGGAATGAAAAACTTAGGGTAGATACCCTAGGATTTCATCATCTAGGGTATAATAATATATAAAATGCAAATGGAAGAAGAAAATAATAATTTGAATCAATAAAAAAAAAGGAATAAGAAGACCGGAATTAGACTATTCGAAGTTAATCGGAAAAATTCCTGCTAACCAGGCATGTATCCAGACCTGCAACCCAGGGGGGTCACAACTAAAATGTTCAATTAGGGTGGGGGGGGGGGGGGGGGGAAATCGGTAGAAGTCGCTTTTAAATTTTGTTTTTAATCATATTTACGTTATATCACAAAATCTATTTTTCGGTTTGATTTGGATCTATCGATAATATTATCTACATCAATTTTGATCTCAGGGTGGACATTAAGGTATCATAACCAGATACGCCTTCTCGTATAGAACTTATAGAAATAGATGATGACTCAGGCGATTCTGTTACGGGTAAAGTAATTGACTGAAAGTGAGCTTACAGCTTGAGTCACATTTAAAGGAATGGCAGTAGGAGTGCATGATATGTTACAGACTATTTCTTCTAATAGGAACTGATCTTGCTGTACGAAGGTACAAGCAAAGCAATGCCAACTACCGCAGAGGAAAGTGATTGGATTTTACTTTTATAGTGAAAAAATAGTGTATAAAAATTTGAAAGAAAAATTTTCATGTAAATTTCTAAGAACAAAATGTATGATTGCCATGCCAACGCTCATAATTATTTTTAGCGACCAAGATCAGTCAAGGCACCTGAATCATTATAACTCGTTTAAACTGTGGTCGGCCAAAAAATGTCAAATCTTTCTAAGAAAACTGAATGCTTGCGCCCTTGTTGTCGGTGAACAGTTATTCATTAAAATTCTTCAGACAAATTTGCAAGTATATTTCTGAGAAAAATATAATGCCTACCTACGAAAGTAAAAATGTTGAAAAACTCAGGCTTGAATCAGTGACGCTATGAAAAGTTGGTTATACTTTGATGATGACATGGAACTAGGGTTCTACTGGACGAACCCAAAATAAAAATTCGTGAAGTCAGTTTGTCTGCTTCTGTTGCGAGCTTCCTGTTATGGGCTGAGTATCGTTCTCGGGGTGGAGAGCCCTCGACCTTAGAGATCTGTTTGGATGCTTAGGTTTAATTAGTCAAACAGTCTGGTTTTCAAATTTATTATCAGTTTCAGAAAATTCTTATTATCAGTTTCACCATTCCTTGACAATTTTTATTTCCAATTATCACCTTTTCTTAATAATTTTCTATTGACAACAATAGACCAATTCTAGCTCTTTTACTTGTTGTTTCCTTGAATAAAGAGAAGCTTAAAGGGTCATCGTTATTGGACGGTAGATGCCGTGAAAGCCGCCGCGACGTGGTGTCTGAAGGAGGTTCCCCTCAACATGTTGCAGGAAGCCAACCAGAGCTGAAACAATCACTGGAAAAGTGTATTGACGCCCAAGGGTGATACTTTGAAGAAGACTTTAGTGACTCAGCGTCGGGTTTAAGTTCATAAATATGTGAATATTTCAATTATGAATTGAGGAGTGAGCGAACAGAAGGGCAGGGCCGGATCTATGGGGGGCATTCGGGTACACTTGCCCCGAGCGCTAACATTAAGGGGGCGGCAATACGACAGATTTTTGAACCCATAGCTAAGCGAGAAAAAATCTAATTACAAGAATTTGAAAATTTTTTCAGACCATACTTAACACTTCAGTTTTCTTTCCGGAATCTAAAAGCTGCTTTGCTGATATCCAACTTTCAATTGTGTTTATACTTATACAGTCAAGCAGCTTACTGTCTATTAAAATTAAGTCTGTAAGCCTCTGTAAGCTTATTAAACTAAAAATCCCGCTAAATTCTCAAATAGTACCTTTGTCTCATATGAAATGAATTCAAAAATTGTACAAATGTTGCTGGCAACCCTATGTTCCCCATCATCCATTAATCCTACCTCGAATGTAGACAGATTATAAGACAGTAGGCACAAGCACAAAGTTACCAGAAAATTATTATTAAGCTCGCTAAATTTAATCATTTTAGCCGGAGTTAAGGCCTTTGAATCTGAGTAAAAAATCGGATAAATCCATTCAACCTGAACGGCAGTTTGCCAGAATTCCTACACAGATTTTTTTTTTTTTTAAACTGTCTTAAATTTTAGTAGTTTTAGCCGAGAATATTCATATTGAAAAGCGGCAAAAATAAAAAAAACTAATATCTAACATAATTTAAATTTTTAATTTGTTATCCTTATGTTAATAATAGCGGAGACAGACTTGCAATTTCAATACTGTATTTAGCGAAATCTGTCTCTATATACTGAGAAGCAGCTCGGTATACGCTCGGTGTACAATCAGAAGTTAGTACATTGGAGCTCAATATTGAAATTGCGAAAAACGTACGCGGTATACGAGTTTGTTGCAATATGACCCGAGTTCATAATCATTTAATACATGAACCTTTTAGAACCGAATTTAATACTTAATACACCTTTTTCTGACATTTAATATTTGACGCTAGTAAAATTGAAACTTTCCAAATGACAAATCAAGTGATAAATCAAGTGTAAGTTCTCTAATTAAATTCTTAGTATCGTAAAATGCAAGTTTGTCTCTGAAATTTTATATTGCAATTCACATAATTGCATTATCAATATATAAATATGAAAATTGCAAGTCTGTCTCTCGTATAAAATAAACTGTGTTTGTAATGATACGATTTTTTACTTTCCTTTTATTTTAAAACAGTTTGAGATTCAAACGACATTTAAGATCTACAATGGATCTTACTTTTCGTTTGAATTTCAAATTCGTTTTATTTAACAATCATTTGTTTCAAATTCAAATAGTTTTTAACAATTCTGGTTCTACATAGGTCTAGGGTATGCAGTATCTATAAATAGGTCATCTATCATGTATGTACATATAATGCCTGGTATACCCTGGAACTGTAATAAAATTTATCCCAAATAAAGATCGTTGTTAGAGGGGGCGGTAACTAACGTCTTTGCCCCCCTTCAAAAGTTTCCTAGATCCGGCACTGCAGAAGGGTACATATCCGGGGGCGGCTGCTTTTCGTTTTTTTGCGGAATCTGGTCCGCTAGTATATTTCACATTTCTCTAAGCTCTTAGCATATCGAAAAGGGTACCAAAAGTAGCACAAACTAGTAAAATCATAGTGGAATAATTTCGAAAGTTCCTTTGATTTATATAGTTTTCTGTGTTTTCTGTAAATGTTTAGGAATGGAACATATGCCATTTTGTTCGCTTACTCGTGCTATGCGGTGCTGTAAAAATAATCCCAAGAAGATGTTTTTCAGACAAATTGAAATCCTGAAATTAAAGTAGAAAGTTTATTTTCCCCAAATACGTATACAAAAGAAATGAAACAAAGGGAAGGGAAATAAAAATATCAAAATAAATGTTCAAAATATTTCTTTGTTTACGCTTCTGTGTTCCCAACTTTCTTTTTTTTTTTTCTCTTCAATGTGTTAGTGGCAGTTCAAAATTTTGTTTTATTTTAAATTATTACACCAAACCCCACCCCCCATAAAAAAGTATTTTAGATTTATTACTTCCATGGGCATAACGAATACTTACATAAATAAAATTCTACCACATATTGGGAAATTCCAAAGTTTTTCGGGGTTATTACGCATACTTTAGTTATAAGTTTTAAGGTGTCTTTAGATTACAGCCTACATATTTTGCTGCTTTGATGGCACACATACAATACTTAGAAAACTCCAAGAAGCTGTTGACTTACCCCTAGTAAATGCATGCTGAAAATTACATATAAACGGTATACAGTGGAAATAGAGTGTCTCACAAACAATAGCGAAACAAATCTTAGAAATAACTGAAAAATTAGGAACTTGTCATTTCTGTTCTCTTTTTTTATGATGCGAGGAAATAGTTTTTTCATAACTTATGAAAGACGCCAGATTGGTAGGAGAATTTAAATCAGTAGCATAAGATGGAGATAAACGGTTCTTCAAAAAAAAGATGGAATGCTATCCGGACCAGGTAAAAAGCTATCCGCTAAATTTGAAATTTGTTTAGAAATTATGGAATTAGGAAACAAATTGGCAATAATTGTACTGGAAGCATCGTCAGTATCACTGCAGGATAAAGATGAAGGGAATCCATCAGACTTATGTTTAGAAGTAAATAAGTTCAGACCTGTTTAAGCCTATGGAGCGAAGCAGTCTTCAATTTAGATATAAATATATATACAAAACCTATAAAAGGCTTCAGAAGCACCTGAAAACTGTCTGCGATGATATGATTAAGGCAGATAATCCTCATCGTTCCTTAAGAAACAAACTCTCTTCCAAGTTTTACTTTTCAAATTCTTAAAGTGTCGTAATGAATCATTGCCGATTAAAAAATTTAGTCTTAAATCTAGAAATTGGTACATTCTGAAAAAACAAAGAAAATTTGAGTCGTAAAACAGACAACCAATAGACAAATTTGGAATAGTTAGTTTTTACAAAATTGAAGTAGAAATCATCAGGGTAAGAAACATTCAAACATACTGGATCAAAACAGAAGACATCATGAAAAGTTAGATGGTAAATTGACTCCGGAAGCAAAGGCGCCAAACATCTCTTAAGGAACCTCTACACATAACAAACATTTGTCAAATATTTGTTAAACATTTGTGGAATGTTTGCTGAGTGTAGATGAATGAAAATTTTACAGTTTTGGATTCTTAATTAAGTTTCCATTTAATTCAAATGAAACGGAAAACTTTAGATGTTTGTTGAAGTTTATAAAATACTTTCAGCCAGTTTTCAACAGTTTTTTAATAAAAAAGTTATCACGAGTGAGGAAAGCGGAGTAGATAAATATTATAATATTAAGAAAACTGTATTCTACTCACCAAGATTTGTGGGACAAATCGGGTAAAGAGTATAAGGAGAAATTAAAACGTAATGACTCCTTCATATCCCTTGGAAGTGAGCTATCAGTAGCTGCAGGTGAAAAATCAGAAAGCTTAACTGATTGCCTACTCAGTTGGATTATTCCACGGAAAATCGACCAATTTTATGTAAATTTCTGAATCTACCAATTTAGATTTTGATAAAATGTCGCAAAATGGGATGTCTTTTATTAGAAAATCATTTGTGTGAATTATTTTCTATCGTGAAACATTTTGGAGGAAACTTCAAAAATTCATATATCAGGTCCCAACTAGCATTTAATCCTTAGAGTAATGAAAAATTAGTTTTGTCACTAAAGCTCAGTGCAAGTTTCGTGATAACTACTAGAATTTTCACCTCATGGTTAAAATTCGACGTCATAAGGTGACAATCAATCGTTATATTCACTCATAAGAGGAAACCGCTATAAACTGAATAATACTGATGATAAACACGTGCTTTATAAAAATCAGTACTAAGGCCCAAAATAAATCTATTCTTCTTGGTGATATTTGTTTTTGATCAACACGTTTTTATAACAATAAAAATTCACCTCGGGGTAATTCCACTTTATAGTGTAAATTTCATAGTAATAAACACTTAAATTTCACAATCGAAAATCCTTCTAAAGTGAGAAAGTTCCATAGTTATATATAGTACTTTTATTTGTGATTGGGACTTTCCCGCCATCATAGTTATTTGGCACTCTAAACCGACAATCTCTAAAGTTTTGTTAAGAAAATCATAACGACGTGCCGATCACGGTTAAATAGAGAACTATATGGTGTCTGTAAATTTGTATGCCACTAAGGAGTGCCTTGCACTACAGTTTTGAAACCAAGAAGTGACAAAAACTGATACTGCTGATTGTCATTTGTGTCAATTGAGGTAACAGATTGTGGTGTGAAAAGTTTATATTGTTACTTTATTATTTAAATAAATAAAATGGGCAGAAATAAAATAGATAAAAAGAAACCATTTCGTCATTCAACTACTTTTTATCGAAAAGTCCGATTAGCTGTTGACAATATAAAGGGCAATCGAAATTTGGATCAAACTCTCGACACTGTACAATTAAGAGAATTTGCAGATGAAAATATCTCAAATTTTGAAAGTTAAGCATTGTTCAATTCGGATTTTGAAGTATAAAGTGAAAGTAATGAAGAATGTGACGAAAATGAAAATAATGACTGATATGAAAAGAATGACATAAAGGACCAAATAGTCTGCTTGCTTCAAGAGTTAAGAAAATGGGCTTTGTGTTTTAAAATTTCAAATGCAGCGGTAAATGATTTAATAAAAAATATTCAGAAGGGTAATTAAAATAGATGTTTTTAATAGATTGTTTTTATGCCTACAATTATCATAATTATCAATTGCATGTACTTTATCTCTAATTCTCACACTCGCTTATTTCGTTTCATTTGCCCAATTATACTGTGAATGAAAACAAGATAATACATACAATCCATTACCAGATTAAGGAGAACTTATTACTTTTCTTCTGACTCCGTACAGCACGCTGCCGATAATTTTTTCTCAATTTCTAGATCATCAGAGAAAGTATTTATATTTCCATATTTCAAAATATAAACAGATTCATCCCAACTTTTGTCCGGAAATTCAAATTAGAAGGCCAATAAAGAAGATTTCCTACAATTACAGATACAGAGGTACTAAAAACAATATTATTATATTATTATTATTATTTTTTTTTTTTTTTTTTTTTTTTGGGGATGCAGACAGGACCCCCGTCTCTCATCCTGTCACCGCGACCTAGGAGATCTTTTGTGACATTACCCCTAAACGCCCTAGGGCGCCCATTCGAACTTAAGGTCTTTAATGAAACCTATAATGTCCTTGGGGGCCATTTTAACAACATACTCTGGCAGTGGAAATGCCTTTCCTAGATGTCTTAGCCTTATGCGGCATAGGGCTTCACAATCACATAGGACATGTTCAGCGGATTCATCGTCTTCCATACAGAATCGACAGGTCTCTTCATCGACCTTACCCATCTTCTTGAGATGGTATCTAAGTGGGCAATGCCCAGTAAGTAGGCCCGTTATGAGTCTTAGTTCCTTTCTGCTGAGTGTGAGGAGTTCTTTTGTCCTCTGTTGCGAATACTTTATAAATTTTGTCGCTTGTCTCAGCCCCGGGCTGTTTTCCCAGTATTCCTTTTTAGTTCTGTCCTCCCAAAGCCTTATCTGAGCCAAGAGGTGACTCTTTGGGTGTCCAAAGACAGGCTCCGGGCCAATAAACGGAGATTTGGCTACTTCCTTTGCAAGGCGGTCCGCAATCTCATTCCCCTTAATGCCTTCATGTCCTGGTACCCATATTAGTGTCACCCTATTTGTCTCAGCCAGTTGCTTCAAGACAGTAAGACAGTCCCAAACCAGCTTAGACTCAAACGTAAACGAGTTTAACGCTTTAAGTGCTGCTTGGCTATCTGATATTATGTATATTTTTGCTCCACGCATATTCTTATGGATTATCTCGCGAGCGCAGAGTTCTATTGCGTGTATTTCTGCCTGAAAAATGGTTGGTGAGGCCCCCAGTGCCTTTGGGAGATGGCACCTTGGCCCATATATGCCCACGCCTGCTTTACCTTCTATTTTGGACCCATCCGTGTACCATTTAAGAGATCCTTTTTCAAAGGGTAGGTCCCCAGTGTGCCACTGTTGACGGTCCCCCAAGATCACCTTAAATGGCGTTTCAAAGTTATGGCGTTTTTTCATAACATCTGAAATTGGGTTAGTCATCGGGTCCTCTACGAATTCCTGGAGGACTTTCAGGTGGCCAACCAAATTGCTTGTGGTTTGGAGGTTTGCCCTTTGCAGTCTTATTGCACTAAGTATGGCCTGCCCTCTCACATGCAAATGCAAGGGTAGCAGGTCCAACATAGCCTCTAAGGCTGTGGTTGGGCAAGTACGGATGGCACCTGTTACTCCTAGACATGCAAGCCGTTGTAGTTTTTGCAAACTAGCTTGAGCTGTCTTTTGTTCTGTTTTTGGCCACCAAACGAGTGAAGCGTATGTGACCATGGGTCTTATAATAGATTTATATGACCACAGAGTCATTTTTGGTTTTAGACCCCAAGTTTTGCCAAAAAGCCTGCGGCATGTCCATGTTGCCACTGTAGCTTTATCCAGTATTCTTTTTAAGTGAGAGTTCCAGGTTAGTCTATTATCTAAGGTAATACCTAGATATTTGACCTCCTTTGAGAATTCCACTGTTGTTCCCTCAAGAGATGGTGCTTTCAAACAAAGCTTCCTTTTTCTTGTGAATGGAACAACTATTGTCTTGCCAGGGTTGGCTCGAAGTCCCATTGTTTGGCACCAGTTGCAGACTATATTTAGGGCATTCTGCAATAGTTCAGAGATTATCTGATCATATTTGCCCCTAATTGTAATAACCAGGTCATCTGCATATCCCTGATTTTCAAAGCCAGAGTTGGTTAGCTTCTGTAGAAGATCATCTATAACCAGTGACCATAGTAGAGGGGACAGAACCCCACCTTGGGGACATCCCTTAGCAGCCAATACTGTTATAGAGTCCTCCCCCAGGTTAGCTGTGATTCTCCGGCTTTCAAGCATAGCTTTTATCCATTTTATCAAGGAAGGTTCGATTCCTTTATTGGTAGCTGCGTTCTCAATGGCTTCAAAGGAGGTATTATCAAATGCTCCTTCGATGTCTAGGAATGCACATAGGGCTGTCTCTTTATCCTCTAGCGCTTGTTCTAGTCTTAGAACAAGACTATGTAGGGCAGTTGTAGTAGACTTCCCTGCTTGGTAAGCATGTTGGTTTGGGTGCAGCGGTGATCGCTTAAGTGCACCGCTCCTAATATAATTGTCTAACACTTTCTCCATTGGTTTGTTTCTTACGAAATTCGAAATATCATACCCATTTCCCATTGATATGGTACGACCGTGTAAACAATTCCACTTTTTTCTTCAATTGCAACAACTTTAAAAGCCATTTTGTTGTTTTATTTATGTAGTTTTGAAAAGAAAAATATTCATCGGCCGTATTCAACAAAATCTGTTACATGACAAATAATCTGTCAAATTAAATGTCACTTAATAGTTCCAATTTCATCATTCTAGAACCACAGGGTGATAGCAGAAGTTTATATATGCCACTTTGTTATTGCCATATTTATAAATTTTAATATTAGTCACTATATGGGGATGATGCGTTGTAAAACTCACGATCTTATCACTATAGTCAGAAAATAATTTTTGTTTAGGTGATTAGTCTGTTATTATCACTTAAATATAGTGTAGAGCACTGCATAGTGAAATTCCTTAAAAATCAGCCATATTTTTCTAGAAATAATTGTCAGCATATTGGATACATAAATTTGTTCGAAAATATTTCTTTTATTTCATAATGTTAGGCGTTTATAACATTGAAAATATCCAAGCAAAAGTTTTTGGAGGTACTTTAAAGTTAATCCTAACATTACTTTGGCTGGAAAAACGTCGAGATAAAAAATTAAAATTTAAGAATTTCCCAATAATTTACTAATAATGATAATCAAAATGGAACGTTTCATTCACTCATAATCATTCCCCAAAATGGTGTATAGACCAATATTGGGACGTGTTATGATAACAAAAGTGGTAGTTAGCAACACTATAGAGGGACTATATTGCGTGTTTATCACGTTCCATTTACCATTTGTCACTATAAAATGCTAGTTGGGGTCGTACTCAACAAAGCTCCATGAGATAAGTTTTATTGTATTTGCGAAAAATAAAATGTTATAATTTCTTATTTAAGGATAAAAAAAATATATCCTTTATCCTCGAATATCTGAAAAAGCCATTCTTCAATTTTTTTTATATTTTTTTTTTATTTTAATCCTTTATAGAAATTAAAGTGACTGTAAAAAGTAGAAACTGGAATTCCTTACAGTTTATATGGAATTCAAGAATTTTTAGTATAAATGTGTTTTGAAAGATTTTTGCTGGATGTGCGTAATATAAATTTTAAAGATTTACTAGAAAGGGAAGCAGGAATACAAGTATAAAAAAAATAAGGACGAACATTTTATTCGGTGTTTTTTTTTCCTCAGAATAACGATGATCTGTTTTATTCATCCCTAACTGGCCATTTAGCTTTTGTAAAAAAAATGGAAACTCAAACCCATAATTCTTGCTAATTAGCAGCATTTTTTCTTACATGCTCTTATATGCGCCATTTACAAATTATTTTTTAAACAAAGAAATTTCTATGTGAGGCAGAATCAAGCCGTACTGATGAGTATACGGTTCCTCTTGATACGAAACGCCTACCTTTGCATAGAAAAAAAATGTTTTTTTTATGATTTTTCGTTTGTAAAAGAGTTTTTCTACTTAAATATAATTTTCGACTGTTTTAAACATAATACTGTTTTATTACATACTTTCAGCGTTATTTGATAAGGTTCCTACAAAACAAGTACGGATGGGTGAGAAAGATAATTTATTTTTCTGATTGATCGGCGGCACAATATAAAAATAGAAAGAACTTATTGAATATTTTCATGTATCAATCAGACTTTGGATATGAGGCCAATTGGCATTTCTTTGCCACTTTGTATGGAAAAAATATATGTGATGGGCAGCAAAAGTGAGCTTGCAGCCTTCCTACAACGATTAAATTATTATTCCACGCCGCCACCTTTACGAATGGGCTATTCAAAATATGAGCTACATGAATTTCGATTTTCTGTCAACTGAAGAATATACCGAACGTTAAGCTATATTAAAGCAAAGATTTTCGATGGCTCAAAGAGTGCTAAAGACATAAAAGCTGGATTCAGTAATACCAGATGGGGCTGGAGTTGCATATTTTAAACATTTTTCATTTCCGGATGAAAGGTTACATTTTAATATTTTAAAAGTGGGAATATTTAAGTTCAGCGAGGAGACGACAGAATTTTTTGAATATAAGGAAAGTAACATGTGGTGTTTGGGTTGTTTAATTTCTAGCAACGAGGTAAATGGTAAATGGCGCATATAAGAGCATGTAAGAACAAATGATCCCTTTTAGGGCCGCCAAAATTTTAAGTAAACAATAAAATTAGCAAAAATTATGGGTTCAAATTTCTATTTTTTACATAAACTAAATGTCCAATTAGAAATTTAATTTTGAAAAAAGGAAAAAAAATGTAGACCCACATTTCGAGGAGTTCTAGAATAAAGCATATCAGCGTTATATCATCATCTTGTATTTTTGGCCAGATTCTATTAACTAGAATTTCGAAGTTAGTTGAAATGATTCTTGTGAAATTTCGAAAACCGGAAAGATCATCAATTTTTAAATCATTTAATAAATCATG
Source organism: Dioctria rufipes (assembly GCA_963924295.1). Classification (NCBI taxonomy): domain Eukaryota; kingdom Metazoa; phylum Arthropoda; class Insecta; order Diptera; family Asilidae; genus Dioctria; species Dioctria rufipes. Next base: position 56,534,404 of record OZ002742.1, read on the forward strand.
ACCATTATACTCTAATCTTTTGTCAAAAAATTTTCTGTTCTACTACCTCCTTTTTAGCAATTGTTGTTCAAATGTTGAGGCAAGTACGACGAAAGATACAGAATATATGATGAAAACATTTTTCAAACAAATATCCTATCAGATGTTTGACAAATGCAAATGAAGCTTTCTAGCTCTTACCCTAGGGTGATGCTTTATGATGGAACATCTGTAAATAAAGCAGGAAGTATTGGCAACTTGTTTGCTAACTATTTTCAGACTATATTTGATGATCAACTGAGTTCGGCAATCTATAATACATCTGATGAAATCTCTTATAACTGCCTAAATATCCCCCTCCTAATACATCATACTGATGTTGAAATAATACTCGCGTCGTAGGTTAAAAAAAATAAATTCAGGTCCAGATGGTATTTCTAATACATTTTACAAGAACTGCTCCTGTGTTCTATCACACCCTATTTTCGTGTTGATTCACTCTTCAATTTCCAAACATACTTACCCAGATGTTCTTAACGACTTATATGTTTACCCTGCATTCAAAGCTGAGGATAAAAAGACTAGTGAATCACTACCGCCCTATTTCTACTTCTAATACCTTAGTTTTGATTACTGAAAACTTATTTACAATAATCTATTACCGTAAATAAAACCCTACATCAGCCCTTAACAACATTGCTTCCTGTCAGGTCGAACTAATCTTTCATTATTCACTGACTCTTTTGCTCTAGCTCTCGATGAATCTTAGCAAATAGATGTTTTTTATGTGGACATACCTACCTAAGGCATTTGATAGAATCAATCACGATATAGTCACAGATAAGACGAAGAGATTGGGCTTTGATTCTAACAGTACGGTCTGGTTTCAATCATATCTCTCAAATTCTCAAATCGACATCTTACTGTTGTAATTAACGGGTTCTCATCAAACCTATACACGAAGATCTCAGGTGTACCCCAAGGCTCGATTCTTGGTCCGCTTTTCTTCTTATTGTGCGCCCGAGCAGGGACCTGGTGATTTATAAATTTGGGAAATCAACAATTAATTATTCATCGATTTGGACTATCAGTAGCACGTGACGGATTTAATACATATAGCTGCACCCAGCCACGAAGGTGTATCTCTGTATCTTCATATGCTTAGATGTAAAGGCGGTCCACCTTGAAGTGGTCTCTAGTGTGACCACGAAATCATTTCTCTCAGCACTAACGAAGTTCATAGTAAGAAGAACTCACGTTTCGGTAATACAATCTGACAGCGCAACAAATTTCATCGGTAGGTGTAGAGAGTTGAAGGCGCTAAAGGAAGTCTTCGGGTCGCAGAAACATTGTAAATTGGTGCAAGAAATGTGCGGAATGTGTGGAAATTAGTCATTCATACCACCCCGTTCTCCCCACTGTGGGAAGCAGCAGTAAAGCAAGCAAAACATCATTTTCATCGCATTCTCGGCCTAGAATCGTACTCGTTTGATGAACTACAAAGAATTTCCCGCAAGATATGAAGTGTACTTAATTCTCGTACTCTCATGCCGCTTTCTAGTGATCTTAATGACCTTCATGTCTTAATGCCGGGTCATTTTTTGACTGCTGGTCAAATGAACAGCATACCCGAATCTTGCCTTGCTGATACAGATGTTAAACTATTATCTAGATGGCAGCTTATTCAGAGAAAGGAGAAAGGAGTACCTACAATCTTTCCAGTAGCGCGTTAAATGAAGAATGTTCAAGATAATCATCAAGTCGGATCCATGGTGATATTGAAGGACGACAACAAGCCTTCCCTAGAATGGCCTCTAGGTCGAGGTGGTTCACGGTGGAAGCCATGGTTACGTACGAGTAGCAACAATTCGAATAATTTTGTGTTCCTAATAGTTTTTAGGAAGCGAGATACCAAAATAATGTGTATCCAAAACGAAATTCCAAACTACGAGACTTGGTTAGAAAATTGAAATTCAAACTTACTCCAATGCAAATATTTTATTGTGTTGACTTCTGCAATTCTTTTCTGACAATGACAATGATGGATGTCGGCTACAGAATTTGCTAGATCTATTGCTCTAGACAAGTTGATTACAAATGTGATTGAATACAGAATTGTAATAGATTAGTAACAAATGAAAAAAAAAAACATGAAAAATTTACAGTTGGCGTTGGCGGCGAATTTGAAATATTTATTTGATTTTAACTTGATAACTGATAATTAATTATTCCAATTAGTTAACAATACGTTAATGATCTTCTCAATGAACTCTACTCTTTGTATTTAATCTATACTGATGACACTAAAATTTACAGAGTAATAAATGACTTATCCGTCTATCATCATCTGTATAACGACATCCAGAAGCTACTTTGTTGGTGTAATAAAAATCAATAGTTCTTAAACGTACACAAATGCAACTGTATTCCTTTTACAAGAAAACAAACTACATTATACTAGGAATATAAGTTGGACACTATCCCCATCACGCGCGTTTCAGAAATTAATGACTTGGGAGTAGCTATTGTTTCACTCGCACATTAACCGTATCATCAATAAATCTTTTAAAACTCTAGGGGTTGTCTTAAAGGTGCACTAGGCGTTTTAAGCAGCTCTCTACCCATAAAACTATGTACACTACCCCATTTAGATCCATATTAGAATACGCTACCCCAATCTGGAATCCTTTCTATACGACATACAAAAATTAAATCGAGAGTGTCCAACGTAATTCACTAGGTACTTGCACTTTAAACTCACTGGCCCATATGAACATTATGGTGACAGATTGACTAGATACTCCATGATATCGTAGAAGCACGTCATTCCTATCTCGACGAAACGTTCCTATTTAAAATATTGCACGGCTCCATTGATTCTTCTCAGTTACCCTCCAAATTAATAATCAACTTTCCTGTTCAACTCGACAGCTACTTACGTTTCATATAATTCCGTCCGAAACCAACATGCAATACAAGTTACCTTTGGTTGGGATTCAAAGGGCTCACAGTGCCCGTTTACCAAAAGTCCGTTTAAATTTAATCGGTAGCTGCGTCGAGCAGCGACGGTGTGTGGGGCGGAGGGGTTACGAAGCGCAAGAGCGGCCAATGGGAATTCGGTACCATGGCGTCGTCAGTGATAATAAACGTGCGTTCTGTGAACGCGAGTACTACCGAAACAACGATTCTTTTACTCTAGCGCAACGAAAATTTTGCGCTCATCGATTCAATTGATTAGAAAATGGGTACAGAAGTTCCAGCAGACAGGTTCAACAATGAATCAACTACAATCCGGCCGACCTTGAACATTAAGAGATCCCGCAAACGTCGAGCGTGCAAGAGCGTCTATTCGTGAAAATCCTAGACTCTCTACTCGAAAGCGGTCTAACGCCTTAGGTGTGCCCAGAACATCTTTGATTCGTATTCTTCACAAAGATTTACATTTACGTCCGTACAAAATCCAAATGGTACAGGAATTAAAGCCTCACGATCACGCTCACAGGCACCAATTTGCAAACGAATTGTTAGAGATGTTCACCAGCTTCACCAACATTTTTTGCTCAGACGAGGCACACTTCGATCTAAAAGGGCATGTGAATAGGCAAAATTGCAGGTATTGGAGTGACACTAGTCCTAAATTGAACCATCAAATACCTCTGCATTCACCCAAGGTTATTGTATGGGCAGCTTTGTCAGTAAGAGGCATTATTGGTCCATACTTTTTTGAAGATCGCCGAGGAAAAGCTGTAAAAGTGAATATAGAGCGGTATATTGCTATGCTATAGAACCCTTTTTCACCAGCGCTACAGGATTTCGATGGTTTTAATCAACGATCGTGGTTTCAGCAAGATGGGGCAACATGCCACACTTTCAACGACTCATTAAGTGCTGTTTGCGAAATTTTTGGACAAAAAGTGATATCCAAAAGAGACTTATCCCCAATGGTCTTCTTTCTTTGGGGATACCATAAAAGTAAAGTTTTCAACAGCAACCCAGACTCCCTACAGGAATTACAGAAAAATATTCGAGAGGAAATGTAAAAAATTTCACGAAACACTTGTGAGGTTGCAGCAGTGTCAAAATAGTCAAGGATTACATATGGATGATGTAATTAAAAAAATAAATAAAATCCCTATTTGTGTACTTTAATAATAAATAAACAGTTTTTATCTCACATAACTAGTTTCTTCTAAATCATCATTTGAAATGTAAACGAACTTTTGGTTCACCCTGTACCGATTTGGATATACTCAGTGACATTTTCGGATCTTTTAAACGCTACCTCTTGGTTGAAGTTAGTGTCTTAGATAATTTTTCTATTCTAAACTAATCTACTTAATATTTACTTTTACCTAATTCCTGACATCCCTTCCATTATTCTATGTATCACTATCGCTTTCCGTTTAATGCACCCTCTACTTTTCTTTACCTTACATTTTACTTATTTCAAATTATTTTTATTGCTATTTTTACTTCTATACGTGCTAGCTTACTTTTTATTCTTTATTTCTACTATCTTTGTTTTGTTTAAGCTTTGTTTTTGTATTGTTTTTAATTTGCTTATTTGACTTTTTCGACTTTCATTATAGTATGTAGACTGTTGTTTGTATTTTTATTATAATTATTTCGTTTGTATTATTCTTTTCCAATGAAATTATTGCTTACTACCCTTCATATCTGATTTTAAGTTGCTTATGTAATAATAATTAGTTTATATTTTTCTTCCTTTGAAGTTAATTTGTATTAGCCTAACAGTAGTGAGTAACTAGATTTATATTTATTTGCTTGCTATTAACCTTATAAATAAACAAATAAAATGTTTGACAAACATTTGAGAAATGTTTGTCAAACGTTTGTTAACTGTCTATGAATTGTTTGTCAAATGTTTGACAAATGTTTTTTTGCAATGTGTGTTATGTGTGGATGCACGTTTAGTCGTAGTACCCACCACTGGTAACCACTGATTTCATAAAAGCTGTTATGTACTAAATAACTATACAAAAAAAAAACATATTTAACAGTGTTCTTCCAGCTTTCACAGTTTATTTTCTGGAATTCATTAGCACAAAAATTAAAGTTTGTGGCATTAATTCAAACGTATGCACATTATACGTCACTTTTAAATCCGAAAAAAAAGCTGTTAAAACTGAACTAAATCCGAAAAACTTTCTTTTATCAGAATAGTAAACAAATGTACAATTTCTCAGATTAAATAAAAAACGATTAAAAAGTTGTTCAACAGTTTGTGTCAAAGTGTGCACGGGTTCATGAACCCGGACTGAGGAGGAAAAAATTGATGTAAAACTTTTTTAATAAAAAAAGACAAAATTTATCCACAATAAAATTAATGCTTCAAGCAAGGTGGGTGGGTGAAACCATTTAAAAAACCACCGAGGAATGGTATTAGGTATTGTAGGGGGAGAAAAATCCAATGAAAGCGAATTTGTGAAGCCATTTATGAAAGCTCTTGAAAGCAAAATTAAAAAAAAAAGGAAAAAGAAATATTTACATTTTGAACAAATCAATTCAATGTCAACGAGACCGGCTTGTTTTGGTGGATTTTAATAAAGCCCCAAGAATTGTACATTGAAAAGTCACCGACAGGGTGTAAAGTGCCTAAAGAGAGGCGGGTCTTTCTTGCATGCATTTATTCGGCGGAGTCGCATAAAATAAATCCATTTATAATTGAAAAAGTCAGAAATCCTAGAGCTTTGAACTTTACTTCAATGAATTCATTTTTATACAAAGGAAAAAAATTTCGTGGATGACAAGAGAAGTTGTCGAATACTAGTTACATAACGCTGTTTTACCTATGAGGAAATTCCTGTTTGTATGAGTGTATTGAAATGAAAGCCGTTTTAAGACTATTTTTAGTGAATTATAGGCTCTCAAGAAAAATTCTGTAATATAGAAAATGCAGAGCTTAGGTATGGTGATTTTGTGCTCTACTCCAAGTTATGCAGCTCTAATCCTTTCTACATAATATGGATCAAAATATTTGTCAAAGCCTTCTTTTATTAAAAAGGGCTTTCAGTCTGATATTGTTAGTAACCCCAATTCAGACTTGGAGCAGAGTTTCAAAAGTATAAATGGAAACATATTATTACGGGATAAATGTTGATGCAAGAGCAATACAGAGATATTGGGAAAAGAATATTGAGGACAACTTCTGATCAGTAGCAACATGGACATTTTTTGCCCCTTTGGATGTAATTCGGAGAAAAGAATTATTAAGTTGAGTGGAAGTGAATATTGGGGACTATTTTTCTTGGAATGGAATTGTTGTTATACGGCTAGTAGTCTCAACTTGGAGTTTTCATTATAATCTGTCTTTAGCCGTATAGCTTTGGTCCAAAAATAGCTTTTAAACATTGTGAAAATAGGAGTCGAATGTTTTTAAAAAAAAAATGGTTCCACAATAAATTCCGTAGATATTAATATTGATAGTGAAACTGGAACTGTAACATAAGCAGATGTATAATGCTCAAGTGGAATGTGAAGATGTTACTAGTTTCTTTGCGACGAAACTTGAATAGAGTTTATGAAGTACTTGTTATCAAACTATAGCCATCAAGTACTCTCATACAAGTACCTTATTTGTTGATCTGACTCGTTCGATACCTTACTAGCTTTTCTTCGTAACGGCACGATGGTTATAGGTACGTTGATTTAGCTAAACAGCTTTGCTCCTATGTTAATGAGTGGAGTAGCTAATGCAGCTTTGCTCCTAGTGTGGTGTATTGGAGAAGCTGAACAGCTTTGCTCGTAGTAAAAACAACTTGTTCTGTGTTGTGAGTTACGATTGAAACTGAACTTTTTAATTAAATCGTTATAATATTTATAGTAAAATTTAACCTTAACTGCTACGGATAATTTTAATTGTATACAAAATTATTTTGTAGTACTAAAATGCTTATTCCATTACCTCACAGCACTTGCTATATGTACATACATAAGCAACACCTATTCTCAATGTTTGCAGCTGGCTATAATGGCATCACGTCATTCATCGTTGTCATAAGTACATTCGTAAATATTCATTTTTTTTTATTATTATCTACACCGTACTCAAACCTTGAACCATCACCTGTGCTTTACCGTAGGTGCAAGGCAAGGTTATCATATTGCAGTGTGTGAATTCTTGCGCGCAGGGGTATTGCGTCACTCGATCTACCTTGACTTATTTTCACAAACGATTAAGTAAGTGGTGTAGGCAGAGCTGGGCAATACTTAAGTAAAAAAAGACTTAAGTACTACTTAAAGTACATATTCGTTACTTAAGACTTATTACTTAATACTTTTGAAATGCCCCTACTTAGTACTTGAACATAAGTATTTGCTTCTATTTACTTGTACTTAAGACTTAGTTTCGTACTTAAGTACCAAGTTTTTTCGCTTAAGTATTTCTGAGTCTATTAAGTAACTACAAATATTTAAATCTTCGTAGAAAAACAAACAAAATCTCTAGCGCAACTCCTTTTTTGGTGAGTTTTAAAGCAAGCAAAGAACTATCAAAGAATGTGCCGCACTCACGCGTCAAGGCAGAACCTTAGGCAAACTAATAACATACACACAAGACTGTGCAAGTAGAACAAAAACCAGTAACGTCTCACTCCAATATAAAATTGACGATGCCTCGACATGATGACATAACCACTGACATGTATAATATGGATTGCAAAAAGTGGGCTTACTTCTATATTGCTGACTCTTTCGACCTAAGCACCAAGTACTAACTGAGAGTGAACTGAAAACAACAAATAAATTAGTGGATTCGTCAAAATAAATGTTTAAATTAATCATGCTCACTTTTTTAACTTCCCACCAATGATTTTTTCAATGTTGGCACCGGAACCCTTTTTGACACAAGCAATTGTGCCCACGTGAAATAGAAACGTAAGCAGTCCATATTATATACGTCAGTTCACATAACTAAGGGTAAGAAAGCAATGCCTCGCTCCAATATGAAATCAACGATGCCTCGACCTGATGCAGGGAAGACCTCAATTTTTTCTTAGAAATTTACTGGAAATTTTTTCCTCAGAATTGTTATGCAACAATGGCGGCGATAATTGGGGCTTGAGCGGAGTGTAGCAAGGAGAGGTGAAAGTTTTGCTCTACTTGCTGCACCGAAAACTATAAAAAACTATAAATAGTAGCCACTGGTTACTCATATTATAGTTTTCAGAAGATATTGATTTATTAATATCTATTAACTGAACTCGATAAACTTCCTTATGTTACTGCCAACGTACAAAGATTCTAAAACAGTACTTTAAAAAGTACTTCAAAAAGTACTCAGTACTTTTTATATACTTAGTTACAAGTACTTTTCATACATGCGGTACTTGTACTTACGCTGAAGTACTCAGGCCTTCGGTACTTGTACTTGTACTTAAGTACTTTTTCTTTGGTACTTGCCCAGCCCTGGGTGTAGGTCAGTGATGAGTGAAATTATGATGAACTTAAACAATGTAGATATGCTTATTCATGCCTGTCAGCATTTCTTTGGCAATTGAAATGTCCGTACTTATATTCATGCTTGCTACATTTCTTTTTGAATTTAAATGTAGGTATGTATGTATGTACTCATGTAATATATATAACAAATCTCAATTGTCTAATCAAATTGGGTATGTACGTATGTAATTTCTTTTGGGAAGGGGTGTACGTAACAAAGAGAGGTGTGAGATCTAGTCTCGAGCGTAAGGGAGGGTGCCGGTTTTAAAATGGATAACTCAGCTTTGATGTAGATCAAATATAAATTTTATTAAAATAATTCATTCACTTAACCTAATATCACAAATTCAATACTTTTAATTCAATAAATAATTCAATTTTAATAAAACTACTAATACTATTAAAAAATTCAACTAAAATTCAATTAAAATTCAAAACAATGACGATAATTTAAAAATTCACAATAAAAAAAATTCAATATAAAATCGTGCTGCTTTATCCACACTCTCTGTCCTTACTTCGGTTCCTGGAAAGAAGAAGAAGACAGTTTTTATTTCTTCGGAATCAGATAGCGACAATTTTATTAGAAATTTCTGAGAAAGAGAGCGACGATGTAGAAGAATTAAACTTCGACTGCAACGTGCTGAAGCGTGTAAGCAGAATTATACTTCTGTTACAGCGAATATTGAAGCGCGTAAGCAGAATTATACTTCTGCTACAACGTGCTGGGGCGTATAAGCAGAATTAAACTTCTGTTACAGCGAATGTTAAAACGTCTGCGCAGAACTATACTTCAATCGCAACGTCCTGAAGCGTGTAAGCAGAATTAAACTTCTGTTACACGATCGGGGATCAAGTGTCAGATTTTTGGGAGTGTGAATTTTAATAGAATTAGACTTCTATATGAAGGATAGAGCAAAATTATACTCTTGCTCTTAGGATGGGATTCAGATTAGACTCTGATGGAGGATATTTTCAGATTAAACTCTGAAATTATAATATGCGGCAAAATTGGATGTTGGATATAAGTAGAATTATAATTCTACAATAATAGAATTAAACTTCTATATGAAGGAATAAACAAAATTATACTTTTGTTCAAAGGATTGGAAACAGATTAGACTCTGGTGGAGGATCTGGTGGAGGATGCTTTCAGATTAGACTCTGAAAACCGAATGGTGATTTTGCTGCGGCTCGCCGCCTTTTTATAGCCGCCGTGAACAGCTATGTCCCAGCTTCATAATATGTTGCCCTGGCAACGCTTGGTTCGATGGTCCAAATTTGATTGTGGCGACACCAGCTGTTTGACGTAATGTCATTAGATGACATAACAAAAAATGTAAATACGCTGGAGGTGTATGATTAGGTGAGTTTGTAGTTAATTATATATATTTTAATTAAAATATTAATACTTTTTGATTATTTATAGATAGAATGAACTCTGGGATAACTTGTAGGAGGGATTCGAGGTGGTGAAGCTTATTGTTCAGATAAGTATATTGAGTTCATTTGCTATAAGTATGATTCTTTGTGGGGTTTTGTTTTGTACTTTTTAGGAAAAATATTTCATCGAGGGATATCATTTGATGGCGGAATTTCGACGAGGGATTCATAAATATGGATGTGGACTGAACAAGAGGATTCTTCAACGAGAGATCTCTCGAAATTCCGCTCTGTACGGAAATGATTTATTTTTTTTTTTTACTTGAAATAAGTCACATTTTTAATTTTTTTATCATTTCATTTAGTTATATTGTTATTTTGTATAAATTATAGGTATCAGAAGTGTGTTAAGTTAAAAAACAAGAAAGAGTAATTCAATACCATATTTCGGTACATTTATTTAAGACCTATTTTGTACAGCTTTATACACCTCCGCAATATATTATTACTTAGAATTAATTTATTTAAAATTAACCTCATCGTAATCTACAGAGAAACAGATCCTAACAATAAAATTATAATTACTACTACCATATGACTTATCTACATTATCTAATATTTATCTAACCAAATTTACTCTGAACAATCGCTGCTGCTATTCTCGGTTTCAGAAAAATTCATATCTTCTAAACTGAAAACAGCACTGGATATAGATGTGTTGTAGGAATCGAAGGATTCAAACTTTTCAATAAGTTTAGTGTTTCGGAAGATATGAAATTTTGGGATCCGATATCAAAAGAAGCAAATTTAGCAGATCCCTATTGGTATTTTCACGAGACAATTTCCTTATGTGATGTTCTCTAATTTGCCTGATTTCCATGTGTCTTGCTTCTAAGGCTTCTTCTGAAATTTGACCTATTGGGAGTATACAAATGGAAATTATGTCAATTCCGTGTACAAAGAGTTTGTGTACAGTGACTGGCATGTAGTACAAAGAATAGTTTTCTAAATTGAGTACCCTTGTTTCGGTAAACAAATCACGGAACTTCTTTAATTCAATGTTATAACCGCTGGATATCATGTTTAAAATAAACGATTTTTTTTATTATTTGTTCATTTATGCCAGTTATTTCCGCACTAATTGAAGCATTCCTGAAAAATCGCCTAGCGCTGTTTCGGTCGTTTATTAACCCAAAACCTGGTTTCGGCTTATCGGCAATTAAGCCCAGTATTTGTTTGAATTCAGCTTGGATTCGTTGTTTATTATTCTATACAATTATTTTGTTATGAAACATTTTGCCGTACTATCTGTGCCTGAAACAATACTGAATATACTCCCATCAATTATTGTGAAATGTAAATCATGAGGTATCATTAGATCCAAGTTTGAAACGGAAACGTTAGAAGAAGACAAATTCGAAATTAGCGTCTGAAATCTTTCGGATTCACTTCTTACTATATCGGAACTCTCGTTTAAAAATGCAAACTTAATTGGTCTACAATACCTCGTAGAACTTGGTCTTGGATTGGATTGTGCCATATAATTTGTTCATGTTTCAACTGCAAAGGAACTAAAGAAATTGAGAATAAGTATTCGTCAGTAAGAGAAGCATCAGAAATTATTTGCTTGTATAAGCTATGCACTGAACTATCATCAAAGCCCCACTTGTATATCATTGTCAGTCCTTGAAGACAACTAACTAGACTAAGAACTTCCGCTTACATCTCTATAATCCACAGTTACTGTGTGATCCAGTAATGCTTGAAGATTTACCTCCGCGTGACTTTCGGATACTTCAATAAATTTATCAGCTGGATAACACGTTTTCTTGAAATTTCTTGGCGCATAAATACTGGGGAATGTATCTTTTTGCAAACTGTTGACAGTAGTTCGAAGCAAACTATACTTGGACTCAGAGAGATTTAAATCGAAATATAATGCTAAAGATTACTCTACATATAAAGCCTTATTTGCTTCTTCCTCTCTTTCCTTAATGCTCTTCAAATTCCTGGCAGTCTCTGATGATGTAGACAAGTTCTTAATAAGGGTTGCAGCAGCAGTATGTCCTCCGGTCCGCAACGACAAAAAAATTGCTGGAGATAATTCCCACGTAAAACGGGTTTCCAAAAGATCATGAACCTTTTTCCTCTTAGTTGATGATGCACATTCTTCGAACGCTTTGAGATGTCTTCCTCTTATGCCCCACTAACGCCAGGTTGCGCCTTGTCTTCTGATAGCTTCTTCAAAGGGGCTGCCAATCCCAGATCCGACCTTTGCCACTGCCCATTTTTAAATAACTGTTTTATTTAAGGGATAACAGATAAATGGCGTGCGGATTTCTTTGTCATATTGTGATGTCAAGTTTCAGTTTTCTAAGTACTTAGTCATTTAAATTTTACCAATTTATTTGTTAAAATTATTTATTTATTTTTGTTTAAATTATTTGTTTATTTATATGTTCAGTTAAATTGTATTGTATATTTTTTTTGTGAAATATGTTTCAATAATATTTTTAAAAAAATTTTTCATCATACCAAGAACAAAGGTGAGAACATCAAATATTTTAATTGTACACAATACTATCTTGTATTCTAATGTAGCTAACTCCTGAAGAAGGGTACTAATCAAGACCCGAAACGTCGAGTGAACAATAAAAAAGCATAATCCAAAGATCGGAGTTTCCTTAAAAAATATCCCAAACCTTACATGTCAATAATGTACTTTGGTAGGAAACGGGGTTAAGTTTAAAAAAAAAAGAAATATTTCCAATTTTTTTTTTACTTTGTCATCCTGTAACCACCGACACCAACGGAGTAGAATGCTGACCAAGTATTTTTTGATAAGCTTGGACAGTTAGCTATCTTCACAGAATGCACAAAAAGAATTCGATGGGATATTAACGGAGCGAAAACGATTAGCACAACATCTCTTCCTCCATCCTCTCCTACCTTCCAAACGACGCAGTTTGCACCCACACCTCTTGTACAATTCTGTATACATCTCGAGACACACGTATAATACCTTCATACGGAAACTGCCCTACTTTTCGTAGCACCTTAAATGACATTTTTACTGAATTATTTAATGGCGCCTTTAATTTCGTGAAACCTTTAAGCAATCGTAATTAATTAGTTTTCTTTTTTTTTACCTTGTTTATAAATAGAGACAAAAGTAACTTGCTTCATTCCACTTATACTAAAAACTAATTACCATATTAAATATTAAAGAAGGCAATATTTGCCGGTAATTAAATACACAGAATATAATTATTATATTAATTCCTTCCGGACCTTTTCAAATGTAATGAAAATTAACCCACCTACACAGCTATGCATACTTACTGATGAGAAACCCTCTATAAAGCAAAACAAAGCACGTCCCAGCTTTATGCCGACATAAAACTTTATGAAAAGGATGAGAAGGTATTCACCCTTTTCCTTTTAAAGTGCTTCTTCCTCAGGGGGAAGTAGTATAATACTGGTACTGATTTCAATTAAAATTTATAATTATTTCATTTGATTCACAAAGCTAATTAAAATCGTTTCTAGCTTTACAGTGTTTTCCTATTGAATGACACACATTTGTACCAACTCCTTGAACTCCTTGGAATTTCTTATTTTATTCCATCTCATTTCGCTGCCAATCTTACATAAAATAAATAATAAATTGGTTTTCTTGGGATATAAGTACCGCGAAAGTTCTTTGAAGTCATTTTGTAACTAAGTAAAAACTTACATTTATCATGTTCCGAGATGAAAGGTAAACGATTGTATATGTCGGGGGAGGTCTGCTCTCGAGTATATTTACGTCGCTTTAACTGATTGAAAAAAAAAAGTATTCAATCTTGACGAACTATGCAATTACATTAAAGCTAACGGACAGTCTATATAGTAATGGAAATAACTTTGCATTTGTGGGCTTGTCTAAAGATCTTTACCAACTTTCACAGTTTTGCATATGTGAGTCCAACTACGTAGAGAAATACATTTTTTTGTAACGATGATAATTTTAGCAAATGAGAACTTTTATTCTAGTTAAGCTTGGCTTACAAAGAGCTGATGTTGTAACTAGAGAGGAAGCTCTTTTTCAAAGGTTATGTTCAGGGGTGGATTAAGACTATTTTCGTCCCTGGGCGATCAAAACCATTTCAGCCTTTCCCGGGCCATCCCTTTAATTATTTAATATGAAAATACTTGAGACAAAAAAACTTAAGTTTTTTATTAGGAAATTTAAGGCTATTCTTGTGACTAATACTGATACACGACTATGGATTTGAATTTTTAGAAAAATGCTTATGTAGCTTAACAATTTCTTGTTTGTTTTCATGGTATAAATCTATTTATAATTTCATCTTCAGAAATAGAGCTGCGCAAGTAACAAAGAAAAAGTATTGAAGTACAAGTACTGAAGGCCTGAGTACTTCATCGTAAGTACAAGTACCGCATGTATGAAAAGTATACTTGTAATTAAGTATTAATAATAATAATAATAATATTTATTTAACCATGAATAGTACGCAAGAATTACATCTTATATAGTACAAAGTATTAATTCGGTTAACAAATTAAGGAAAATACTTAATATTTAATAATAATAATTCATTATTAGTTAACTGAATTTAAATCAATTTAACGTAATTTATAAATGTATAAGAAAAGGGTATGAAACAAAAAGTAAAAAGAAATATATTTTTTTCAGAAACAAGGAGCAAAAAAAAGAAAAAAAAAGGAAAATTAATTAATTAGTGATTAAAATGCATTTTTAAAAACTTTCTGAAAGCTGCCCCCACTCTAATCCTCCTGACGCTACAAGGCAAAGTATTCCAAATACGTGGGATTTGAACGAAGAAAGAACTCTCAAGTATTGTTTTATTATAACGCAATAACAGTAATTTATTATGTCTAGTTGATTGGAGAAATCGTATTCGACAGTACAGATATTCGGGGTCCTTTGTTTGCATTGGCTCATAAAGAAAAATAACTGCCCTCCACTTTAAGTACAGATCAATTGGACATCCCAATAAGTTCAATTTGTATGAACTCACGTGATCAAAACGACGCCGTCCATAAATAAACCTAATGCAGTCATTGAATGCAACCTCAATTCGTCTTGCACAAAGTGAGTCAAGTTTGGGGAAAAGTATACTTCCATAAGTGAAATACGGTAATAGAAGAGCTTTGACTAATTTAAAATGAAGGTTAGGTGATAATATACTAGCGTACAGCCACAGTCTACAGAGCCCAGTGTATACCTTTCCCATTAAATCCTTGACATAACCGCAGCACTTCATTTGCCTGTCTAAACGAACTCCCAGATACTTGACTTGACTCATGAAAGGCACGATGGTCCCATTTAGCGTTATAGGAGAGATATCCGCGAGATCAAAATTATTTTTGGTTAAATAGTATACACTGAGATTTTAGCGGATTTAATATCAGGTCATTGTTATACGACCATTTTACAATTCGACCAATGTCGCAATTCATACGCTCAACACAATCTTCTATAAGTCCGATAGGCCTGTTGCAGTAAAGTTGAACGTCATCCGCATACAGTTGAATTTCAGCATCCTGCAGAATTTCAGGAAGATCATTAATATACATACAGAATAAGAGAGGTCCAAGGACTGAACCCTGTGGAACGCCTCGGCGAAGAGGAAGAGTATCAGAAATTTCATTATTGACTTTCACTCTTTGCTCGCGATTAAGCAGGAAACTCTCAATTAATTTTTTGACCGATTTAGAGAAATGATAAAAAGAACTAAATTTTTTAGATAGTAAATCATGGCGGATGCTATCAAAGGCTTTAGAGAAATCAAGGAGAACTAGAACGCTGACATTGCCATTATCAAGAGCTTCGCGAATGTCAGTTGTGACTCTTAGCAGTGCAGATTCGCAACTATGTCGAGGACGAAAACCAGATTGCCAGCGAGATAGCAGCCTGTGGTCCGTAAGAAAGTTTTGTATTTGCCAACACATTAATTTCTCCAACACTTTAGCCATAAAACACAGGATGCTTATTGGGCGGAAATCACCAACACTCTCTGATAACCTTACCTTAACGATCGGAAGCACATTTGCTAGTTTCCAAGAGGCTGGAAAACTAGATGAAGTCAGGCAGAAATTGATAATGTGTAATGCATACGGATGAATAAGAGGAAATAAAATCTGCAGAAATTGAGGCGGCATATTGTCTGGGCCGATTGCTTCAGATTTAATTGAGTAGACTGCCCTAGACAATTCCTCAAAGGTTGCACACCTGAAGGAAAAAGGACTTTCGAAGTGACGACTGGCTTGAATGACCTCTGGAAAACGACCAGTGCTAGGGGAAATAGAATGACTGGAAGTAAAATAAACATTAATATCATTTGGGCTCAAATTGCAAATATTTTGTTCCTCTTTACAAACATCCGCCAGTTTGAGATTTTTCCAGAGAGTTTTGAAGGGAATATCAGGACTAAATTTTGAAGAATAATACGCAAGTTTGGCTGTGCGGATTGCCGTATTGACTGCATTCCGGGCTCTTGTGTAAGTGTTTCTTGCAGTGGTGGACTTGAGACGCTTAAATCTACGGTAAAAATATTCCCGCTCTGTAATTAAAGAGAGTATATGTGAATTAAACCAGGGGCAGTCATTGGGTCTAGGGTGCTTTACTTTATTCGGAGCATACTTATCGAGAAGATACTTCACGTTGTCTTCCAATAGTTTCAGCTGAGCATCAACTGTCGTGCAGTAATAAATATCGGTCCAAGACATTGATTGGCATTCCTCATACAAATTAGCATAATCCATGTTATTAAAATCACGGTATTTCGTCAACTTGATCATATTATTGTAATCAATAAGAATATTATAGCTAACAAATAAAAAATCATGATCAAACAAAGAAGGCGGGCTTAATTGGCTATGAAAAGATGGACGGGAATCATCAGATGTTAGGATTAGATCGAGTAATGATGGATTAGATGTGTTGAAATAGGTTGGCAGAGAATTAATTCTTGATAGATGTAAAGATTGCAAAATATCAATAAAGGCATCACTAAGATTACTTTGCTGGAGAACATCAACATTGAAATCACCTCCGATTAGGACATGTTTATACCGATTACACAATTGGGACGTTATGTTTTCGAATTCACTTATGAGATCGTTCTTAAAATAAAAAGTACTGAGTACTTCTTGAAGTACTTTTTAAAGTACTTTTTTAGAATCTTTGTACGTTGGCAGTAATATAATGAAGTTTGTCGAGTTCAGTTAATAGATATTAATAAATAAACAACTTTTGAAAACTATAATATGTATAGTAACCAGTGGGAACTATTTATAGTTTTTTATAGTTTTCGTCGCTGCAGGTAGAGTAAAACTTTCACCTCTCATTGCCACACTCATAAAAACTATTAGAGGTCCGCCCAAGTTCACCCATTATCACCTCCAATAATGCACAAAAATTATAAGGAAAATATTTTCAGTAAATTTCTAAGAAAAAATTGAGGCCTTCCCTACATCAGGTCGAGGCATCGTTGATTTTATATTGGAGCGAGGCATTGCTGACGTATATAATATGAACTAGTTACGATTCTATTTCACGTCGGCACAACTGTTTCTGTCAAAAAGTGTTCTTACCTCGGTGCCAACATCGAAAAAATCATTGGCGGGAAGTTGAAAAAGTGAGCACGCTGCTCGGGAAGTGATTTTAATAAAACATTTAGAAATTATTTTGCATATCTAATGAATACATTGTCTTTGATAAAACAGTTTTTGTCAGTAATAACCCTAAATGATTAATTTAAAAACATTTATTTCGACGAATCCACTAATTTATTAGTTGTCTTTAGTTCTCTCTCAGTTGGTACTTGGAGCTTAGGCCAAAAGAGTCAGCAATATAGAAGTAAGCCCACATTTTGCAATCCATATTATACATGTCAGTGGTTATGTCATCAAGTCGATGCATCGTCGATTTTATATTCGATCGAGACGTTACTGGTTTTTGTTCTACTTGCACAGTCTTGTGTGTATGTTATTAGTTTGTCTAAGGTTCTGCCTTGACGCGTGAGTCCGGCACATTCTTTGATAGTTCTTTGCTTGCTTTAAAACTCAACAAAAAAGGAGTTGCGCTAGAGATTGTGTTTGCATTTCTACGAAGAGTTAGATATTTATAGATACTTAATAGACTCAGAAATACTTGAGTATAAATCTTGGTACTTAAGTACGAAACTAAGTCTTAAGTACAAATAAATAGAAGCAAATACTTATGTTCAAGTACTAAGTAGGGCCTTTCAAAAGTATTGAGTAATAAGTTTTAAGTAACGAAAATGTACTTTAAGTAGTACTTAAGTATTTTCTTACTTAACCCTTGTGTCAATAGATAAAATAAATGACATAAACGAACCCATAGCATACCCGGGTATGTAACCATATTTACGTATATTTCTGTGGAACTCTTTCATTTTTTTGCTTTATATATAAGGAAAATATTTAGTCAAACAGTTCCTAAGAATTTATTTTGATGATTAGACCTGTTCCGAAAGGTGGGGTATGCTGCATATGGCTTACAAAACTTCGAGGTAGGATAATTGTTGATGATAGAAATGCATTTTTTTAGAGTATCTCAAGGAGAATTTGTTCATAATAAGTGTAAATTTCGTTCTTTTTCTACTGGCTGGCAAGGGTGATTAGATCA
The DNA here is from genome assembly GCA_963924295.1 of Dioctria rufipes. Classification (NCBI taxonomy): domain Eukaryota; kingdom Metazoa; phylum Arthropoda; class Insecta; order Diptera; family Asilidae; genus Dioctria; species Dioctria rufipes. Next base: position 56,552,906 of record OZ002742.1, read on the forward strand.
TAAATTTCATTTTGAGGTATCGACCCCAAAGCATACCTCATACTGGAACTTTCTTCAGAATTTCAAGCTATACCCTCGCGTATACTGCTTTCTACCGAGTTCGGATTTGTGACAAAACCACGATTTGCTCTTATGTATCAAAAAATAGGAAATCTGTAATTTTGCTTTCAACAGTGCATTACGATAAAAGTGTTAGTGGTGTCCTCCAAAAGACTGAAATCATATTGTTTTACAACAAATGCAGGGGGGGGGGGGTGAGAAAATATGGATAAGATGGTAGGACATTACACCACCAAGAGACGTACGTTTTGGATGTGGCTGCTCTGGCAGCCTTCATTATATACGATACCCGCAATTCTAACCAAAAGACAAATAAGAGACGTACGTTTCTGCAAGATCTTGGTGAAGCCCTCACCATCCCAGCAGGAACAAATCATAGCAGCGAATTCACACATTATGAGGAACTTCGGGATCAGATATGCTATCGAATGCATGATGGGACACCAAATACCAATCAGATCTACATCCACGTCAAGTGGGCCAGCAGCACGGGATCAAACTGACAGACTGAAAAGTAACTGCAGTATTTGCAAAGAGGAGGGTTAGCGGTGACCCACGCGAAAATGTTGCACAACATGCTGTAAGCCTGCACGTGCAGAGCATTCTACAGAATTTCCCAGATGTAAAAAATGTTTGTCATAATAAATTCTATAAAGTTTTTTAAGAATTAACTCTATTTTTGAGGCCAGCCATTCCCTTTAACTCGTGCACGAATTTGTCTATTTCTTTACTATTTTCGACACTCTCGTAGACCCACTTTTCGTCATCACAGCGAGCTGAAATTTGGTACACAGGTTCATGTCGCGTGACAATTGAATCTGTCAAAATTTCAACCGGAAATTTCCATGGAAAAATCATTTGAAAATTTGGTACAAATTTGATTAGTGATAAATCCGTTTCAGGAAAAATGCAGTTTTCCGATTTTTCCGAAAAATTTTCCGGAATTTTCCGACTTTTCCGGAAAATTTTCCGGTAAAATAGTTTTCTAAATTATGCAGGATCAAGTTTGCTATCAACTGGAATCATTACTTTCTCTCCGGCAATGGTGAAAACTTGCAGAAAAAATTGAGGAAAATTCATGTAAAACGCTTTTCCAGAGTTTTTCCGACCAAGGAAGCGTTTGAGCGTTTTGCAACCTAAGACAAAGTTGTAGAGCGAAATGAGTTGTATAAAGTTCCTTTGTGGAAAACTCCATGGAAAACCCGGAAAAGCGGGTAATTCATCGGAAAAATTTTCATCTATATGATTAGTAATAAATCTGTTTCAGGAAAAATGCAGAATTTTCCAATTTAGTTAACGTGAAAAAGGCAGAAAATAAAATAAATAAAAAACAAAACTGAGGCCAAGTCGCATGAAAAAGTAGAAAATAAACTTTTCATCACACACAGAGGTGGACTCAGATTTTATTCGCTGACAATCACCGATATATTTCAGTATGATCAATCAGGGGTAATAAGTGATTTGATTCACGAAGAGAAAGAATATTCAAGAGAAAGATCCGAATCAAAAAATCTGAGTCCACCTCTTTGTGTGAAGAAAAGTTTATTTTTTACTTTTTCATGCGACTTGGCCTCAGTTTTGTTTGAAAACTTGTTTTTTACTTATTTTCTTGCTTTCAATCCCCATTCCTAAAAAATGTATTACATATCTGGGTATGCTTTGAGCTTGGTAACGTATATTTATAATTCAGGTCTATCTTCTGACGAACCATAGAATACTTTTCAAAATTTTATAGCATATATCAGCTACAAATAGAGTCCTTGAGGATAACTAAAGTGATGGATAAAAAATTTCGAAGATTAGATAAAGTTTTTTCATTCTCAAAATTTCAAACATACCCAGGTATTGACACAAGGGTTAAGTATTGCCCAGCTCTGCTCAGAAATAGAATAGAATTGCCAGCTCACTTTTCTTCTCATCTGAAAGTGTGTCTCTGAGATAATCTTTAATCCTTCTTTATGGGGAAAAGATCTCTCTCTAGGGACCGGATTGACTAACTCCGAGAGTTGTGGAGATGAGAGCTCTTTTGCCACTTAACTCTTCACTCGCAATTCTGTAACTCGTGTAATTTGTAGAGAGATTTACCAAACTCTTTATTCCACTCAGCAAAACTCTCGGCTGTGCAAGTTGTGGAGAAGTAAGAAAAATATTTCTCAACTGACAGCATTGTTTGCTTTTATTGTCCTTTGTGAAGACCAATGTATCTAGGAATTTCAAATTGTATTCACTGCATATCCTGGCTATGTTTACAAAAACAAATCAAGGTACCCGCTAGAAATTGTAATTCGCCGTAGCAAAACAATTGAACATTTACAATGCCGGTTTATTTGTTTACAATTGAATTTTCATTGTTAGTTGACGGAAGGCTTAGGGGTATTTATATGATGTCAGACATACAAAGTCAACGACAAGAAATATTATCAGTAAATAAATGGGACACTAGGAAAATGTTTGAAAATTCAAAAAATTATAAAATTATAAATTTAAAAATTTCGCGATATAATGGGATCTCTTCTATTGAATTCATTCAATACTTAATAAAATTTCATCCACTAAGTTATGTGGCCGCTCTGAAAATATCGAAGTTTACTACTTCCATGACTAAAACAAACACATCGATGAGGTTCTACTACAGGAAGAAAAATGCTTAAGTTTTCTTCCTGATAGCCTATCCTTTTTGCTATATAATCTAAGGTTGAAACATATTTAGATTAGGTTTTTGAAGCTATGGAATTAGGTGTTAATCTTGAAAAAAGAGATATCGAAGCATTCCAGCTCCCTTCATTTTATATTATACCATTTTGCTCCTTATTGGAAGTTTTCCTTGCATATCTCCCAATCGGGATATTTTTTTTTGTTTGTTTCATTTTCTCTCATTTTATACAAACTATATGTGTTCGACGAACCTACAAAGAGAAGGGTCAAGGTAAAAAACACAACAACAATGCAAACCATCTTACCTTCACAGGTGCGAAAATCCCTCGACGACATGAAAAGAAACAAAAAAAAAATGAATTAAAAAATGAAATACATACAATGAATTATAAATTAATAAGTACAAATAGACTAATAAAACAAGTATATCTACAAATCGAGCAGACATACAAGAGTTTTACTACATATAAAACCCATAAACAAACAAACAACATAGAATACAGGCAAAGTAATTAACTTACCTGCCTCAACACAATAAGCAAGAAAAACACAATTAGCTTGCAAAGGCAGGTACATGCAGAAGATTGGTGGACATTTCAGGTGAGACAAGCACCCAAAACAAGCTCACCTGTACAGGTGTCCACCAACCTTAAATCACAACACAAACATAAACAATTACATGAAATATTGTACATACCTGCACATAACAATCCACAGCGATGACGAATGCACAAAACACAACAAAAACACTACTAACTTAACAAAATTTAATAAAATTCACTTCGCGCGCGCTTGAATAAAATAACATCGCGAACTTTAAGTTCCCATGACGTTTGACACGTCGCGCGAATTCAATAGTCGCGTTCGTTGCGCGGTATTTTTCGCGTAATTCGCGATTTTTATCAATTACATTTACACTAATGAGTGTAAAAGAGAGGCAAGGCGCGAGCAGGACAAAACAACAAATTTTAGGAGAGGAATGGCTTAGAATGAACTGAAAAATGACGTGTCGATCAGTTATGGTAAAATTTGTAAAATTCAAATAAAATCAATAAAATTAATTGTAATTCCTTATGGGATACACGCCAAAAAATTTGAAATTCATTTTGGCAATTAATAAAAATTATAAAAAAACTGATTAAGTCATAAAAGTTCAATAAATCGAAAATTTCACATTATGGATAGTGAAATTGAAACAATTTTCCTCTATAAAAGGCGTGTCATTCCATCATTCAGTCTCTTAGTTTTTTTCGAGTTGCCATAGAGTGAACCACATGTCAAAGCATAGTTCGGTTTTCATGCAATAATCTCCAGTAGTCAGTGAATTTTTTTCCCAAGTTTTTGTTGTTTTTTTTTTCACAAATTTATTTAAAGTAAGTTTTTTTGTGAATTTTCACAAAGTTCTTATTGGACGCCAAATAAGTGAAGGCTACGAAGTCATCAGTAACAAGGGTTTTTGCAAGGTAGAGTTCAGTACTGGTCAAAAATATCAATTTGAGTTTCAGTTAAAGTAATTGATAAAGTGTTCATAATTACGTGTCGTAACCTAAACAAATTGAATAATAATAATCATATTTCATTTACTTCCAGCATTTTTAATTAATTACACATTTTCTAGCAATGACTTTTACAATAATTTACTGTTTTTGATATAATGGACAATTAATGCCCATCGGGTCATATTGGACATTTCATACCCGACCAATACAATTAGACATAAAGTCATTTACGTATTAATTTATAAAATAGTGAAGCATTAATACCTTGAATTTTGTAAGAATCGTGAATTTGTAAATTATTAAGAGCGTAATTTAAATTTCTTAATTGAGTCATAATATGAGTGAAGAAATTTTTTTTTTTCAATTTCTAATTACATTATTGAATAAGGTTGAATTGTAGTAAAGTTTAAGGTAGAATAGTTTTTTTTATATTAATTTTCATGAATTAAAGAATTGAATGACAACCAACGATATTTTTCAATGCTACACTACCTTGCACCATTTTAATTTCAGTTTGCAGCACATCGCGCTTTGTAGGCGCGGCTCATCGAATATCAATTATAGTAATTGACATTTTCTGTGAGTTGTAAATTTACGAACGCAGTTCATCATATGTCAATTATTGGAATCGACATATGATCAACAACGAACAGCAAACAGATCTTAACAATATGTTTTAATCGTATTTAAAAAAAAAAATTTGTACCAAGGGGAAACAATAATTATTTTTGCAAGTGCCAGGGAAATTTGACAGGCACTCGTTATTCAAGCTTATTTAATTATTCAATTCAATTCATACATTTAAATTCTCGACTTAAATTTCACAAAGTTAGACAGGTTGAATTGCATTTAAGGTTAACTCGAATTATTTTTTTTTGCTTGGGCGAAATTAATTTAAGTCCTACCAGAGTAGAACTGTTATTTCTTCGCCAAAAGATTCTATTAAAAGTTTCGAGTATTTCATATGTTCAGTTCTCCTGTGTTGTTTCCACGAGTATAAAGAATTATACAGACAGATAATAATTGGGTAAAGCATGAACTGCATCTTTTGGATAACACAACAAGTCAAACGTTTAAGTTTTCAATATTGATTCGCCCTAATTGCAGGTATGTGTACGTGTTCAAATTTTGGAGAGCGTGATAAGTGGTAGAAATTCTGCATTTTAATTGAATCGAACCTGGTATAAGACTTTCTGCTGAACTAATGTGGTCACTTTAATGTGGGTACATGGATACATCAACGTAGGAGGCAATGACCGACGAGCTGGGCAGGGAATCCAGACTACGACAGCTAAAGAAAGATTATCTAAGTGATTAACTAACTAAGGCGAACTACACTAGAGGATTTATGCAATAAAAACCTATTTCCAGACTACCCTTCGAAAGGAAAAACCGCTGAATTGTTACAACTAAGCAAAGATAAAACCAGGCGCATTATCCGGGCATTTATTGGATACTTTGCAGACAGTATATGCAGACGAAGAGGAAGATTCCTTCCAATTGGCAATTATCATGTGCAAACAGAAGAATTATAATTCATGGAAAAAACTTCCCAACACCATCAGAATTAATGTGCAGCTCATCTAAGAAAATACTGAAAGTTGTCGAAATTACGCTGTGGCGGATTGGCGACGCGTTTTGATCTACCTTGGACGGCCATACCACAATTTTAGGATTTGCGCTAAGTTCAGCGAAAGTCACTTTGCGAGCTGGAAAGAGTGTATATGGTAGGCTGCGATTTTAATATTGAAAAAAATAAAAATAAAGAAATTTAGTCTTAAGTCAGTCATATTTCACTAGTGGTCAAACATCTATCATTAGGAAGGACTAATTAGCTTAAGGATGATATTATTTTAGCTTTGTATAGTGCCCAGTTGGTGTTGCCATAGTCCAATATGGTTCTAGGCTCAGCTATGGGTAGGTTAGATCCTAGGGTTAAGTTCAACTCAACAGCCGCATGGTCTGACGGGTAGTCAAGTATAGACAGCTTGCCACTATGATTATAACTAATTGAAAATACGTTCGAAACAATAAAAAAGTCGATGCAAGATGGTATTTGACGATTAAAAAAGGTTGGCTTGTCTGGCTGGTCTACCATTGATGTAGGGATTTGCCTGAGGTGCTTTCTGTTTGTGGGTTATTATTCCAGGAATGGCGTTTGGCATTGAAATCTCCGCCTATTATATAGAAGTCACATTTAATTTTGCTGAAGAGTTTATTGAAGTCGTTCATTAGGTGTGAATTACCAAAAGGGCCGCTGAAGAGTTTATTGAAGTCGTTCATTAGGTGTGAATTACCAGAAGGGCCGCCATAGAAGTCACATTTAATGTTGCTGAAGAGTTTATTGAAGTCGTTCATCAGGTGTGAATTACCAGAAGGGCCGCCATAGAAGTCACATTTAATTTTGCTGACGAGTTTATTGAAGTCGTTTATTAGGTGTGAATTACCAGAAGCGCCGCCATAGAAGTCACATTTAATTTTGCTGAAGAGTTTACTGAAGTCGTTCATTAGGTGTGAATTACCAGAAGGGCCGCCATAGAAGTCACATTTAATTTTGCTGAAGAGTTTATTGAAGTCGTTCATTAGGTGTGAATTACCAGAAGGGCCGCCATAGAAGTCACATTTAATTTTGCTGAAGAGTTTATTGAAGTCGTCATTAGGTGTGAATTACCAGAAGGGCCGCCATAGAAGTCACATTTAATTTTGCTGAAGAGTTTATTCCAGTCGTTCATTATGTGTGAATTACCAGAAGAGCCGCCATAGAAGTCACATTTAATTTTGCTGAAGAGTTTATTGAATTAGTTCATTAGGTGCGAATTACCAGAAGGGCCGCCATAGAAGTCACATTTAATTTTGCTGAAGAGTGTATTGAAGTCGTTCATTAGGTGTGAATTACCAGAAGGGCCGCCATAGAGGTCACATTTAATTTTGCTGAAGAGTTTACTGAAGTCGTTCATTAGGTGTGAGTTACCAGAAGGGCCGCCATAGAAGTCACATTTAATTTTGCTGAAGAGTTTATTGAAGTCATTCAATAGGTGTGAATTACCAGAAGGGTTATATGCGGATATTATTGCTAGGGATTTGTTGCTTTGAAGTTTTATTTTTATTGCAGTTACTTCCATTGACTCCAATTCTATAGGAAAGTCCATGTGTATGTAGTCAATATTTTTCTTCACTACGACAGCTGTACCACCGCCAAAGGTTGGTCTATCACTTCGGATAAGGTCAAAGTTTTTGAATTTTGGGACGTGTTTTGGTTTCAATTTAGTTTCGCTGATTAGTATAATGTTGGGGTTGTATTTTCCTATAAATGTATCTAAATGGTGTCTTTTGTGTATGTGTACTAAACTATTTACATTAACTGTAATAATTTTGAGTTTGTTTAAATGTGACTGTGGGGACATAATTAAGTTTTGCTATTCAATGACAACTCAGTAAGGAAAGAAAGGAGAACGAACCTTTTTTGGTTGTTATCTATTAGCTCTCTATATTTCGGCAGGAAATTGTCTACTTTATTGAAGCAGTCGAAGAGATTCATGCCAAACAGTATGTTGCATTCATCGTCAAAAAAGCTGATACTGTTAGTATGTTGAGTGTTGTTAGTTGTAAGTCGTTTTATCGTCGGATAGGCTTGGTCATTCAACATTGATGAGAAGCTGACTTCCTTTCTCACGAAATTATTAAAGGATTTGTTCCTAAGATCGCTCCTTTCCTGCTTCCTATTCAGAATTTCCATGTATTTCTCACATTTCCAATAATTGGCTGGGTGTCCACTTTTACCACCGTTAACTCACTCTGGAACTGAGCTCTTCTCAGCTACCAAGAATCCGTTTACATCGTTAATGTTTTTCTTGGGTAAGGGGCATTCGCGAGATTCGTGACTGCCTTTGAATTTAACGCATCTATAGGCCATGTTGCAATTACTCGCGACATGACCGAAGCGTTGACAATTTCTGCATTGCGTCATAATAGATGGCCTGAATTTCGGCATGTAAATTCTTTGGCCCAGAAAAATCTGTATTGGTTACAATTGTAGTGTCTAAACCAGGCTTGACTTGTAGCAACCAATTGCCATTTGTACCGCCAGAATTGACTGACCTCTTCAAGGAAGCTATTTTTACCAGATCGTGTTTGGGGAACATCCTGGAAAATTCGACGTGAATCCAAGCCTTTTAACACGATGCTAATGGGCTTGTCTTGCTTTGGTGTATAAGAGTAATGGTTTAATTTTTCATTGTTTAAAAGCTCTAGAACCTTTTTGTATTCCAAAATATTTTCCAGAATAATATGCAAAATGTTCTTATTTATTTTTTTGAACGGAAAATTTCTATGATTGAGTGTAAGTTCAAGTTTGTTCGAAAAATCTTTAATGTTTAGCTTGTACAGGGGGTGGTTTCTTATCCCTTCTTCCCTTCCCCGTGCTTACTACGTTTACATCCAATTGAATGGAATTGTTCGCATTGTTGACCACCTCATCATCACAGGTCTCTGTCTCCATGTTACCCAATAAGTTGAACTGGTTAGTGTTCGTATTTCTATTCGTGTTAGTATTAGTATTTAAATCTTGTTTTTTATTTCTGTGTTCTGTTCGGTTTAAAAGAATGGAGCTTATTTTCTAAATCGTTGTATTTTTTTAATAATAAGTTATAGGCTACCAGTGTGTTCTTAATTTGTTCTTCATATTTGATGTGCTTATCATCCACCTTTGGAGAAGAAGTTATATTTTTTTTACCGATACCAGGGCCAGACATAGGGGAACTTCCTTGCATATTTGAGATTTCGTTAACACCACTAGGGCCAGGAATATGATCTTGTACCCTTTCAATTTTTGAGGTTTCTTCTAAATTAACATTTACAGGATCTTGTCGTGCTCGCGTTTGAACACACCTGCTGGTCAGCTGTTTAATCTTTTTAAGTTTTGCAATTTTTTCACTTGTATTTTCGTTGACTTTCTCTTTTAATATCTTACTTTTTTTTTTGTATGTGTTATTCCCTTTTGACGGCATTCTTCTTTTAAGTGATGCGGCACTGCACACTGAGACATCGCTGTCACTATTGTCGCTGTTTGTTATAGTTGATGACTCTAGGCAAGCTTCGTCTTCTTCGCTAGAATCAATCGTCTCTTCGTAGGCCTTTATTAGGCTATGGATATCTTCCATACAAGGGGAAGAATCCCATCTATTTTTTTAAGAGCACCACTGGGACTTCACTGGTTTTGCACTTTTTGGTTTTTAGTATGTTTAGTTAAGATAATTTTAAATATGCTGTAGTTATAGTTTTCACATTTATTAATGTCTTCAATTGGAATGTGACAATCACTTATTTCACTTTATTTTTTTATTTTTCTTCAATTTTTTCTTTTGTTTTTCTGAACTGCCACTATTATTTTTTCTCTATGACTAGAACTACTACGACTTCACTCGTTCACATCTAGTCAGAGACTAGTGATTACTGGATCTATATTGCCCTACTTATAATATCGATTCAAAAAGTAACTATGAATTATAAGTGAAGGAAAATTTTCTATATAAAAACCGCACAAATAGTTCTGCAAAAGTCTTTCTATACATGTTCGTTCGTTACATTCTATACACTCTCTAACTCTCCACTCTGCATTCTCCACTCACCGCTCTCCATGCAGTGATGTCAGATTTCAAGATTTATCTTGAAATTCAAGGTTTTTGGTACCTATTCAAGATTTTAGACCCGGGATTCAAGATTTTTCAGATCCAATTCCAATTAATTAATAAATATCCTAACAAACATAGTTTAAAAGTTACGATTCTCGAAGTTTTGTAAATTTAACAACATCTATGTGTCAGTCAGCTCTTCTCGGTAAAACTGAACTTGCAGAACTTTCCCTAAAATTGCTCTAAATTATCAATGGCTGTCATTGTCATGTGTGTCAGTGACTCAGTGTCAGTGATGTGTCATTTCATTACTGTGTGGAAAAATAACGAAACTGTTGAGCTGACAATGAAAAGATTTTTAATTGCAAATGCGCTTTTTACTGAATTAATTACATGTGTATGTGTGGATGTCATTAGTTCAATTTAAATTTTTGACAAAAATCCTAAAAATAACGAACACAAGCGGAAGTATGTGGTTCCAGGATCCCAATCAAAAGAATAGGCTCATAGAAATGCCATCCAAATCCAATATTCCACACTGCAAAATTTGCGACCAAAATTTGAAAGCTTGTGGAGGTAAAAGAGGCTTATTTACACATGCAAAAACTGAAAAACATTTAAAATTACTTTTGGGCTTACAAAAGCAACCCACTATTAGCATTCCATTAAGCCAACAAATTCCAAGAAACAAAAAAGGCAAACTTAAAGCTAAAAATTGCCGTATTTTGTGTTGAACACAATTTGCCCTTTTCCGCAACAGATCATTTGGTAAATTTTATAAAATGTATTCCAGACAACGAAACTGCGAAGAGTATAACGGGTAGACGAACAAAGGTAACATGCATTGTAAAAAATGTACTAGCGCAGCAACAATTTGAAAATTTAACAAAGAATCTTCAATAAACTAAATTTTCAGTCTGATGAATCCACGGATTTAAGTACATGGAAGCATCTCAGTGTTGTTATCAAATTACATAGCAACGCATTAATAAGTATTTTTAATGCCAATAATATTAATTATAAAAAAAATTTAATTGGCTATGCAGCAGATGGCGCCAACATCTAGTCTTCTAAAGGACGATTGTCCACATCTCTTTATACGAAGGTGCGTTTGCCACTCACTCGTTCAGTTCATGTGCATCATATGCATGTATGAAATTACCCAACAGTATTGAAAAACTTACCCGTGAAATTTTTAATTACATTCAAAATAGCCCTAAAAGAAGTGAGTTTTTCAGTAAAATTCAAATAATCTTAGAATTAAAACCAAGAAAATTGCTACATCCGCACCAAATAAGATGGCTATCACTAGAAGCTGTAATCAATAGAATCCTGGATTTATTTGAATCTCTAAAAATTTATTTCGCATTTGTTGCCAATATTGACAAAATACAAGAAGTCAGAAAATTATTAAATTTATTAGAAGATTCAACAACCAAACTATATTATGTTTTCCTAAAATACATTCTATTTTATGTCAATAACTTAAATAGATTTTTTTCAGAGTGAAGCACCTGAAATCTTGAAATTACATTCCGAGCTTAGAAAGATTTTTATGTTGAATTAGTTGTGCAAATTTTTAAGCGATTTAATTTTCAAGATGAAATTATGAAAGAATTAGTAAAGAACGAAAAACTATAACGAATTTCTGTAAACATTTTCCAAATTTAATTGCTAGTGTCGATATTTCAAAAATTGATGAAGAATGGAGAGATTTACGTAATTTTGATTTTTTTACATACAAACTTGATGAAAATACCGTCGTCGAAACATTTTGTGCAACCATTATAAGATTGAAAAGAATGTCAAACAACTTTGCATTTCCAATGTTAAAAAAGTTTGTATTCGAACTATTATCGCTGTCAAATTCTTCTGCCATTGTTGAAAGAACATTTTCACAAATAAATTTGAATAAGAAATAAATTGGCAACAGATACTTTAAATGCAATTTTACTAACAAAATACTATTTAAGACGTGAAGGTATTCAATGCTTTGATGTGGAAATCAATTCAGATATAAGCCAAAAAATAAAATCAAAAAATTTGTACGGTTAGATATGACTGTTCTATTTTCTTTTTATACTTTTAGTTATGTTTGTTATGCTTAGTGTTTTGAAATCATGCAAAGAAAAACTTTTGATTTATTATATGTCAATTCCTGTAATTGACATATAATGATCTACGTTTACAAATCACAAATTTCGTCGATTCTGATAAGCAACATGGACATTTGTGGTGTGTAGTTAGTGTAGCGATAGAAAGCTGTATCATTATTGGTTATCATTCATTTTTTAATCATCAAATTCACTAATTTAATAAAATTTAATAATTTTACGCTTAAAATTAAATTTAGCACAATTCAAATTTCAATTTTCTTAAGAAAAGTAAAACAAACAAAAAAATCTACTCAAGTATATTCTTACTGACTGACATACACATGCAATTTTCTAATTCATTCCTTATCTATGTAATTGTTTAAAATTTTCACTCTTAACTTAAATTAATTGTAATAATTTTTATTTCAACTAAATCTTTATCGTTTAGACATGTCTTGCCAAAGATACTATATAGGCATATTTTTGACAAAATGTCACTACAATAAATTACAATTTAACACACCTAATAAATGCTGAAATGAAGAATGATTTGATTAGTTAAATTTCAATTTGTTTGGTTAATCTGTGACCAGTAATTATACCCTTATGGCATGCGATTACCTTCGTCCCTTAACCTCAAATTGTTCAGAAAATGAATAAAATAATTACCTTTTAATAATTATTAGAACAATAAATTTGTTATAACACCAACTTATTAACTTCCTTTGCTGATCTGTGTAATCCACAAATTGAAATGACTACAAATTTGGAGCCAGAAATTTCACTCAACTTTAAGTCAAACTGATGAACAATTTTTATAAGAAAAATTTTCTAAGTCCAGAAAATATTGAAACACTATTGAAATCCCAAAAAAAAACTTGCATATACTCGTAAAGTAAATTATGACCAACTTGGCATATTTTAACTGAATGACAACTCGAAAGAAAAAGAGATCGAATGAAGGAATGACACGCCTTTTATAGACAAATTTGTTTCAATTTCACTATCCATAATGTGAAATTATCAAAATGTTGCCCGTTTATGAATAGATTAAGATTTTTAATTATTATTGGTGTATGCCAAAATGAATTTTACATTTTTTGGCATGTTTACCATAAAGATTTAATCTTAATTTTCTTGATTTTCATTAATTTTTACGAATTTCTGGTCTACTTTATCGACGCGCCATTTTTAGTTCATTCCAAATAATTCCTCTCATGACCTTTGCTGTTTTGTCTTGTTCGCACGGTACTTCTCTTTCGCACTCGTTAGTGTGAATAGTAATTATAAAAAAAATCGCGAATTACGCGAATCCCGCGAAAAATACCGCGAAACGAACGCGACCAATAGAATCGCGCGAAGATTCTACCCCGGTTTAGCACGTCAAATGTCATGGGAACATGAAGTTTCGCCGTGTTTATAAATCGAAAAGTGTCAAACGCGCGCGCAGTGATTTTATTAAATTTCTTAAATTTGATAGTGTTTTGTGTAGTGTTTTGTGGATAGTTCATCTCTGGAGCTCATATTACGCAGGTAATTATAAAAATTTGGTGGATTATTGTAAGTTTTTCTAAGTTTTATAATTGGTGGACACCTGTACAGGTGAGATTGTTTTGGGTGGTTTTCTCACCTGAAATGTCCACTAATTACCCTTGTGTTGCATGGTTGCTTAGTTTGTGTGCTTTAATATGTTTTACATGTTAATAAAAAACACCTTGGATGTGTAATTACTGAGTTTTTATTTGTTTTGTTTTTAATGTTTGTATTAATACATAGTTCAAATTTTCTGTATTTCATTTATCTATCTGCATTTCCTTTTTCTCGTTTTAGATCATCGAGGGATCTTTGCACCTGTGGCATACTCCAGGTGCCGGTAACATGCGTTGCATAATTTGATTTTTAATTTGATAAATTCCCCCGTTTTCTTTTCAGGTTCGTCGAACACTTAGTAATAAATATTAACTTTATCTGTAATGGGACATTGAGTTAAGTACCTGAATTTGAAAATTAAGTTTCTATATTTTTTGCTTCTGTTATTAAACTTTTATTAAATACATTTTAATGAGTTTTAATGAGCTTATAGCAAAATCTTGAATTCAAGTTTTTTATTCAATTATTTCAAGATTTTCAAGATATTTATTTTCAAAATTTAAGATTTTTACATCATTTCGTCTGGCAACGCTGTCTCCATGCTCAACTAACCACTCTGCACTCTCGACTCTCAAATGTCCATTCTCCACTCTCCACTCGGCGTCTCTCTTATTATAACCAACCATATAAATTCTTCCATGTGAGTTGATAAAAGTTATTTAAACAAGTAAAAAAGCTAGAATTGGTCTAAGACCAATTCTTATGATACCCTAGATCAGGGGTGGCCATGACGTCGACCGCGGTCTACCGGTCGATCGCGTAGTCGTTTTTGGTAGCTCGCGAGAGTAAAATCAATTGAACAAATTTTACAATAAATTGCCATTTTCAGATAAATGCGCCGCCTCACGTGGCGTGAGTAACAGATAACCCACCCCTCGCCGACCTGGTCTAATGTCTCCGCCTCACATACCCATCGCACTCTCTTTATTTCTCTCGAAATATCTCTCTTTACCTCCTGTATTAATAAAAAATGCGCGTTTGTATTCTCAGTCAGTGTAGTCTGCTAGTATTTAGCTCTGACGATTGTTTTGTTACGTGATGATAATAATAGCGACTAAAATGAGCGCGCAAGGTTGTCGAGTGCGGAAAAAGGTTACCATTATCAGAGGAGTTATTTTCCTTTATGTTCAAGGTTGAAGGATAAATGTGTTTGTTCTATTTGTAACTCAGGAGGTGTAGTAAAAAAAAAAAAAACAAAAAACGTCGAAAAGCATCTTAAAACTACACACAAAATACGTCACTGATTTTCCGGTTGGAAGTAAAATCTAAAAAATAGAAGAACGTGAGTTAAACACTGCACAGCAATCGGTGATTTTTACGAAGCCAGGAATAAAATTAAAAACAGCGACATTGGTATCGTAAAAATGAAAAGGAAATTCTATTGTAAATTAACTGCATTTCCCTGCCTTGAAACACTGTCATGCTTCGCCTAAGTCTGCAAGGAATTACAAAACTTTGATTGATATAAAAAGTTTAGTCAAAACATTCAAAGAAAATATTCAGGTGCATGCATCCCAATTCCCAAATAAGAATAGGCAGAATTACCAATAACTTGGAGCAAGAGTACACATAATTTAAATCAGGAATTCCAAAGTTTCGCCGAACAGTTGGAGAACTTACACGAGAAGTTCGAAAGAAGTTTTTGGAGCTCGGTAAGAAGTCATCAGTTTCATGGTGTACCCTTTTAACGAACGTATTAATTAATATTGACAGAGGAAGAAATTATAGTTGGTGCGACATAAGTATTTTTCAAATCTGGAGCATTCGGAAGCACCTACAGATTTTTTAAAGAAAAGTTTTTGCGTTTTAGTTAAAACCGTTGGTGACGGCCACCCTGCCCTAGATGAAAGCGCGTATTAAATTTCGTATGGTCACCGATCTATTCAAGTATTGATTTTGAAGTTGTTTTTCGCATATATTTCTAGAACAGTTTGTCGCACAGGAAAAATGGTAATAACTAATTTTATAGGATTTCGTATTCTGCAGAAGTTCTTAGTACAATAAAAATGTCTTGGACTGATCGTTTTCAAAGTATACGTAAAAAACCGAAATTTTTATATGGCAACACCAAGAAGGAGTTGCCCGATTTAGTCCATTTTTGACATTTTATTTGCTAATGTGGTAAAAACATCATGTACGAAATTTCAGCTCTCTACGTCGATGTGTTCTCAGGCAGTGTCCAAATATATAGCGGAAAACGAAATTTTTATATGGCAACCCCACGAAGGAGTTGCCCGATTTGTCTCATTTTCGAACTTAGTTTTACTTTTTTTTTTAAACTCCGTGTACAAAATTTCAGCTCTTTAAGTATACGCGTTCTCGAGCTATCGTGCGCACAGACGGACAGACAGACGGACAGACGGACGGACAGACAGACGGACGGACAGACGGACGGACGGACATGCAAAAATCGAAATAACTTTTAATATTATGAATGGGTGTCCAATCCATTTTGCTCTACCATCATTATTTCGAGGTGTTACAAACGGAATGACAAACTTAGTATACCCCTCTGATTTCATCTAGGGTATAAAAAGAATATTTTATGATCTTTGAATGGTGAAATATGTGGGCGTTATATTCTGCCATATTGAAATTTCTACGACACGTTGTTTAAAAAAAAAAAAAAAAACTTCTATAACAGGCGGATCTTGAAAGGGTTCCTTTTTTCCTCTTATTGTACGGAACTCTAAAAACTATTATAAAAGTTGGGTTAAAATATAATTTAAACGTTATTAATATTTCTCAACAAATATCTTCAAGACCGAAGCCCGAAAAAACTTGTACCTGTTCCTTAATAACTGCTTTTCCTTTTGCAGAATTCACTCATTCATTACAGGAATTTCTATCTAATATATTGCCTGAATCCACAATTAACACAAAATGATGACGAAGATATAAGAAAGGACAATTTATAAATGGACTCATTTCTATCGCTGTTCAACTTTACCATCAATATCGGTTTCTGTGGTCCTGACAATCCATAAACCCTTTTGCTATCAAATTATTTCCAGTATATACTTTCAACCACCTACAAATTGATTTTGATTAGACAAAAGCATTTCATGTTAACAATTCCAGGATGCTCGCAGTGAAGCGGTGAATGCAGCAAATCATCGACCGATGATATTTCAAATCCTTTCTTCTATCAGAAATACCGTAGGTGTAGAGAGATAAAAAACAAATACTACAACGCTGTAATCTACTGACACTTTGAGTGGAGTTTTCTGGGTTGAAGGTAGTTTTCAGGGGGACTGATTGAATTTGCGGAACTTACTCATACCGGAAATTTTCTACAAAATTCGATAGTAACTCTGCTCCGTGCATTTCTAAACTACACTGAAAACTATATCTCACTTAAAATCCATCCGCATTTCGATCATAGGACCGGTAAATGAATTTTGATAAATCTCGTAATAGGAAATCTCTTTGGTGGTTAATGTTCATCGTGGTATAATGGCGCAAGTATGTTTGATTGCACGGACACAAATTTACGACAATAATTAATTAATTTAAAATAAAATTTCAATTCTGAGTGTGTTACTAGAGTCGGAAGCTTCGAAATTGATCAGGGACTCAATTAATTTTGATATACACAAAATATTCAATTTTACATCTGAAAAACTGGATATTCGCTCAAATGGACTCGGATAGATGTGAGAGAATAATAATTTTAAATTTCGAGTAAATTCTGTAAAAAGTTTTTTCCATGTTATCATCGATGATTGCCACAGAAATTCATATCCAGCTTAATGTGCATGTCAGTAGCTAAAACACAAGAGATTCTTTAACAATTTAAAGTTATTGATTAGTTCCAATGGTAACATAAAAGGTTTCGACATTTTCTAGTGAATTTACCTCAACCACGGAACATTATTGAAGCTGCTGACAGCTTTTTCCTTACTTTACTTTGTATGGAAAATGTTTCTAAAAAAGATTGGTTGAAGAATTTTTTTCATATATGGTCCGATTCGATTCAAATTTAATGCTTACTTGTAATATCTAGTAATGCCCTGAAGTAACGTAGGCCCAAATCGAAAAAATTTGCCATGCATAATTTTCGACACAGTGTGTGCGGTCAGCAGCAATCAGCTTTCGGAAAAAAAAAAACGCCAATATGGGTCAATCATTTCTGATAGGGTAAGAATGAAAGGTCAGGCTACGCACTTTTGTTGAAATAAATAAATATATGCAGCTAAGGAACTTCAATTAAACCAGATGTTGGTGTTTTGACTTACGAGTTCTGCTAAGCAGCTGCTTTCCTTTACTTATCCGTAATACGAGCTCAAATAGCCACTTCAGGGCTGCTTTTTGCCCACAAACGATTTTTGAGGACTTGTGGGGGTTATTATCATTTGTGGCGGAATGCAGACACAGTTCCCGCCTCTCATCTAGTCACCGCGACCTATAAGATCTTTTGTGATATTACCCCTAAATGCCCAAGGGCACCAATTCGTACTTAACGTGTCTTATAAAGTCTATGACGCTCTTGGGAACCATTTTTGCGACATCTTCTGGCACTGGAAATGCCTTTCCTAGATGTCTTAGCCTTATGCGGCGCAGAGCTTCACAGTCACACAGGACATGTTCAAGGGTTTCATCATATTCCATACAGAAGCGACAGGTCTCATCCCTTACCCATCTTTTTAAGATAATATCATTGTGGACAGTGCCCAGTAAATAGGCCCGTTATAAGCCTTTACTCCTTTCGGGTGAGTTTAAGGAATGGCTTGTCCTCTGTTGGGAATACTTTACAAACATCTTCGCTTGTCTCAACTGCCCCGGGACATCTTCCCAGCCTTTTTTTTTTATAACGGGTTTTCCAATAAGAGGTGTTATTTTAATTAGCTAGCTATTTCGGTAGATGTCACTCTTGGAGCTGTCATTTTTCGACATTTTACAAGTAGAAACTACGCCATTAATAAAAATGGAACGATACACGATTCAACAACGCATTGAAATTATTAAAATTCACTATAAAAATGGTGAAAATGTGGCAGAGACGGTTCGTAAAACTCGAGCATTTTTGGGTCGTCGCTCAAGAATAGCCGAGAATATTGCTGCTGTAGCCGAAAGTGTTGACGAAAACCCAGGTTTGTCCATTCCTCGTCGTTCTTTGGAATTAGGCATTCCACAAACGTCATTACACCGTATTTTGCATAAAGATTTGGGTCTTAAGGCTTATAAAGTTCAGTTAACACAAGAACTCAACCCGGCCGATCATCAGCAACGTCGAGTCTTTGCTGATTGGGTCCTTGAAATGCATGAAAATTATCCGGAATTGCATCGAAAACTCATCTTGAGTGATGAGGCCCATTTCCACCTCGATGGCTTCGTCAACAAGCAAAATTGTCACATCTGGGGCTCGGAAAAATCAAGAGTTATTGTTGAAAAGCCTCTCTATCCTCAACGTGTGACTGTTTGGTGCGGTTTATGGTCCCGCGGGGTCAGTGGACCTTACTTTTTCGAAAATGAGGCTGGAGCAACAGTTACGGTGAATGGATTGCGCTATCGACAGATGATTAATGATTTTTTATGGCCGGAATTGGATGGTATTGATCTGAACAACGTTTACTTTCAACAAGACGGCCCTCCGTGCCATACAAGCAACGAAACCATTGATGTTTTATGGGAAAAGTTACCGGACCGTGTTATCTCTCAAAGACGTGATCACAATTGGCCACCGAGATCTTGTGACTTAACACCTTGCGACTTCTTCCTTTGGGGCCACGTGAAAGAGAAGGTCTACGCCAACAGCCCAGCGTCGATTCAAGACCTCAAAGATGGAATTCGTGAGGCTATCGAGGACATAGGGTAGCCACTTTGCGATTTGGTTATGGAGAATTTCATGAAAAGGATATGGTCCTGTAGGCGTGGTCGTGGTGGTCGTTTGGATGACGTTATTTTCCATTATTAACGGCATACCTTCCTCTTTATCATGAAATAAAGATCCGATCATTTATCTAAAAAAATGGTATCTTTCTTTGAATATCAAAATAAGACCTCTTATTGGAAAACCCTGTATTATCAAGCCAAGCTCAGGGGATACCATGCGATACAAATCACAGCATGGTAGGAAGGAGATAGGGAAAGGATTATGGAACATGAGGAAAGGGCGGAGATGCTGATGTATGTTACTCTTGAATCTTCGCAGATTGTAAGCCCGCGGGAAAACAGGAGATGGTAAGCTGTTCCACATTCGCACAGTTCGGGATAGGAAAGCATCACGGAATCTTACTGTACGGCCGAAAGTAATTTGAAGGGTAAAAGAATGTGCGGATTATTACGTGCACGAATTATTCTAAAAGGGGTCAGACTAGATATTTCATCCGAACATTAACCACGCATGTAGCGATAAAAAAGCTAAAGGCATCCAATATTGCGGCGGTGCTCGAGGGAGTCCACATGACAAGTTATTGCCAAATTTCCAATGAGCTTGATGGCTCTCTTTTGGACAATATCCAATGAAGCTAAGGCTGTGCGACCAGCCCCGGCCCAGATATGGAAATTGAATTCCATCCTAGGTCTGATGTAGGACTTGTAAAGGAGTCATAGATTCAACGGGCTGAAATATTTCTTACAACTTTCTAGCAACACGGAACATGTGATCTGTCCAGTTTGACTTACTGGAAATGTTAGTGCCAAGAATGATTAGTGACGATGAATCAGCAATTAATCCTCCATCAAAAGAAATGGGAGTGGTTAAGTTATGATCTTATTTTAATGAGATGATACAGCTTTCGGAATTAGATGCATTGAATTTGACGCGATTCGCTTTGCCCCAAGCGAGGATATTGGCAAGATCGTTATTCAATGATCGAATCAATCAATCTCGGTTACTGATGTGGCATTCCGTCTGGAATCCGCAAGAGTGTCAAACGAAATAGAGGGTACTATCATAGGCAAAACTATGAATGGAATTGAAAGTAAGAAAAAGCAGATTATTAATGAGAATTAAGAAGAGAGAAGGAGAGATAACAGAGCCCTGGGGTATACCGACATTTATAGAGTAGGATTCAAATATAACGCCTTCTAATACAACACGAATTAGGCGACTAGATAAGACACTTTCAATCCAGAATAGAAGACGAGGAGAGATAACAAGTGCTTTAAGTTTGGCTCAAAAAACGGGATGCCACACTCTACCAAAGACCTTTGAAATATCCAGAGCAACGATTTTGTACTCACCAGAGTTGTGGAAACTACGGTGCCAACGTTCCCTTAGAAAAGTCAGTAAGTCTCCAGATGAGCCACCAGTCCGGATACCATATTGGCGATCGTTGATGAGTTTCTTGATTTCTAGATACTCCATTAATTTTGAGTTAATGACAACCGTTGGACATAATCGAAATAGTATTAATTGGTCGATAATTCAAGGGATCGCTACCCTCTCCTTTTTTGGGAATTGGCTGAACGTGGTCTAGTTTCCAAGCAGTTGGAGATCTTCCTGTCAATTAAAACAAGTAGAATAATTTACACAGAGGTTTAGCCAGGGATGACGCGCAGCTATGAATTAACATGGGCGAGAAACCATCAGGACCTGCGACTTTGGAAGTCGTTGATCACCATAAGGATCTTCAATACAATCCTCGTTCGGATGTGTATCGGCTCTTGTATATATACACACGGAATACACAAAAGATGTGGGTGGAAGACGTCAATTTGAAGCGAATCAAGCAGCCAAAATATTGGCTTTATCCAGAGAGTCAAAAACCACTTCACCATTGTTAAGCTTCGAGGGTATTGAGAAACTTCCGAAGTTGTTCCTGATAGTTTTGACCACGGACCAGAAACCTTTGCTGCCTTTGTGACTTTCCTAACATTTTGTCTAAACTTTTGGTCAAAAAGATGTATTTCTCTCCAGATAATAAACTTCAAGGTGTTCCATGCAGTCTTGTAGACTTGTCTCTACTCTGGGCATGGATGCAAGTGATAGGCGCCAAAAGCAGACTCTTTCGCTTTTATTGGTTGGTTGCATTTATCGATAAATCAAGGGCGATTTTGCTGTTGTTGAGATCTGCTTAAGGAATACCAAATGTATTCACGCATGCCAAGACTTAGTAAGTTACTGAGTACTGATGTGCATCATCAACATACCTCAAATCAAAACAAATCGACCAACCAATTTCTCTAAAATACTGATTGAGACCTTCCCAGTCAGCATTTTTATAGTGCCAGAGAAGTGCACTTGTATGTGGAGAGGTGGGGCGGCACTTGTGTGAGGTGGTAAATTGAGCCATGATTAAACAATGGTCTGAATTACCGAGAGAAGAACAGATTGAGATGGAATATTTGTCGGGGTGAGATGTTAGAAACAAGTCAAGTTAATGAGTTCTATCTCCAGCTTTATCGGGAATTCGTATTGGTGCATCCACTAGCTCTTGCAAATTAAAAGATTCACAGAAGAGTTCAACAACTCGGCCCGCAGGGCTTGTGATAGAAGAATGTCTGAGCCACGGTATATTATGGACATTAAAATCGCCTGCTAGGACAATTTCGGAAGTGGAGGAGAAAGAATGCAAATGATCAATATTGTTGGAGATATTGTTAAATACCGATACCGTGTCGTTGTCAGACATTTTAGGGTTGCCATAAAGGAAACAGGAGTAGTATATTAGCGTCGCTATGTTGAATTTCTAAATTTTATAAACAATGATGCCATCCCGAATTTTGAAATTTTTACCAAAAATTATAACTTTATGACCCTGATATGAACCTTATCTCTATTTTGAGTCCAATCGAACCATAAATATGAAAATTAGTCCGCCATTTTCAATTTCTTAGTTTTGACTAAAACTTATTTCTTTAATTTTTTTTTTATTTTTTAAATATATTTTTCATAAAAAAATTCAAGCTGAAATTCGGGCTCGTTACACGCAGAATCTGGGCTTTTCTATATATTTATTATTTATAAAAGTGTTGAAGTATATTTTCATGTAGGATGTGTGCCCAGTTTTGCCTTAATAGCAGAGCGGTAAATGGTTAAAATCAGGTAAAATTAGCATCATAAATTTTGAGACACAATCGCATAATAGCTTCGAAGCTTCCAATTAATTCCGTTTGAAGGAGAAAGTTTTAATAGCTGCGTTTTTTTATCTCTCTGATCTGATCCGGTTCAATTGTATGTACGTAAAATAACAACAATGCGTGATCTATTGTTGTTGTTTTACGTACATAAAATTGAGCCGGATCAGATCAGAGGGATAAAAAAAACGCATCTAACGTTCAAATATTCTTTCGAAGATTTGCTAATCTTCGAAAGTCAAAAGTCCCAATCTGGACTAAACATGTCGCAGTATTGACGTGATGCATTTAATTTAATTTACAATCGCTAAGAACTACACCCATTTCCAAAATATTGTTTACTCCTTGGCCTTATAGCAGGAGCACAAAGTAATAACAGCATTCGGGGGCGAAATCCTAGACAAATGATATGGGTCTACCATTATTTCGTAGATCTTGCATATTGAAAAAAAAAAACAAAAAAAAAAGAGAGTTGTCATCAAAAAGAGGGACGATAGCTTTAAATCTAGGACAGTATCTACAGAAAAATCTACTCCCTTCCCCTTCCGAATCGAAATAAGCAAAATTTATATAACCTAAACTGAAATTTATTTCAACCCATTTTAATTTGGAGACGTTCAAGTTCGCGAGATATTTATAAATCTAAATTGACTTATTTATTATCTCCCTAAGGCCAAAAGAGCTAAATGTAAGCGTACAGATAAAACCCCCGAAATAATTGAATTGAACCCATCATGGATGATTGTTAAAATCCCCTAAAGAAAAGCGAAAATTACTGCCTCCCTCAGTTTTACAAGTTTTTTCTACCTATCCAAGGATAAAACAGAAAATATAAAATTCGTCAAGATGATGGAAAATTTAAAAATAGGGTCCCAATTGGGAAATCAGTGAAGGATGCTTCGGATAGGAGGCGAAATTATATAAATGAAGAGAATTGTAAGCTTTTCGTCCCTTTTTTATTGTCAGGGACTTTAAGTAGTTTTATCCTGAAAAAGTTTTTCAAAGGAAAAGGGTTGACGAAATATTTTAAAAAGTTTTCTTTTTCAAGTAAGTTTGTGGGAAAGGAATAATAATTTTAATAGAAAAAGGAGCAGAATATTGAAGGCAAAATATTTCTTTTTTTTTTTTTTATTTATTTTAATTAAATTTGCGTGCGGCCTCAAAGTAATTTTGGTTTTTTTTAGGTCTTTTATCAAAATTATTGGACACTTGATGCAACTTGTAAATTTCTTAGGTCTTTTAGTTTTTTTTTAGTGTTTATCGTTTTACCACACGTTTGCGTAGTGCGATTTTCCCGATTATTTCTTATTTCTTTTGTGTAATTATTTGATTTAATTAGTTTTCTTTTCGTGTTGATTTTTGTTTACTAATTATTCAAACTAACCATTTTATATTGAAGTTTTTCTCATTTAATTTTCGTAAAGTTAACTTCTTTGAGTCTTCCAACTTCACATGGACTGTAAAAATCATGTTGCGTTGCCCCAAGGTACTAAATTGAAATAACAATTCGTTGCTTCTCCGGAGTTAGCTCGTTATTCCTTTGGGGGTAATCAACTCTTATAACTTATTTAAGTTGTAATGAATAATCACAATTACTATTATTTTAAACAGTCTGGCTCACTAATCGAGTAAATACCTGAAGAAGCCGATACAGGAAGTGTTATCAGTAGACATCGGATTATATGCATTTGCATGTTTGCATATGCAATTGCATATAATTGCATTTTTGCAATGTTATTGCATATTATTGTACTTTCTCGTTTATAGTGCATAATTCGGCATAAAAAGTTGCGTTTATCAATTTCAAATGCGTTAGATAGTAGGCGAGAAAGATGTTAGATGAAGTTTGTTTGTTTTGTTCGGTGGTGTATTTGCAGCGTGAGCTCCATCAGCGTAACGTGTAACCGACCGTGCTTTGTCGACATCGTCTATAAGGTTAAGACTACCTAGTCGTGTTTATTGTTGCATTTACTAGTGTGTTCTGTGCGTTCATTATCGCGTGAATTAAAAAGTTCCCTATTTTGTTTTTGCTGTATTCACTGTTGTGTGTTCTGTGCGCTTACTATCCCGTACTCGTTCACGAAAATGCCAGCCATTAAAAAGAATTGTCAGACATTAATGGAAAGTTGGATTAAAGGTTACCCAGGCCAATTTACAACTGATGGTGCAGTAATATACTGTAAAGTTTGTAGCAAGAGTATTACGTCTTCGAAGAAGTATCAGATTGACCAACACGTAAATACGGCTTCTCATATAAGTAGGAATTTTTATTAAATAAAGTGATAAGAATTTTTATCAATTCAATTTTTCTCATATAGGAGCAAGAAATAAGTTCTCGACCAGTCGTCAATAAGTCCTGACGCAAATCACTTCTTCTACTTCGCCGTCGTCACAGAAGACTGAATTTTGTAAAGATTTGTGTGAGTTATTTGTCGGTTGCAATATTCAATTTCATCAACTCAATAACGATGTATACAGAAAATTCTTGAAGAAGTATTGTCTCAATCAAGTAATCCCAGAAGAATCAACGATCCGTAAAAATTACCTGCCAGCTATTTATGGAGACGTTTTAGCAGAAAATCGGGTTGACATTTTAAACAATTTTGTGTGGATATCAACTGATGAAACTACAGATTCATGTGGACGATATATAGCCAATTTGATAATTGGAAAATTAACAACTGAACCTTCTACTCCACATTTGATTGCCTGTAAGAT
Source organism: Dioctria rufipes (assembly GCA_963924295.1). Taxonomy (NCBI): domain Eukaryota; kingdom Metazoa; phylum Arthropoda; class Insecta; order Diptera; family Asilidae; genus Dioctria; species Dioctria rufipes. Next base: position 56,578,238 of record OZ002742.1, read on the forward strand.
CCTAGAGAAAACAAACCATTCAACTATTGCTCGATTCGTAAATGATTCCATAAAATCATTGTTTCCCGATTCCTGTATGGACAAAAAAATATGTGTGTTTCTTTCTGATGCTGCACCATATATGAGTTGGTAAAGCTCTTTAAGTATTTTACCCGAACTTACTGCACATAACCTGTTTGGCACATGGACTCCATCGATTTGCAGAAGAAATCATGACTTGATTTCGTCAACAAAAAAAAGTGTTTTTAAAAGCACCGTCGCGTATACAGAATTACAAAGAACAACTTCCGAATTTGCCACTACCTCCGGAACCTGTAATAACGCGATGGGGTATCTGGTTGAACGCAGCACTGTTCTATGCTGAGCATTTTGAGGCCATAAGAGGAGTAGTCGGTCAATTTAACGGGGCCGATGCACTGGCCATATGTCAGCAAGCATTTGAAGACCCTTTTATAAGGAAAAATATAGCAGTCATTAAAACGCACTTCAGTGAAATACCCGAAGTAATTGAAAAGCTAGAGACCAAAAATCTTCCTCTTTGTAATTCAATTGCAATAATAGAAAAAATGGTGGATCTAATCCATGCACTTCCGAACACATTTTCATGAAAACTCCAAAATAAGTTAGACACTGTTCTTGCCAAAAATCCGGGTTTTGAAGCAATCAAACAAATAAATGCTTACATTAATAGAGCAGGTCAAAGCTTACCTGAGGTTATTTCTGCGGACATGGTGCAAAATTTTAAATTTTGCCCTGTAACATCGGTAGACGTAGAACGATCATTTTCGGCCTACAAATTAATATTAAGTGACAAACGTCACAAATTTCAAATTGAAAATTTAGAGAAGTATATTGTAATATACTGCCATAAAAACTATAACTAATTTTTAATTCTTGTGTGTTTTGTTGATTTTGAATATTATTATTTATTGGATTAAATTATTTTCTAGATTTAACTTGTATATTGATTTAAACATTCAAAAAATGATCTCTAACAAAGTTTTCCCTTTTTTGATAGTGCATATTTTGTGCATATTTTGGCTTTTTTTGTGCATATTTGCATGCATATTTTAGCAGTGTGATAGTGCATACAATCTGATGTCTAGTTATCAGATTTATTTTTTCTTCTATCATGTTGTCTGAAAAATGATCATGTCTACGTGGTGGGACCAGTTATCCTTACCACCCGGCCGAGCGGTTACCAGTGGAGTAAGTCTATGTTCGGGCGCCACCAATTAGATTATATTAGATTTATGAAGAGGTGTGTAGGCGATCTGAAAGATCTATTGTGAGTCCCCGTTGCATTTATTCCCTTTCTAGGTTCAGACTGTTAATAAAGTCTAGAACCATTCTGGGATTGAGGTTCCACACGCAGGTTGGTGGAGGAAAAATATGTTCGAGGTGGAGTAGTCTCTGCCTAGCCAATGCTTTGCAGTTGCAAAGCAAGTGCTCCGAGGTTTCGTGAGCATCCTAACAGAAATGGCAAGATGAAGTCTCAGTCAAGCCCAGCTTGTTTAGCTGATACCTTAAGGGGCAATGGCCTGAGAAGAGCTAGCTCAGTAATCATTTTGAGATCTGTTCTTCTAAGGAGTAGGAGTTCTCTTGTTTTATCGCCAGACGTGTCGATAAGGTTTTTTGCTTGACGAAGTCCTTGTAGCCTTTCCCAGTACAGGGATTTTTGTTTATTCTCCCCGTCAGTTAGGGCAGCTCTGAGGTAACATTTTGAAGTGCCACAAAATGGCTCTGGTCCGACAAACTTAGTTTCCTCTCCTCTTTTGGATACGCCATCAGTAATTTCATTGCCTTTGTGGCCCTCATGTCCTGGTACCCACATGAGGATAACTTTTTTTCTTTCTGGAAAGGTTTTTGAGGGTTTGTACACATTCCCAGACTATCCCTGACTTGATAGTGTAGGACTTTAAGGCCTTGAGGGCAGCTTGACTGTCCGAGAGGATATTAATGTAGCTGGCTCTTTTAATGCAGGTATTGGGACATTCTATTACGGCCAATACGGCAGGAGTAGAGCCCAGAGCATTTGATATATGGCACACCTCTGATCCTTGTTGGAAGTGGACGGTTTAGTGGAACGCCATTACTGTCGGTCTCCCAGAACCACTTGGAATAGTCTTACATAATCCACCCTGAGTGTAATTATGTCAGATATTGTTGTCATTTGCTTAAAACATATCTGTTATAAGATACTTAAATGACCAACCAGGTCGTCTGGCTTTAACTGTTTCTCCTTTTGCATTCCAATGTCACAGGAAATCGCTTCATTTTCACCTGCAAATGTAGGTGAAGAAGGTTTAGTAAGGCTTCCATGGCTGCTGTAGGACAGGTTCTCATGAAACCAGTTATTCCTAGAGAGGCAAGCCGTTGTTTTTTTTTTAAGCAGAGCCTCAGCCCTTTTTTGATTTGTTTTTAGCCACCATGAGCAGGCCGCATAGGTGACCATGGGTCTAACAACCGTGGTGTACATCCAGTACATTACTTTTGGCTTCAGACCCCATATTCTGCCAATGAAGCGACGACACGTGTAGAGAGTTCACACCGCTCTATCTGTCACTTTGGACAGATGCGAATTCCAGATAAGTTTTTTTCTTAACTAGAATTACCCCCAATTATGTTCCAGCGGAGATGTACCGTCTTATATATAAAAACAAAAAACAAGGCAGAAATTGTTACCTCTGTCACAGCTTTTGGCACCTCTTTGCTGTGAGCTTTTTTAAACTCCGGGAAAGATGTCGACCTCGTATTCAATAGCAGTAAACGGAGTTTGCTTTCTATGTAGGTGAACTCTTAACAATCCTGAGCCAGCAAATTGATCGCGAATTCTTTTCGCCAACAATCTTGATTGAAGGATAAGATCTTCCAAGATAGCGTGAAAGACAGTGGTCAACGTCCTAGATCTAGGCCTCTTCGGTTCAGGAGTTTCATTGGAGTTCTTTAAAATTTTCTCTCGCCAATATGGCCGCTCCCATATTTTTTTAACCTTACTTAGCGACATCTTTTCTTCACGTTTACATTAATTTATGGCTTTATTGTGTTTTTAATTTCTTGTACAAGTTTTGTCTAATTTTAAGATTAGATTATTTCAAAAGAGAGCGTTTTAATAATTTTATATTTCTTGTCCAGATTTATTTCGATTATCTCCTTTCTTGTTCATCCCATGCAATTTTTTATTTCTACTATCCGTAAAACTGCTTTCCTGGACTTTTATTCTTCTATATTTGTCGATCTGTACCATTTCAATTTTCATTAAACGTCAAAGGTTTTTATTTTCTTTAACTTGTCAGATCAGAGTAGGCATTTAACTTCAATAAACGTCAAACTTGCTTTACTAGTTTTGCCTTGGCTATATTTGTCAAACCGGTTTGCTCTAAGATTCATTAAATGTAAAAATTACTATTGAATTATTTATTGACTTTGACTTTTCTACATTAGTCAAACTTTTCATCAATAAAATTATTGGAATCCTTTAATGTAGAACTTGGTAATATTCCTTCTCTATTTATCACGTGTCAACTAGTGGCGACTAGTTTATTGCTAGGTAACTATGATCCCACGTCTGGGCACAAGTGCAGCAAAATATTCGTGCTTCGTGCTGGTACGTGTGGGTTCGCCTTCTATAACATCGGTTAGAGTGGTTCATCTGGGGTGAACTAGGTGTCGTGCGGAGTAGTAAGAATTTATTTGGAGGTTTCACTATGGTTCAGTGTATGGGCGTATTTCTTTTATCAGGAGAGAATGATAATTGTCGGGACTTTGTGACATTTCCGAAGGAATTAGTAGAATGAGTCATAAAAAAAACAATACTTTGGAACGATTGTTGCAAATGTTAACATTTCAATTCTTCTTCAAGAAACAGCTTACAGAAATCATTATCTAAGATTGTAATTTGAGGTTATGTTTTTGCTAATAATTTGAATATATAATTAGACAAAATTATAAAATTTTCAATTTTATTATGTCTTCAATAATAATTGAAGAGTGTTGTCTGCATCCAATTCATGTAAATTCCCAACTTCAAGGAAGTAAACGATTTTTTATGTTTTTTTAGTCAGATCAATAGGATGGCAGGTACTTTTAAGATACTTCATTCCAAAAATTCCAAATTTATCTGGGGTTTAAAGGAATCGCTTGGTATTACACATCCAGAAAAAAAGAAGGAACGATATTCCAGAATGAAAGGAATTAAAAATGGAATACCTTGGAGTAATGCGGATCGATCTGAATGATAAAAGAAATACGCCCTATAGGGCTGACATGACACGGAACAGCTGATAAAATTGGCAAGGTTCAATTCGGTGTTGTTTACTTTAACGACAAGTGGTAGAGACGGATATAAAACTAAGGCAATACTTCCTAGAAAATGGAATATCACCTGCTAATAATCATACAGCTGGCAATAACAAGTCTGCCACTAGTGCTACGCCTGTTACTGATGTTGAGTGTATTTAAAATTCTCCAAGAAAACTTACAAGTCACGTTGACTATGAATCTTTTAATAATGGCAGGTTTCAATATGAGTTCTGCTGTAGGTGAGATGGAGAAACGTCATTTAAATTTTGCTCATAGATTTTGCGTGCTTTTACTCGCGATGTCCCGTCTCATGATTACCTATTTAAATTTCTAATTATCTGGGAGGAAAAGGTGGCACAGGTGATCAAGTGTCCATGCTCTAAACGCAATGAAACATTTGCGAAATGTACAGGTATGTTTTTCTGTAACAGTATTGTAACTCTTCAGGATAAGGTAGAATTTGCATAGCTTAGGTCAAAACGACTACAATTTAATGGACAAATAACTTTTTTTACTACTATTTAGAATATAGAAGAAATCTTGTTATTCAAGTCAATCACTTCCGTGTATAGATATTTTTCACTTTTCAAAAATCTACGAATTTTATTTATATAGCTTGTGAGTTGATGAAGATTTCTTTCAAACTATTTTTAGCGAATGTTAGTGTTAATGTTAAGAGTAGGGACGACTAGGCCTCCAGGACCGTGCGGACACCGCAACGATAGTTGGTCTATTGTGACTTCCCCTAAAGTGGTTAGGCAGAATCGAGTCTTTTAACAAGCTCGATTATTGCTTTTGGAGTTAGATTGGGGATATTATCTGGAGAGATAATTGTTTTTCCAGTGATATGCAGCCTTAGACCGGCAAGTGCTGGGCACTCACATATGAAGTGCATCGAAGTTTCGTCTTCCTCTTCGCACAGTTGACACAGTTCACTGTTGGATTTGCCTATCTTCTTCAGGAAGTGACGGAAGGGGCCATGACCAGTGACTGCGTTAGCATATAGTCTGACCGTCTGCCTGCAAGTTCAATAAATTGGCGCATCTGGAAATGAGAGGGGTTGAAGAATTTCTTCGTTTGCCTCACACCGGGCACGCTACGCCAAATGAGATCCAGTTGCCTGTTTTCCCATCTAAGCAGTTCCTCCCTTAAGTGGCTATTTGGTAGGCCAAATGTCGGGTAAGGACAAGTATATGGACATTCAGCTCTGGTTTTAGCCAGTTCGTCCGATTTTTTATTACCGTCCTCTCCCTCATGTCCAGGGACCCAGACCAAGGATACTTGGTTGTCCCTAGACAGTAGTTGGAGTTTCGAGTAGCAGCGCCAGACTAATCTAAACTCAAAAAATTAAGAGGAAAGAGCTAGGAGCGTAGCTTAGCTATCTGAGCAAATATAGATATTGGAGTTCTTGCAGCCCTTACTTAGGCTTTCCTGTGCTCGAACCTCTATAGCATAGACTTCCGTCTGTAAAATGAAAGGTGAGGCAACAAGCAGAATGGATAGTTCCACATCTGGACCAACCACCCCTGCGCCCGTTTTGCCGTCCTTCCGGGATCCGTCAGTATACCAGACTTGGGCCCGTTACGGAAGCTGGAGTCCTCTGTCAAGTATCTGGCTTCTTTCATTTATGGTTACCTTGTAACCCCTTTTAAAAGAAAGTCTCTTGGCCATGTTATCTATTGGATCTTCTAGGTCGTTAATGTTGACCTGCTCGAAGATACTGAGGTGACCCACCCTGGAAGAGTTGCGCTCATCTGGCCTTTCCTTTCGAAGCATACTAGCCGCTGTTTCCCTCTGAATAAAGCGGTAGAGAGTCTGTAACCCAAGAATGGCTTCAAGTGCACGTTGAAGACCGGATGTAAAGGCGCCAGTGGCGCCTAAGCATGCCATTCCGTGCACCTTATCAGGGGTTCTTCTGGTGGTTGCCTGAAATGTTTTAGGCCACCACACAATTGCCCCTTAAGAAAGTATGGGTCTGACTATGCCCTGGAGGATCCAAAAGGTCACTTTGGAGTTCATACTCTACTTTTGCCCGAAAAGCCTGTGGCATGAACTGAATGCCCACATGGCTTTGTTAGTTATACTTTCCGGATGGGGATTTAAGCTTGCTGTCTAGGAATATTCCCAGATATTTTGCTTCTTTGGAGTATTCTATTGCAATTCCATTTAACTTAGGACATGGGATTTAAAGACCTCTTTTCCTAGTAAAAACACCTAGCACTGTTTTACCTGGGTTTATTGATAGTCCCATGTTCTGGTGCCATCTGCAACCGATGTTAAAAGCAGTTTGCATAAGCTCGGGTAGAGCTAATTCAAACTTTCCTTTAACACATATGAAAATGTCATCAGCGTATTCTTGAGTCTTAAGGAGTAAATTTAATAGCTCATCCACAACCAGGAGCTATAAGAGTGGTGATAAAACCCCGCCTTGTGGGCAGCTTTTAGTCGTCATGATTGTTGTGGATTCGCCGTTCATGATAGCTGTTATGCAGCGTTTTTCGACCGTGTTGCCAATCCATCTGACGATGCAGGTTTCTACGCCCCTATCTTCGGATACTCTCTTCATCGAATCAAAGAGACTATTATCGAATGCGCCTTGTATGTGTATAAAGGAACATATAAGGACCTCCTTTTCCTGTGATGACGGGATAATTTAGGCAGCATTGAAGAATTTTTAGCTTCTGTATCCTATGATTCTTGTATTGGAATGAGGAGTAAGGAAATACAATGCTTATAAAAATTTCAATTATTTCAAGCCACATAAGTATTTCGGCAAGATTTGTTGGAAGAAATTTTCTAGAAAATATATAAATAAGTAAAAAACCTGATATTCAGCCACCAACAATGAAAGAACTAAAAGCTTTGCATTATTTTGTGGAAGAAGGAAATATAAATTTACATGCTTAATGTTGGATTAAATTAGTAATGCCTTACGATGCGAAAAACAATTTATTATTATGTAAAGTAGTTTAGTTGTGACATGTATCAAGAATTCTAATAGGAACATTGTTCTGGATAAATGAAAATTCAAAATAGTAGTTAGTAAAATAATAAAATAGATAGTAAAAATCGAACTATTGAATCAACATTGTGGGCATTTACAGATAATTTAATTCTACAGTTCTTTGTATAAAAAAAGAAAGTATAAAACTGTGAATCTTATATCATGAATACAACACACAAAAAAAAGGGATGAAAGGAATTCAATAATAAGCCCGAAATGATATGCTTTTACAACAGCGTAAAAGTTATAGTAGACTTTTTAGACCAGAAATTTGGGAGCTGTAGAAGCCATTGGACTCAAATCTAACCATTGTGAATTTTCTATACAGTTTCGGACATTTTAACTGTAAATACATAAACTGAGTGTCACGTAAACAGTGAACCATACTTAATGCGGTTACAGCTTGGATCACACCAAACGAGAATATAAAAACCTGATCTTAGAAAAAATTCACCGTTTTTAAGTTGTTTGAACTTTTTTATATTTCTATCATTTTTGCTGCCGTTTCCACAAATAACTTTTACTTTTATTTTGTTCTAAATACTTTTGAATACAGTTGGCTCATCCGATTCATCCAATACTTTTTCAAAAATGAATGGGAATACGCATGTTTCTAAAAACATTTTTCAAGCTCTGGCTCTTGCCAAATTTCATCAATCAATTTTTCACTGGGTTGAATTGGTGTATTTCTCTAAAAAGTTGCACATTAAATGTAGATTTTAGAATTGTCAACACTATTAAATTTGTCTATATTTTTGTTCAAATTCCAAGTAATATAATTCAAAGTTTATTCTACCTGTTTTTTGTGTCTCTGGTAAGACCAGATAGTCCAGTGATTTAACGTGAGTGCCCAGATATGAAACTGCAATCTCACGGCAGTTTTAATGTACAGATTAGTTATAACGCGATAATCAGCGCCCTCATGCGACAGAGTATAATCCTCTTCATATGAGTACCAATTATGCCAGTGCATGCTTGATATCAACGTACTGGTCGAAGCGAGACCTATCTAAAATCTCTGGCTATTTGTGGGTCACAACACCCGGCTGATTTAACGCAACTCTTCGCCCAAAGCCAATTATGTGAGCATGCAATGCGTAAGCGACCATAACTTCAAATGCTACGTTGCAGTACACATCTTATATAAGCGACATACTTTGTGCACCTATGCAAGCTAGACTCTGATAGTCTCTCTCTTAGCCCGCATATGAGCTACGACTACCACCAAGATGCTCCCATCAAGGGGCCTTCTTCATTTTAAGGTGTAATGCAAGCCTTTCGGGGCTCTTCAACCACATGGAACCAAGTTAGCAATGTTGACTACACAATTGGTACGGTATGGTATCTATGACCTTACATTCTAAGGTCATGCTTACTCCCAGTGGATTCTTCATGCAGAATCCTTATAACGAGACTGCATAGTGACCCGTTCGGGCTTAATCTTTTTAGCACACAAGGTGATTGCAGTGGACCACGAGACGGTTAAGATCTGTCCTTCAAGTTAGGAGAGGCTAGAGACTACATCCGGTAATCTTACAACTATAAAGGTACTAGTAGTTGACAAAATTACAAGATTGTATATGTGCAGGCTAGTTTTGCACAAGCACAATCACCAGCAGTTAGAGTATTTGTGTTCCTTTAACACATGAAGGAAATACAGCCTTTTCCTTGCATGTCCTTTCCCTAGGTGGTATTACACTTCACTAACTCCTTTTGTGGGAAGACCGGTAGGAATTGTAAAATAAAATACAACTTTAAAATAAAAAAAAATAAACTTTCATTAATAACGTTTTTAAAAGAGTTACTTCTACTCTGATGTAAGATCAGCATCTGGGCAAAAAAGACTTCTTAAAAAACTTCATACTATTGAACGACGAAATTTGTTGGACTACCTCATTGACCTGTTGACGCAGTTCTTGTTGGTTTTGAATGTGTTTTAATAAACTTTCTCCTTGTGGCAGCCTAAATAGAAATAATCAAGTTGATTAAGGTCACGGGATCTTGCACCCTTTTTCCAGTATGAGAATGGAAATAATAAACCGGTTTTAGACGACCTGATTAGGAGCTTTTGTTCTTCTTTTAGTTTTCCCAATTTCCATTAGATTAGGTTAGGTGAAAGTGGCGGCTATGCGATCAGCCATTCTTAGACCCCCAATGGTCCATTGTGATGCCAGTTTATTCTCTACCTGGAAAATATTCCTTAAATTTTGGGGGTGCATTCAAACCAGCTATACATTCCCCCAAATTCGCAGAAAAGGTAGCTACCAAAGCGTATTCGTTCTATTCTATATAGCAATATTAGGGCATTGATACAGTAGGTGCTGATTGTTCTCAACCTCCTTCTCGTCCATACAACTTCTGCAGAAGTCATTGTATTGTTTGCCAAAGAGACACTGTCACGTGATAATTGCAATAAAATTCCGTCGCACATTATTACCGTTCCTTCTTAGCACAGTTTCTCTCTTCCGTGGACATACATACATGAGGCCATAGCTATGTTGAAATCACGCATGTATTTAGTTCTCCCTACCAGCGGTTAGATAGCTATAGGCCTATAAATCTAGATGGATTCCTATGCATAGCGGAACCCTTTCTGGCATCAGGTGAAAAGGTGGAAATTCCTTTATATCTTAAAAAAGGGGAGAAGATTTCGATCTTTATTCATTCAGAGCAAGGAGGCTCCAAGGAATTCATTGGCATACTCCGTCTTACTTATTTACCGAGCATCCTGTACACGTGAATCCCGGAGAGAGTCGGAGTCTCTGAAAATTACATTGATTGTTTGGTAGTAGTAGTAGTTCAAAAATTATGTGGATTAAAGTTCTTTTATTGAATTTTCCATAGCTGTTTTGTTCTCTTTACCTACACTTTTCCTCTCAAACATGCCTACATATTAAAAAAAAAGGTCTGAAGCTATTTAATTAGATTATCTGATCGACAAACGCATATGACCCTAGCGAGAAATAATTCAACCTGGAAAAAAGACTGTAAAAATTCATATTGTCCTGTTGAAACTAAATTTTCCAGACCCAGTTTGAATATTTGCCGAACTAATACTCTTGAATTGTAAATCTCACAGGACTTTATACGAGCGAAGTTGATTTTGATCCACACATGCCTTTAATTAAATATTTTGCAAAATATATTGCTATTGAGAACTAACCTACTGGAGTTAACATAAACTCAGTGTTCTACTAACGTGGAAGACTTTTAATATTTCCTGGTCGTACTTCGTAAGAATTGACAAGATTTGTTTTTATCTTAAAGGCAGGAGGAGGAGAGATCCCAAAGCATGAACACCAGAGCGGTTCATCGTGCTTTCCTGTTAAAAACCATATCACCAAAACCTTTCTGTCCTCTTAATGAAGCGCATCAGTTCTTGTTAAGAAAGGTTTTTCAACTCATCTACGGATAGGAGGGCAGAATCTCGAGTGTCCAATCTGCTCCATTCGAAGGCCGGACAAGCACACAAATAGTGTTCGGTTGTCTTAGGCTATCATTCCAGGCAGGACAAAGACTCCGGGCTATCAACAACTCCCATCCTTGTTAGATGAGCGTGAAAAGAGGTGTGGTCAGTGATGATGCCAACCACAGTTCGACAATGTTTCCTTTCGAGTCCCATGAGAAAATCAGAGATATTGGACCCATCAAGAAACAGTTTTGTGCACCTGAAAGTGCTCATATTCTCCCATCTCTGTTGATGCTTTCTATGAATATCCACTTTGATGAGAGACTCCATAATCGAGGTGGCAAAGCCTACAGCGGGCTCCGGTCCGACGAACGGAGAATCATAGCTAGTTTTAGCTAAAAGGTTAGCCCTTTTATTCCCTATGATCCCCATGTGACTAGGAACAAACTGAAGGGACACTTTGTTCTGAATGCACAACTTAGCCGCAGACGATGTCTAGTCCCCCAGTAACTCAAATGTTATTCGAGGGCCACTCATAACCATCGAGGCTGCCTGACTATCAGAAAGGATAGTAATGTCCTTTCCCTTGATCTCCGTATTAAGAGCTATCCCAATGTCAGGTACAGAGAAGTAGATACCCGTTCCGGCTCCGTCGTCAATGACAGAGCCATAAGTAACATTTTTTGGACTGGACCGGGGAAGACCCGATAATGCACTTCCCTCAGTCCACGATTCCCTTACAGGAAAGCCCACAGAGAAGCGACACCCGAAACAAAGCTCAGGTATCATCACGTCACGTGGCATACTGGCCAGAGGATTTTCCAGGTCCAGCCCACACGCAAAAGAGCAATGAGAAGAATCAGTCCAGCCGTCCTCCCAAGATCCCCATGAGCACAATCTGCACACAGCCCTTTTGGTATCTGTCTAAATGAGCCAGTAGTTCCCAGGCAAGCAAGCCTTTGTATGCTCGCCAGCTTCCGGATCCCAGTCCCCACAAGAGTCCTCAACCACCATACACAGGAGGCATATGTGAGCATAGGTCTAACGATCCTGCATTGAGCAAAGACCCTCATAGCCGCATTATCTTTTTCCTTGATGTGCAATCCCCATGTCAGCTTCGAGTCAAGGTAGACTCCGAGGAGCTTGACATGGGGAGAGAGTTGCAGAGTGTGTTCAAAGAGCTTTGGAAGAACAAAATGCCCAAGTTACGTCTTCTGGAGAGGAGCACCAATATGGTCTTTCTATGGATCAGTGTCATATAATAATGGGTGCACCAATCCTCAAAAATATTGAGGCCTCGTTGCATGAAGGAACAGGCAGCAGCTATGCTGTGGCTGGAGATGAGCAGAAGAATATCATCCGCATACGCTTCAGATAGGAATCCCACGTTTTTCAACATCGTAATGAGTGATTCAACCAACATACACCAGAGTACCGGAGAAAGCATTCCACCTTGCGCGCAGCCCTCTCCACCAGCACACTGAAAGAGGTTCGGACTCCCAACTCCATAGTTAAGTATGGTCATCTTAAGATTTGGTAGAACAAGCATTTCTTACTCTTCCTTTTTTTGGGTAAGATCTCATCTCGTAATTGAGTATATTTTACGCTAGATTGTTAGCTAAAATATCTTTTAGTAATATGTGGCATTCTCAGGATGGAGCTGAGTAATCTTCATTTTTGAAGGCAGGTTAAATGGAACGCTTATTTTTGAACATGCCTTGGATGATAAGATAGTGACAGAGAAATCGTGCTTTCTATGGAACACAAAATTCAATCCAAACTCATTAAATCATACTTAAACGAATTCCTTTCGAACCTCGTCAAATTAAAATAAATTTATTGCCGTAAATCTCAGTTGAACTGTCAACAAATCAAATAAATTTGACATTTCTCACTTCTTACCTACACAGCACCAGAGCTATTGTGAGTATAATTTATGTACGTATTTGTATGTTCAGTTACACATTGTTCTACCTATAAACTCCTACCTCGTAGTGAGTTAAAGTACATGGCATGATGAAGTAAAAGTCAACCTTGAGATCGTTTAGCTCCATCAATCTTAGCTTGTGAAGCCTTTAAAAAAACAGTCCCTTTCACTTTTCCCTTTCAAGCACTTCTTGTGTAAGAACCGAACAACTCTTGATGGCAAAATTGAATTTTACGGATTCCTGGTTCCCCGTCGCAGTTCTTCATTTTACGCAAAAAGCACTTCGATGTGTATACAATTCCTATCCAGAAATAAATTTCCACAGGAACGGGACTAGTATAATGTGGGAGGGGAACTATAATGGAAAATATTATCGGAGAAAACTGGATAGGAGACGTTGAAACTCCATCGTATACTCTTACGAGATTTTTTGTCAACGCAAAATCACTTTATGTTTTCTTATAGTGTGGGGGGGGGGGCTTTCTCAAATGCAAAACTCCTTTCGAGTTGGAATATGTTTACCAAAGAAAATTAAGCGTAAGAAGAGGCAAAACAATATATGAACTATGTACGATGAGAATTTTAATTAAAATTTATAGTCTGGTGTGAACCATCTCCTTGTAAGGAATTGGAAAATGAAGTTATTGAGTGGTCCCCTAATTTTAATGATTGTTGTATAGCTGCTTGGTTGGTTCAAATGGTGGATTCCCGTTAAGAAGTTCTCACCACAATTAGTACCTACTTCAAAGGAGCCGTTTTTATAACTCGTATAACTCGTCAGTTACGTATAAATAGATACTTTGCGTTTCTTCTACGGACCAGTCAATGCTCTACGGTTCAAGGTTGAGGATACAGTACCAAGCGGAATCCATTTTGGGGAGTCAATGACTCGAATTATATCTTTTACCTTTTTGGTTGAAGCAGAAGGGTCTAGTGGTCAATGTCTGGCTTGGCTGTAGCAAGTGTAGGAGAATACACATGCAATCCAAAAGAAATGAATAAGCGTTTCGTTATCATGGATGAGCTTCCTATTTGGCTATGTACTCTTCTTCGTCTAAGTTTGACTAACCTGCTTGGCCGTTGTAATCATCGTAATGCTGTGAACTCTATTTTTATGAATTCCTTTATCTTACTACAATTCCCTCATGTGTTCTACTCCTATGTCCTATGGGAAATTCTCTAATGTAATAGGTAGTTAGCGATAGTCTAGCTTGGTTTGGTATCCAATACATGTGGGCAAACATCCTATACAGGGGATTTCCCTTATGAGGCGATAGTACTCATCTAAAAAAAAAAACAAAAAAATGTAAGCCAGGCAGGGGGGGGGGGCAATATCAACCATTTAGGAGATACAGGGTGATTAAAAGACAAGCTAGTTCTTCACAAAACACCATGTATTTTAAACATTACTGGGCCTACGGTCACAGTTAAGAGCTCAATGCATGCTTCATGGCCTTTCCAAAGAGTGCTCAACCATGTTCCCCTCCTCTTAGCAGTTACGGTGGTATAAACAAAATATTTCGGATTTTTTTACTTTTTTTTACTTCGACCTCTTTTTTTTTTTGTAAAACGGTCATTAACATAACTTCTTTTTATAAAAACTATTAAATGAAGACTTTCCTCTTCCATTTGTCGTATGAAACCCTATTTGCTATCTGCAGCAGATAAAGAGTTATTAGTTCAACACCTATTCATGGCATACCGATATTAGCCGATATTTTTTTTTAAGATAACGTAGTTTCAGTCAGTAAGGGAACAAATTAGGTTTGAGAATAGCTTTCAGAATAGGTTTTGAGCGAATAACTCTTTAACACCTGCCGTTAGCACATACATAGGGTATAATAGGTCAAATTAAAGAGGAGAGTCTACAGTTTATAGCTTTTATACAAAAAAGTTATTACTAAAAAAAAAATAAAAAAATATGAAAATTTTTGTTTAGACCCCTGTAACTCCTTAGTGGAGATGGGTCTTGGACTGGTTGAGCAGCCGTTTGAAAGAGCATGAAGTTCTGCATATAAGGAGCTATTAAATATGACTGTATACCCAGAACTTTTTAAAATACATGATGTTTTGTGAAAATCCAGCTTTTTTACTTAATCACCCTGTAACTTTTAAACGGTTGATATTACTTACCCCCCCCCCCCACCCCTTGTCCGTACAAATTTTTGGTTGGCTAGGAGAATACTATCACCTTCTGCTATATTGACCACCAAAGGGGAAACACGCTGTGTTGTAAAAAGTACAATACCTACCTATAACAGATTAGTCCAGTCAGTAGGGGTATTTGCCCTACAAAAGGTGGGGTAAATGTGATTTTTATATATGTTATTCAGTTCCGGGCCCCGATGAAAGATCCACGTTTAGATCCCTGCAGGGATCCGCGGAGGCCGCCATCTTGGATTAAAATTACCAGAAATTGATTTTTTCAAAATAATTCCTTAACAGTTTATCCTACGACAAAAACTGGAAAAATATAAATTTGACGAAGACTAAATTCCCAAAAAAATTTTCATATACATTTTTTTTTTGTAAGTCTGATGTGTAACGAGTTACAGTTGCGGAAACGTGAAGATTCTTCCAAAAAAATGTATACATATACATATTACCATTTATACAGGGTGCTTCGTCCATGGTGGTCCATAAGGCAGGAAGTGACAGTAGTCACCTAGTCAAACAAAAAATTGTATGGTAAAGGGGCCCGGTATCTCAACGGTTTCGGAGTTACAGGGTGATTAAAAATATTTGCTAGTCTTTCACAAAATAACCTGTATTTTAAAAAGTACAGAGTAAACGGCCACTAACAGAGCTCATTGTATGCGAACTTCATGACCTTTCTAAAAACTGCTCGACCGATCCCGTACTTCTCTCCCCTCAGGAGTTATGTTGGGCTAAATTAAGAATTTCGGATTTTCTTACCTTTTTCTTTTCTTTGACATTTTTGTTTGTTTGTTTACAAAACGGTGGTTAACATAATTTTTCTTATAAAATCTGTAAATTGTGGACTCTTCTCTTTAATAAGACCTAATACACCTATCTGCTCACTGTAGCCGTAAAACAGTTATTAGCTAAAAGAAGACGCTGCAGGCAATGCGATAACTGTCACTGGCGAGAGCTACAGAACCATGTTACGTGAGTTTTTGATACCCAGTTTGAATGAATTAGGGCTGAAGAATATCTAGTTCCAACAAGATGGCGCCACGGCACATACAACGCGCGATACTATGGACTTAGTTGAGGGACGCTTTTCCAGGCCGTGTTATCTCTCATTTTGGTGATTTGCCTTGGCCTGCAAGATCACCCGATCTGACCTGTCCAGACTTCTTTCTTTGGGGTTATTTGAAATTACTGGTGTATGTGAACAAGCCACAGACTCTCGGAGCCCTAAAAGAAAACATTCCTCAACAAATAAGGAACATATCACAGGAAGTGTTACGGCAAGTTATGGAAAATAAATATAAATAGGGCTGAAATGTGTATCAACTGTGGAGGTCGCAATTTAAGAGACATCCTAATCCGACGAAATTTTATGGTACAAAGTTATATATATAAAAAGTAATTCTAGTTTTCTAATTTGGAAAAGAAGTTCTAGCTGAACCAAATATGGTCATTACTTTTGCGCCACCCGTTATATGTAATCGTAAAATAAAAAAATAAAAAATGTTCTTATTTGCCAAAAGTTCTCGCAGTATACTTTGGTCACTAACTAAATTACCCCATCTACAACATAGCCAAGCTGACCAATGCAGACTTTTCAAAGGAGGGCGGTGGCCGAAAAAAATGAAAACAACTCTTGACACTAGAAGAGAACTGCCAAATTTATAGAGAAAGAGGGAAATAGATGAAAGTTAAAAACCATGGTGATTATGAATTCACAAGATTAGAAGATTCTGGCAATGCGCCCCACTCTGCCCTACCTGTTTTTTGAGATTTTGTGGTGAAAACTTACATAGCAAATTTAAGGTTCTGTTAAACTATTTTTCGGACTACAATAGAAAAGTCGTTAAAAAATATTTCCAACCCAATTGAAAGGAATAAAAAAAAAACTGTAGAATCCGTTATCTATCGGACCTGCTTGCCACACTAAAATTTTACCTACATGAAAGCTCGGGATAATTATACTAACGAGACTTTTAGCAGATGGAAAATCTGAGAGAAATATAGATAAAAATGTAATTTTCATGGAAAACAACTGAAATCCTTGTCAATTTCAGGAAACTACCAGAACGCTGGAAACTCATTATCAATATACAAAAAATGTAAATCTCACAAAAAGTTCTCCCATTTTATTCGTAAACTGTCCAATTATTGGAACTGGCGAATGTAATGTTTTTAACACCTGCAGAATATGTCCCCATAGTAAATTAATGATTTTCACAAAACCTTTCACAATTCACATTAGTTCGCAATGAATAGCAAATTTGTATGCTTTTAGTAGAGAAATGTTAGTTCTTTTCATGGAAAAATGCAATTTTATTTTACAAGTGAAAATGTGTGACAGAACCTAAAACGACCTCGATCTTAAAAAGGAGCGATACTATATAATAAAAATCTTCCTTAAAACAGTCCTCTTTTATAAAAAAAAAAAAACAAAAAAGACCTTTTTTTCTAGACTATTGGCGAGAACAACTAATTTGATGAGGATACATTTGTCTCTCATGAATAATAAAATGTTCATTCCACACACATTCGTTCTTAGTAACATAACAAAATTTCGGGCTTTTGAATTGGGGGCGACCCCATGTCAAGAATTCATAAACTTGTGTCCTTTTTATTTACATACTGCTGTATTCCGCAAAGCCGGATATAATTGAATAGGAGAATGTTTAAATGTTAAATTCAGTTTCGTTATTTTTGTGATCTTAATTAAGAAATGAAATGAAAGTGGTGGAAAGAACAGTTTTTGAAAGGTAAAATATAGTAAAACAAATATTGTTCATCTTCAAAGGACTTATAGGGTAAACTTATTTACACGGGTCAGGAAATTTAATTTAAAACACAAATATTCACTTTATTAATTTAGACGATCTTTATTTTTCCAACTTCCAACTAGACTCCATTAATTTGCCAAGCCGACACCCGCTCACCGTTTTTCTGTTCGAAAAGCAAATCCAAACTCCCTCACTTCTTAGTTCTCGAGTACACCTAGTTTTCGTCACTTTCGTGACCCAATTCTGCGATCAGAGCAAATCAGAATCGCGCATGCTTTCATTTCTTATTTATGGTTGCGGGAGGTCAATGCTTGAATTTTCTTGTGGACTCTTGTACGTGAGGAGGTATGCCGATTTTAATAGACAACTCAGTTCTATAGTTCAAAAATATAAAATTTTATTTACTATCGTGCTACTTCAAGTTCGTACATCTAATATCACATTAATTCATCAATTCGGACTTAAAACTACTTTAAAATTTAATAAAGTCAAACGTTGTGGGGTGATGTGTGCCCTTTCCATTTTTTCCTGAAATAAAGAAGAAGAGTAGGCATGAGTGAGTTGGCCATTGAATAAATAACTAATAAGGAAGTGGGGTTTCGCGCGAATACAGTGTACGTGTTTAAGCATTTCAATGCAGTGTTGTCAACTTAACGGATTTCCCGTCAGATCTAGCGGATTATTGTGAGGGAAAACGAGAAAGAAGGTATTCTAACGGATGACGGATTTTTTAACGGAACGGATTTTTCAGCGAACTCGTGAGATTTTTATTCAATTGTGGCCTTAATGGCTGAACTGAATTGAATCTTTTTACAAATTAAGGAGTATCGGGTGAAAATGCTGTACGTTCCACCGCCAATAATCCTGATAACGTCGAATGTGCACAAAAAATTCCCGCCACAAATTTAGTGATATCTACCTCTGTATGTATTTCTTGTAAAAACTAAGCATATTTTTCTGTTTTACTGCTACTTAAAATTATTGGCACTTTCAGCATTTTCAGCCGACACTTCTCATTTGTCTCTGCTTGGAGTGTTTGGGTATAGCCCACTGACATGTATGTAAATGGACTGCTCGTTTAATCAAAAATACATGAAAGCAAATGGCACACTTTCATATTCCTGCCTCTTTCCGTGAGAGCATACTTTCCCACTGAACTGTAACGATTATGAACGATAAATTGCTTGACGTTCAGCGGTATTTCCCACTAAAACAGTCTTATAAAGAACACTTTCTTCGACTCATAATTAAAATTGACAAATAGTACAACAAAGATTTGTGGTAAATTCGGTAAATCCCACTGATATGCATATAAGTAAATTCCCCAATAATTTAAATATAGCGCCAGTATACGACAGTTGGTAGAATAGGCAGTGAAAGCCTATTTTCTGAAACCAAAACTGGTGCCACATGAAACAGGAGATCAGTCAGTCCATTTATATACATGTCAGTGGTATAGCCCTGTCTCTGCGATCTACTACTATTTTATCGCCACAAAAATCTACTTCGCATACGCACTAATCTATTATAAACAGATAAAGTAATTAATACGGTTGAAGCAATTCAAAGTTATAGTCAACCGTCGAATGACAGTGCGAGCTCTGGTCGGGGAGGAAATGACAAGAAGGCTTAGTGCCTATTTTACGTCAATTCAACATTCTGACATTTCATAATTTTGAAAAGAAGTTCTCGGATTTGAATTCGCGATATTGTGAAAAATAAATAATTAAACGTTATTTTTACGTAATACTAGTGTGAAATAAGTGCGAAATATTCTTTTGTGAACGATATTTTGTGTAATAGAGACTCCGGAGTCTTAAATTATCATAATGAAGTGCGCTGTGCAGTGCTGCAGGAACGAACAGAGTTATTGTCATGGGAAAGCATTCTTCAAGTAACTTTAATAGCTTTACTAATTAATTATAGTGTATTAATCAAAATAAAAGTGAAACATTTATAAAAATAAGCAGCCCTGGCAATGCCGGT
Organism: Dioctria rufipes; assembly: GCA_963924295.1. Classification (NCBI taxonomy): domain Eukaryota; kingdom Metazoa; phylum Arthropoda; class Insecta; order Diptera; family Asilidae; genus Dioctria; species Dioctria rufipes. The sequence goes on from OZ002742.1 coordinate 56,597,794, forward strand.
TTGTTTGTTTACAATTGAATTGTCATTTTTGCCTAAATTATTCCAGCCATACAAAGGCAACGCCAAGAAATATTATCTGAATATAAGGGGGAACTAAAAATTTGTTTATTTTACGTGGGAATTTGGATTATAAAAAATGTTCCCCTTCAGAATGTCAGAATTTCATTACTGCCATGACGAAACGAATACAAACAGAGCACACTAATACATTTAGCCGAGTGGCTTACGTTTTCACCCGATATGCCGTTTGCTTATTAGTTATTTATTCAATGGAGTAGGCATGAGAAGGACTGTGAGAGAAAATTTAGTTTGCTGTCAAGTATTATTATATCTTGCTCGAACTACTATGTAAGGGCATGGAGTTTGTAGTTTGACAGTTATAGTAACTTGTATTGCTGCTATATGTGAGTTGGAGACGGTGCAACCAATCTATTGTGTGCTGCTACGTGAGGGTATGGAAGCAACACTCCTGATGTTTGTCGTGTGATTACCTTTTATATGCAGCAAAATCCTGCTGCGTATGGGACTGCAGTAATGGCACTTGTGACGTTTACTCGTGTGCAGTTTTATGAGTTGAATGCTGCTCCGTGTGGGATTGGATAATTTCCAATTTTGTCAGAATCAACTTCTGTATTTACTTGTCGCAGAGTTAACCTTTGGAAATAGATTTGGCGGGTGATTCTGATCTCTTTGTCGTAGCTTAGGCGTATATTTTTGTCACATATTTTGATACTTCACCTCAAATTGGTCGTACTTTTATATTCACCATATTCATTTTGATTTATCCTTTGCAATGAATTAATGTCAGAATACACGCCTAAAAGTACGACAACTTAGTCAACTGCTTCCGAGATTGTGACATAATTTTTATATTGTGGTAAATTTATATTTTACATCTAATTAGAGCAATACAAGTGCTTAAATACGAAATAATATTTTGAATTTGTAATGCGAAGTTATAGCAACTTTGTGCTGCAGTTAATTAATTATACCCGGGCGAGAGCAAATCGTAGGCCCGTTAAGACGACGACTTGAATTTCTGATGCCCTCTAGTAATTGCGCAAAAAAATCTCGAAAATGAACTATTGCTCTTATTTCCTTTTTGTTGACCGTGGAATTTTTGTGCCTTTCTCTCTTGAACAACACTTTAGTTTATGCATGCACTTTTTTTTGCATTTTATTCAATGATATATGTATAAAAGAGAGTTGTTTAACTATACGCTCGTCTGCACTACTTACGTGGGCGCCTTTATACTATACTAACCAAATTCAATTATATTATTTGTTTCTGAACACTTATAACTAAAAAAAAACATGCATATATATACATAAATAGAATTTAAATAAATAAATAGATATTAGGCTAAGACTTATCTCTATATTCTTAAGCAGGTCTTGGGATCCGATTGGATATTTCTGGATTGGTTTCCACGTGGATTTTTTTTTCTTAGGTTATCAATTCTTGTTTCTTTTTAATTTTTCTGTTTACTGCTTTCCTTTTTCTTTTCCTGCCTTCTTTTATACTCGTGCTTAAAAGGCTAAATTGTATATATACATTATTATAAATTAATGAGTAATTTTGAACAGGCGCGGAACTTACGACTAGACATAATCGCAAGTTCCCATTGTACAAATATCCATATTATATATCGACGCTAGAAAGCATAAACGTCGTAACCGACCAAAATGTCGAAAATACGTTATATACACCATTTGAATCAGAAAAAAAACTGCGTTGAATGCTCTGATTCTCATATCTCTACGATGAAAACAAAATAATTTACGCCCTTGAAAAGACCTCTACTTTTTACAGTAACTTCGACTTGATTTGCAGTAATAGGGTCAAAATCCGCTACTTTTTAAGCACATGTCGCTTAAAGCAAATTAAGGTTTGCAAATTTTTAAGCGAGTTACATACAGCATCCGAGGTTGGACGGCTGGAGAAGCTTACACCATTTTTGCGGATCGTAAAATGATGACTTTTGTATTAACTCTCGATATTGTTCAAAGTTACTACATTTTCAATGACTTGTTGCCTATGAAAAAATAGCGTGAAATGCATTTTGTTATTGCTTAGTTTTGCATGAGAGATGCAGTTACTCTATTCTTTTCAACCTATAGATAACTCAGAATATGGTGTTACTACGTTAGAAGAGTATTAAACAAAAACTTAATAGTAACTACAGCCTTTTATTTAAACTGCCTGTCTTGTTCTGTGGTAGTGTACATCAAAAGTTAGACTGTGTTTTAAACATAGAACTTGGATACAGCTCACATTATATCATTAAAATAAATAAGGTATATTTGATACAGCATTTCAGTTGCCATAAGTTCTTTAACATTCATTTCGCTCCATACATTACAGCTATTCAGATACAGCATTCTTGAGGTCCATAAAACAAAGAAATGGATTGCTGTAACTAGCAAAACTAATACTTATACTAACTTTAGCGTAATTCTACTTATTGCAAATTGTGGGTATAATTTTTAAAAACCATCTGTCCGAAAATAGAACTTCTATCACAAATAATTTAGACGTTATGATTTTTTTTCTGATTTTGAAAAAGTTTTTGGGCTCTAGTGAAAAGTTTCATCTTGGTCGGTTACGACGTTTATCCTTTTTAGCGTCAATATGTAGATTCTTCTTATTCTTTTTACATCACTTTTTACACTTAAGTTAACGTAATTAATTTTTATGTAATCTTTACTAATGTAGCTCGATTTATACGTAACTTTTGTTTTTGTTTAATTTTACACAGCATTCGTCTTTGTTTTCTAAAGCACTTTTCAAGAAGAACTACAAGAATTCCTGCGGACTCACAGCTCACTCATACTCCGAATTTAAGGTCTAGGCGCTAATGTAGTACAGTCATGAGAATTCGAATTTTCCTTGTTATTGGATGTGCACTAACTAAGGATCGGGTGTGAAATTGGGAATGCGGATTCGGCTAATCGCCGGGCATATAATTTGGCACGCTACAAAGTGTCATTTTCAGTTCATTCTATGTAATGTAAGGCTTGCTGAGCTGGATGAAAACACGAAAAAATCAGTAGAAAAATTCATTTCATTTAGGCATATATGTTGACATTAAAGTACGACAAAATATCAGAATCACTCTCGTGAACTAACCTTTGTATAAAGTTGTCTAGATGTAATTGTAAAATTGCTTGAATTAACCTCAATTTGTGCCATCCATAGGATTAACTTCTAACCGAATTACTTTGAGTCAACCTTATGATTTTGCTCAGAACAGACTCCAAGGTTTAGCACTTGATCATATCAACTCTGGTTTGGAAATGGGTGATTTCACAATCAATCCTCAGAGCACTTCACACGCGATCTACGAAACGAAACGAATTTTGACTATTTTAAACTGAACCGATATCCCGGGATATTCGAAAAGGATTTTACGTACAGGCTTTTATTTTGGCCTAGGTTCCACTTATGTCTTTAAGGCACTTTACACTTTAATTGATCGAATTACCGTTAACTTTATATTATGCGATGTCAGATAATTATTAACAGCTTGTTGCGAGACGGTAAGCTGTGTTTTTGTCTGTTGTTTCACAATTTTGGGGTGTGTGGATTTAGCGGAATGGGGAAGTTGGATGGGATGAGAGATTGCGGAATGTTAGAAAATTTCTCTAACTTGTTATGGGGTGAGACCGGCGTTACTTCCTACATGATGAGATATATCTCGAAAGTCCAGAATGGTCCAGCGATGATAAATCCCATGAAGATTGAGCAGCGCCAGGATGGTGTCCTATTCACGATGGTGGCTTCCTGTGCTAGTGAAGAAAGTTAGTCTTTCGCCCAGGTAATAAATGTTTCTCGTTTCCGAGTGAGTAAGGTGAAGAGGTGATAAGTAATGGAAGTTTTCAACTAGGAGATGTGTTGAAAGCTACCTAATGAGGGGGTTTGGATATTGAGAGATCTTCTCAAATTGTTTAAGCGCGAGAGATAGGAGGTAGTCCTCGATTGGAGTGATGTTTGCACTGTCGTACAAAAAGGTGTTGGGAAAGTAGTGTCCGTCTGGTCTCCTGTACGCACCTGTAGAGGCCCGTATGATCTTTCTTTCGAGGGTGCTAATTTCCTTCATATAGGATGGGGAAATGGTGTGCCAGATGAGGAAGCAATAGCAGATAATTGGGCGGATAAGCTGATCATATATAAGCAGCTTTGCATATTTCGGGAGACCGTTTCTCCTTCTGATAATAGGGTTGAGTAGGGAGTAGGCATACTTGGCTTTCCTCATGATCAGTTTGGCATGACTTTTGAATTTCAATAGATTATTGAAAGCGACACCAAGATATTTGGTATTCTTTGAAGGCCGCAGCTTTTCGTTATTGACTTCGGTTTCGATGTTGTTGGCTCGTGTGGCGAGAATGGGTCTTCCCCTTGTGGAGGGATTACGGATGCAAATCATTTCAGATTTGTTCAGATTTATTTTGATGCCCCGCTTTCTGTAGAACTCGTCGAGTTTAAGGACATGCCGCTCCACTTTGGTAGCAGCGAAGTTGGCTGACATGGAGTGGGCGTAGGTAACGGAGTCATCAGCATAGTGCAGTGTGGTGGAATTTGAGTCGTAGGCAGGCTGATCATAGGTGATTTCACTATGGCTCGCCGCATTTTTATAGCTGCCGAGGTCGATCATGTGATGTACTCCTCATGGCGCTGCCATAGCAACATTTGTACTAATGCTGCGGTAAAATCGTGTGTTTGACGTAATGTCAATTTGATGACAAGTCAAACTGTAGATATACGGAAGTACCTAAGTTTTGCATTATTTTTTGTTTTTTATTAGTCATTTTAATAAAGTTTTGTTTTTATTTTATTATGTTGATTATTATGCGGGACATTCTCGGGATGATTATGGGAGTTTTCAGGAGCACTGAGAATATTTAATTAGATAAGTGTTGTGAATCTTTTCATTTGAGAATTTTATTCTTTGTGGATTTCTTTGTTTTATTTGCAGGAAATAGGTAGCTGGATGCTTTGAGCGAAATATGGTTCGGTAGTGAACCATGAAGTCTCAAAGACTGATGGACCGCTTGGTGTTTCGATTCCTTAGTCTAATTAGGCTAGCGATACTGCGTGACGATTAACCCGCCTTAGAGTTTCCATGTAGAAATAAGCGATGAGTTAAGGCCGCACATCACATTCGTATACACAACACGACGGAAAGAGTCCCAACGGAATGTCATCTCAGAATCGGTTTTCTAGTACGAGGGCTTATTCTGACCTATCGTCTGAATTAGACTCAATTAGCAATATGCTCCATGTTTCGACACTCTAGTCTATCAGGCTAGCGACACTGTATGCCGATTAGCATGCTTTAGAGCTTCCATATACAAACAACGGAAAGTTTAAGGCTATACGTCATCTTAAAGCCCGTTTTGATATTGTAAACTCATCAAGCGTGAAACACTGCGTGCCCATTCGTACGCTTTAGAGCTTTCCAAGTAGGAATAAACGAAGGCTTAAGGTCGCACATCACTTCAAGTGCACAACACGGCGAACAGCGCTCTGACGAGATGTCGTCTCAGAATCGGCTTTTTAGCACGAGGATGGTAACCCAGCGTCAGGATCAGATTCGACTGACCTTATGCTCGTTGTTTCGACATTCTAGTCTTATCAGGCTAGTAACACCACTGGTCATTTGGAACCCTTTAGAGCTTCCATAAGCGAAAGCTTAAGGCCGCACAAATGTTTTCAGGCAGAGCTTGTAGCGATTCACCAGGCAGTAATATTGGCATCTATGTGAAGAGAGTTCGCACGGCACGTTTGCATATACAAGGACAGCGAAGCCATTAAGGCGCTATATGCTGTGCTGGTTAAATCAAAGTTAGTACAGTTATGTAAGACTGGCCTTGAGGAACTGATTATACGGCATAAGGTGACCCTATGCTGTGTACCTTGCCACAGGATTATTCCAGGCAACGAGATGGCTGATGAAATGACTAAAAAGGGCTCTGAAATGGATAGCTTCGCAGCAATAGTTTATGTGAGGATCCCGATTGGAGCTTTAAAGAGAGGATCGTCAAGTACGCCTATCACAAGACCACAAGACTAGTCTACGGTGGATCAACAGGGAAATTTGCGCTATCGCGAGGCACATATGGCCTGCATATGACAGGGATAGGATAAAGGAACTGCTTAGTGGCAGCAGAACATATAATAGGAGTCTAGTTGGGGTCATTATGTTTCATTGGGCCATAGGAAACCATGGTAGAAGACTGGGTATAGCGGCGAACGATTCCTATAGGAGCTGTAATAACTCGGAGGAAATCTTACCTAACCTAACCTAACCAAAGACCGCACATAACTTTCAAAGTGCACAATATATATATTGTAGAGCCCTCATGTTCCCTTAATGAAGTGGGGTATGTTCGGATGAGTTTTATGTAACAATAATCTCAATAAGGCTCAAGTATATGAAGAGGTACTCTACAATCACATTTTGCCGCTACTTATGTTGGTGAATATTAGAAATAATTAAATGCCCATCCTCACCCATTTCCCTTTTTTTACTTAAATATTTATTGACAACTTTGTCTTTTTAAATGGACTATTTCTATGTTATTTAAGCATTACCAAATAATGACATTATTTCTGCAATCATTGAATAACATAATTAAATTATATCAAACATGACTTTAGATGAATCCTCAGGCAAGTATGCCACGTGATGTGATGGTGCCTGAGCATCATTTTGGGCGTCACTTCTCTGTGAGCATTCCCGTAAGGGAATTGTAGACTGAGGGAAGTGCCTCATCAAGCCCTCCCCAGTCCGCTCACCGACGGCTCTCACACTAATCAGAGTGCTGGGACGGGTGTCTACTTTCCTGAACCTGACATTTTGGATGGAGTACTCGCTTGGAAGACATACCACTGTCTTCCAGGCTAAGGTCTTCACCATCTCAATGGCAGCGATAGCCCTTGATGAGCAAATAAGGGGGAGGGACATTGCTATCCTTTTGGATAATCAGGTAGCCTTGAGGGCTCTAAATGGTCCTCGGATAACATATAAGTTACTGGGTGATTGCAGGACGTCTTTGAATAAGTTGCGTACTCCCAACAAGGTGTCCTTTTTGAGGGTTCCTGGTCACATAGGGATCATAAGGAGCTGATCTTATAGCTAGGGCTAGCTCTGATTCTTCGTTCTTCGGAGCGAAACCCACCGCAGGCGTTGCCTCCTCGAGTATGGGGTCTCTCATCAAAGCGGATGTTCATAGAAAGCATCAGCACAGATGGGAGAACCTGAGTACTTGCAGGTGCACAAAACTGTTTCTTGAAGGGCCCAATACGAATATAACTAATTTTCTCATAGGACTCGGAAGGAAACAATGTAGAACTGTGGTGGGCATTATCACTAGCCAACTCTCTTCACGTTCAACAAGGATGGGAGTTTTTGACCGACCTGAGTGTGTGTCCTGCCTGGAAGGAGAGTCTGAGACAATCGGGCCAGGCTGGATACTCTAGGTTCTGCCCACCTATCCGTAGAGGAGTTGAAAAACCTTCCTCACCGTGACCTAATGCGCTTATTTAAGGTTCTTGTGAATGAACTTCTAGCAGGATAGCACAATGGGCCGCCATGGCCTCCGTGCTTGGGATGGGATCTCCTGTCCTCCTGCCTAAAAAAAAAAATGCCACACTATAAGTCTGTCTCTTTTCTGGTAAGTTATCTATGCTGCGTTTATAAACTCAAGAGGTCCCCTATCTCATTCTAAAACTACTGGCCACTAGAAACCTGTCGCGAAGATATTGTATTTTGGCTACAGAGTAATTCACTCTGTGTAGTTATGCTTTGTCGCTTTGACAGTAGAGGTGTCTCTAATCTACAGTATATTTTGCCATCATAAAGTTTAAAAGGTATCTAATTTGATGTATAGTGACGTGAGCGGAAATTAAATGATTTCATTAAGAATGACTAGAATAATTGAAATCACTTCATCGTTTGTGGTATTAAAACAGTGCTTTCTAGTTACATAAGCTTCAATAAAATTTAACAACCCAAAAGAGACTTCCATCATTTTCGCACAGCAACACGCCATATATATGTAGCTACAGGTGTTGTTGTGATCAAATTTTCAAAACGATAGAGAGCGATTTTAGCTCGGCAATCAAACTTGCAGTGATTTTATAGCCTCCGGGAGGACCAGTATATTCATATCACAGCCCTGGTTCATTGGAATCAGCGAATTTCTGGTACACTTTGAAAGTCTCCTAGATAACGTCAGCTTTTCGCAAATGTATTAATGTTTCAGTTACCAGTTTGTGTGTGGGTTATGTGTTAGTTGCCCTAAAGGTATTGAATATGTTTTCCTGTTCCGCCGTATCGAGTTACATTCAGCTAGAAATTTCCTTTAATTTAAAGAGACAAAAACTTTAAAGGACTTTTACTTTTATGGTAGACTTTTTCACACTATCCGAGGAGTGGGGGTGCATCAGAAAAGGGTTCCAATTTTTTTCTTCTTCTTCCGTACATTTAACCTAGATTAAAGGTTTTGATCAGCAGGGATGAATTTAAAAATTTATAACCGTGGTCGTGATTATCATAGACCAACGATTTAAATTTACATTTATAAAGGAGGAGTTTGTTTATGGAAATAACTTGGATATTTTATTATTAGTCATTATGAGGGCTAACCAAGGAGATTAATACTATTTTGAGCCTGTGTAATTCTCACAATCCGGCAAATTCAGAAAAAAAAACAAAAATTGCAAGATCGATGGGTGTATAAAAGTTTTATGTAGGATTTCTTTTAGTTACTCTTTTGCTAGTGTATCCCCTTGCCCCTTTACCGCCTGTATTCTCTGCATAAGTTCGGAGTTTTTGGAGTAATTTTGCATTACATTTCTAAAGACTTTCGAGTTGATGTTATTTAATCTGTTGGCGAATATTTTGCTTGAGTTGAGTTGTTTATTTGTTGCTGTTTCACAATCTTTTTACTCAAAATAACAGATAGCGGGGGATAAATTTTTTAGCGATTAATTATCGGATTATAGATCACTGAACTTTTGCTGTCGCAATCAAAGATTTTCCTCATCTTGGTCCTATCTCACTACTGTATTCGGATCATATTGGCTAGATTTTTTCTCTCATATGCATGCAATCTTGTTTAATTATCAAAGATTAATATTTTCTACAACGGCATTTCATATTATGGCCGTCCTTCAACCGGAAGTATTTAAGCACCCCTCCCAAGAAACATTTCACTTGTTTTTTAGGTCGATCGTTCTACAATGATAAGAAATTCAACCTCCAATGTTACTTGGGTAGAAGATGCGATAGAATGAAACAACTCCACAAAGTATGATAGATTTCGATTGATAAAACACAGAAAGGATTTTTATAAGATACCCCGCAAGTCATATGGGGTAGCTGCTCCAACACAAAATATATTTTTAGAGTATTGTTACCTGCAATAGAGAAGGACAGGCGACATCTATTGGAAATGGATATTTCGCATGAAATCACTAATTATGTATGGACAAATACAACTTTCGGAATATCGTATTACGTGCAAATAGAAAAAGACTAGCGACATCTATAAAGTACGGACGTAAACAACTTTAGGTTTGGAGAATCGATGTTTCTAGAATAGAATATTCTGGAAGGTTCTGGACAATTTATAGAGTATTAATACGCCCTGCTGTCACTGACAGGAGCGAGTCTTGTTTCAGACAGTGAAGTGAACGTAGTAGATAGGCGAAAGTGTTCTATTTGGATTGCGATAATTTTAAGTACAGTCCTGCCAATAATTAAAGTAGAGTTGATTGGTAATTATCTGTGAATTTCATGAAAGTAAACAGTAGACTGTAATAAAAAGAACTTTTGAATTATTTCTGAAATTTTGTGTTTTGAAAAAGAACTAAGGCATACCTCGCAACAGTATAAATTATGGTTTACAGCTGATTGGAGTTTTCCAGCTGGTTATGTTTTTGATCGGGTCTATGATGTAAGGTTTGGGGAAACTCCGATCTTTGGATTATGCTTTTTTATTGTTCAGTCGACGTTTCGGGTCTTGATTAGTACCCCTCTTCAGGAGTTAGCTACATTAGAATACAAGATAGTATTGTGTACAATTAAAATATTTGATGTTCTCACCTTTGTTCTTGGTATGATGAAAAATTTTTTAAAAATATTATTGAAACATATTTCACAAAAAAATATACAATACAATATAAAAACGTTAATTGAACATATAAATAAATAAATAATTTAAACAAAAATAAATAAATAAATAAAATAATTTAAACAAATAAATAGGTAAAATTTAAATGACTGTTTTATTTAAGGGATCACAGATGAATGGCGTGCGGATTTCTTTGTCATGTTGTGATGTCAAGTTTCAGTTTTCTAAGTATGTGTTGGTAATCTTTATTTATTAGATCTGTGTCTTGTCTTAAATTAGTTAGATTCTTTTTTTCCATGTAGATGTGGCATGCTTCTTTGAATTCGCGTTTTGTTTTGTTTTTCTCTGTGTTTATAATTGTTGCATTATCAAATGCGAATATGTGTCCGGTTTTTATTGTATGGGATGCTAATGCTGATCGTGGTGTTTTCTTGGTTATGTATGTTTTGTGTTGTGATAGTCTGGTTTTAGGTTTTTTGAAGTTTGTCCTATATATGCTGCAGTGCAGTTTTCACATGGTACTTTGTAGACAACATTATTGGCTTCTTGTGTGGGTATAGGGTCCTTTAATTTTGAATAGCAACTATTGAGTTGCGATATAGGTTTGAATGCCATTTTTATTTTATTATTATTATTTTGAATTATCCTAGCGATGTTTAGGGGTAATGGATGTATGTATGGGATAGATCTGTATATTGGGGTAGTGTTGTCTAATTTTATTATGTTGTTAATCGTACTATTATGTTGGGTGTTATAATAATGAGTATTACTTGTTGCTTTCTTGATTAATGTGTCTATTGTGTGGTGTGAATAGTTGTTTTTCGTCAGAATGTCTGCTGCAATTTTTATGTTTTTCTGTGTGAATTGCCGATTACTTATTTTAAATATTCTATTTATGAATGATTGAGCTGTGTTAATTTTTGTTTTTTGTGGGTGATTGGAGAAATAGTTCAGTATCCGGTTTGAACTACAGGGTTTACAGTACCAGTCTGTTATAAATTATATGATTTGACAATTGACAATTTGATATAATCTAATCCCGCTTGATGAAATTCCCATATGGATATCTACTTACAAGTACGAAGATATTATCTTTCGATTATTTTGTGCCTTGCCAAATGAAGGAAATGTAATGTCCTGTAAAATCAAATCATGATGATTGGTACATGACTCTAAAAGATATTTCAGCTAACATACCACAATTTTTTAGCAACTATCTTCCACTTACACTGAAATTTCCTTAAACTTGATAGCTCACCTTGCGTGGCACGAACGAAAAGTTTTCTATACTTTTGATCAAAACACAGATGCGAAAAAATATGAATCACTCGACGTATCTATCATTTCTCATGTTCCATTCCAGAATTGACCACCAGTCAGTATAGGTATATCTAAGGATGCAGAGCCGCTCAACAGAGCGTTTAAATCTACATTATTTATCCCTGACTATAGCAACTCTGATTTCAAGGATGCGTTCAAGGATCTTGGCTATGGTCACATATCGTTTAAAGGCCTTTGCTTTACTTCAATTAGTAATTCGGAGGTATTCAGTGTTGTAATGGCAATTGAATCAAGTTCGGTTGCCATTGATGATCTACATCAAAAATTTATTAAAATTATATTAGTACCTATAATTTTGGAAACTAATTATTTCAATAACATTATAAATGAGGAAATCCTTTCTTGCAATTTGGAAACTGTCAAATATTTTACCTTTCTCTCTAAAAAACACAAATTTGAGAATAAATTATTCACTTTAGAATCTCTCAACAAGAAAAGATGTACAATTAGGGACATGAAAATATCGCAAAGTAGTTCCTGCGACTGTCAATGTTGTTGGGATTATTTGAAAAAATCGTCAATATTTGATAAAAATAATATCATATACAGGGTGTCCCGTATGTGGTCTGGCACCCGAAGGCTACGGATAGGTCATACTTAGACAAACAAAAAATTGTATGGGTGGGGGGAGGGAAATCGTAACGGTTTCCGAGATAACGGGACTTTAAGTTATTTAGGTATGTTTTTATAGATCACCCTATAACTTCTGAACGTTAAACCCTATTATTCTAATCGTTATACCTTTCCAATGGTCTATACATTTCTTCCATCACCCTTTCCGTTTTGAAGTTATGGCTCAACAAATTTAAAATTTCGGCATTTTTACTCGTTTTTTTTTTATTTAACTACTATTTTTATCAAAAAATACGTCATCAACATCAATTTTTCATATTGAATTTAAAAAGCCCAATAGCTTAGCTTTGAAATGACCTATCACACTCTGTAGTAACCCTTTCTGTATTTTTTACATTTTTTCTTAAGCATCTCCAGCGAAAATGGCTTAAGAATGTCATTTCCTACTTTCTGGCACTTATTGAACTCAGCCATTTTCGCTGAAGATGCTTAAGAAAGAGTGCAAAACACGCAGAAAGGGTTACATTTTGGGTACAAAGTGTGATAGGTCATTTCAAAGCTAAGCTTTTGGGCTTTTTAAATTCAATATGAAAAATTTATATTGATGATATGTGTTTTTGGATAAAAAAAAGTGGTTAAATAAAAAAAATGAGTAAAAATTCCAAAATTTTAAATTTGTTGAGCCATAACTTGAAAACGGAAAGGGTGAGGGCAAAATTTTATAAAGTATTCGAAAGGCCCAACAATTATCTATTTACCAAAGCTTAAATCATCATCATGGGATGTAACGTTCAGAAGTTACAGGGTGATCTATAAAAATATACCCAAATATTTTAAAGTCCCGTTATTTCGGATACCGTTACGATTTCCCTCCCCCCGCCCATACAATTTTTTTTGTCTAAGGTCCCTCACGTGCCAGAGCACATACGGGACACCCTGTATATTAAATATTGCAGGTTTTAATGATTTTTAGAAATTTAAAAAACAAATTTTCTGTTAGTTTTTTATTTTATAAGATGTTCAATGCACACATACGTGGCTCGCAAAAGTACTTAAGTAAACATCGTATTCTTCGGAATAAAGTTCACTTCCATTGAGTGATCACGCAGTTGAATTTTGATTTTTGTGTTACGGTACATTCGTTGGTCGTGCTGCATCAAGTTGCTGTAATTTTGTTTTAGAAGGCGTGCGCCATATTGTTTCTAATTTGTCATTGATGTGTTTGCCTTTGTTTTAAGTGTTGCAAAAGTAAGTAAACCGACCGTTATTAGGTGCGATTCATTAAACCATGTTTTTATTGTGTTTTTTTCATTGACATCATCTACTTCCTGTTTCTGAGATGGATAAAGTGAGATTTGTACACACTTTTAAATTTTAATGGTATTTTTGCTCTAATTGTGTATAGAAGCGTAAAAATCGATGTTTTTTTGCGTAGGTTGGACAGAAAACAAGAAAATTTCAGCATTTTACGACAGAAGAGCGAAAGGTGGTAATAAAAATGAGAAACGAAAAACAGTCTTACTGTAAGATTGCACTTTTTTTTTTTTGTAATACAGTGGCCGCAGTGTACAAAGTCGTTAAAGCATATAAAAAATGTGGAAGGGTTTCGGCATTACCAAAGCCAGGCAAACCAAGATGTACATCAGAAAGAGATAATTTAAGGATTCTTAATAAATATTTATTTCGTCATCAAATGTGAAGCTCTCTGCTGCCAAAATTCAAGCTAAATTACTGAACGAAGGAAAAAAATCTCCGTCACTTGACACTATTCGTAGAAAACTTCAAGACGGAGGAAACCATGGCCGAGTTGCAAGGAAATTAACCTACCTAAAACCGGCTAATCGAGAAAAAAGGGAGAATTTTTATATTAGCCACGTTCTGAAGCCAATATCGTTTTGGGAGAAGGTTCTTTTTACAGACGAATCAATGGTCAGAATGAATTACAGTCATGGAAGAGTTTACGTATGGCGTAAGGTGAGGAATTCTCTTATCCATGTGCGAGACAATCATTTAAATCGGGTCTCATGGTTTGGGGATGTTTATTTGCGTATGGGGTGGGTAAAATTGTTGTCTTGAAAGGCAAAATTAATGCCAAAGTTTACTTGGAATTGATGAAAGAGAATATAATTCCTGAAGGGCGGCGTTTAATAGGCAATGACTGGATATTGCAGCAAAATAACGCGCCAATCCATACAGCAAAAATTGTGAAGGATTACATAAAGAAGACAAATATTGAGGTTTTGACATGGCCAGCCACCCCAAAGCCCGTACCTTTCTCCGATCGAAATTCTTTGGGCAATGTTAAAATTAAAGATTTGTGAAAGGTCAGCGAAGAACATCCACGAATTAAAGAATTTCATTGAGGAGGAATGGCAAATGTTTACACCAGATCATTGTAGAAAGTATATGCTTTCTATGCCAGATCGGCTTGCCAAAATGTCCTTGAATAACTTTGGACACAGTGGGTATTAACGTCGTGTTCACTTATTTTTGGATTATAAATTCTAGAAGTGTTAATCATTATGATCATATTTTTTATTACATGAGTTGTGAATTGAAGTAAAATATTAAAAAAACATTTAGTTTGACTTTTCTCTTTCATTTATAAAAAAATTCTATGAATTGGACAAAGAATGCTTTGAATATCATTATTTTTCTTATTGATGCATCGGTGTTTACTTACTTTTGCGAGCCACTGTATGTATACAATTATCGTTCATTTTTACTGAAATATAACCCTAGTAGAAATCGCTCACAGTCTTACCTTGTCTCTTGCGAGGGGCAGTTATTATATAAACCAACATTAATTTGACTGAAAAGCATCAAGGTGTTTACAATTCATGAAGAAACATATAGAAAATTAAGTCTCAATGAGCCTCCTGAAGAGCATTCATTAAATCTCATCGAAGGGCTAATTGGATATCATACAACTGCTTCATATATACTAAACCAGCAATAAATAAATATTTATTCTTGTCATCACCGTGTCAGATGACATTTCTACTCGGAAAATTTGAATTGATTTTTGTGATTTATTTATTTAAATTTTTAAATTATTTATTATAAATTAATTTTCTGATTTGTTTTTCTGAGGAATGACTGTCGCTCATATTGTAGAGCGTACCTACATACATAACCTACATGCCGTAGCGGTAAATGCATATACGAGCACCTCAATAATAATAATAATTAAGAGAGCAAAAGCAAACATAACAAAACAAAAGAAATACGATCGGAATAGCCACACGCCATTCTACGATCGATTAATAAAATATCAAAGTAAGAGTTGTAAAAAGTAAAATGATCATCACTGGTCACCGTTGTACCGTGATAAAGCATATTATGTATTACTCAATGAACTGTAAAAAAAAGTAATTGCGCTATGACGCAACCGATTACTTTATGTCATTTTTATTACACTTTTGCTTAGCACTCTTTCAATAAGAAAAGATTGCAATTTAAGCATTTAAACATTTTATGATTGTTTGTTCACATAGATGTCATGCATTTATCGATAACATTAAATTTTATCGATATGAGTAAGGTAAGCGATTTGCATAAAGTAGGTACTTGTAACACTTTGATTCTTTCCCATGAGAAAGAAATTTCATTTTTAGGTTTAGCAAATTAAGCACTTTGAATATAGTATAAATATAGTGCTATTGGAAATAAAAAATCAGAATTTAACCAGTAATTCTCGCGGTATTTTCTTCTTAACAGATATTGAGCTTCTCAGCTCTAACATGGACAATACAGGTAATGAGCTTTTCAGACCTGTAAAATTTTAAGTAAAAATACCAGTACAGTACCAGTACCTGGAATTGAAATAATTTTAAGTACAATTCCCGGTCCTGGTATTTAAAAACATTTCAAGTACAAGTCCCGGTACTGGTACTTTAAAATTTTTCAAGTACAAGTCCAGGTACTGGTACTGTTACTAGTACTTAAATACCAATGTACTTAAGTACTTTATAGGTCTGGAGCTTTTCAGCTCCTGTTAAAAAGATACACCGATACCAAGATATTGAGCTTCCAGCTCCAACATTGGTGGATTTTTGGAGAATTGAGCTTCTCAGCACTAACAAAGAAAATCAATAAAGTATCTAATTTATTCTTATAACGGAGCACTCTATTACGAGACAACAAAGTTATTCACAATATGCTGAACAAGACGTTATGGCCATATCCTTACGTCACAGCGTCGAATTCGGAAAAATATATGAAATCAATTATAAAATCAAATTCTCATTTACGAACTCATCATGACACTCATTGATATGCACATTAATAAGCTTATCGTAAGGCTCATTGCTATGCTCATTAATAAGCTTATCGTGATACTCATTGACATTCTCATTAATAAGCTCATAGTGACACTCATTGCTATGCTCATTAATAAATTCATCGTGACACTCATTGATATGCTCATTAATAAGCTCATCGTAACACTCACTGATATGCTCATTAATAAGCTGATCGTGACACTCATGTACTCATCGAAGTGCTCATGTAATATTGTAAAATGTACAAAAGAGAAGCAAAGTATATATTTCAAAATAAGCGAAAAAAATGTAATATCTCATGCACACTATCTATGAATAAGTAAATAAATAATTTTTTCCCCGGTTTTGATTCAAACACGAATAAATTTCATAAGCACGTTCATCTAATTGCTCATGACGAACTCATTGATGAACTCATAATGATATGTCTACCATGGAACCGTAAATATAACATTTTGTTTAAACCTAGATGTATGAATTTTTATGATGTTATGTTAGATTGCAATGAAAATAGAAAAACCAAATTTAACTGAGATCCAAATTATAACAGAAAGGCGAAATAATGAAAGTTCAGACATTGAAGATTTGGAAATGTTATCTGATACGAAAAGTGAAAGTGGCCAGTTGATATAGATATCAGGCAACATCAATGTCCTGCAATTTGATATGCAGAATAGGATAAAGCATTTGCCGAAAATCCACCACTTTTTGAACATCCCCGTGAAGTAAAAATTACTGGTGCAACACCATACTCATATTTCATTAAAATATTTAACGACGACGTTTTTAAATATATAGTGAAAAAAATAAAACAATATAAAAATAAATTCTATGCGATTAAATGACATATCTAAAATATCCAAATTACCGATTATGTTGCTCTTGAAATTCTTCACTTTCACTTCCAGTTATTGCCGAAAAAATATCTCTAAAATATTCTGAAGAAATAAAAAGATACTTGCACTATAAAAGCAAGGGCGGATCCAGAAATTTTCTCTGGAGGGGGGGGGGGGGGGTGGAGGAGAAAGGAATCGATTACAATTATTATATTACTTAGCGACAGCTTACATATTTATGGTATTATGAGCAAATTTTTAATAATGTGCTGAAATATAAAAGTTATTGAATTTGAGACAATACAAAATTTGATACACCTGAAAATAATTTTAAACAATACGAAGCTTAATTATGTATTGCACATAAAATAATATTGGGCACAAACTAAACCACACTTAATAATAAGATATAAATTTGGGGAAAATTTAATTAATTCCAACACTCAGCAAAAAAAACAAATCGTAAAGTATTTACCAAAGCTATTGTAAAATTTCGGTCTCAATGTTTTGGAGAAAACTAATCTATAGAAATTTTGTAGAATTTATAACGCATTTTAACAAAACATTGTAAAAATCTATAAAACATTTCGTAAAAAGAACCCGCGTATCTTATGATTGTATTGCTTCGTAATTTTCTTTGGTAATATAAAATGTAAAAATTACGAGTATTTCGTACATGTGTATATGTATTGTATAAAGAGATTTTGTTCAGTACCTATTACATGCAATTTCGTAGACTCAACAAAAATATCGTAAAATTTATAAAACACTTGCAAAGCCAAAAATGAAGTACAGTTAATCTCTGAATCAGTCAGTTTGCTACCAAATGCGTGTGGCAGCTGATTTACTTGACTTTTTATTTGATTGAGGTTTGGGATTAGGATACTCTTTATTGCAGTCGATACCCGCAAAAAGTAGCTTTGTTAGTAATTGTTTTCTTACAGTCGAGACCCGAAATAAGACTCTTTATTCCAGTTGATACCCGTAATAAAGTGTTTAGTATTAGTGATCTTCATACTACAGTCGAGACCGGCAGCAAGAATCTTTATTATAGTCGAGACCCACAATAAAGTGTTTTGTGTTAGTAATTATCATACTACAGTCGATACCCACAGTAAGACTCTTTATTACAGTCGATACCCGCAATAAAGTGGTTTTATTAGTAACTGTCTTATTAGAGTCGATACCCGCAATAAGACTGTTTCTTACAGTCGAGACCCGAAATAAGAAACTTTATTATAGTCAGACCCACAATAAAGTGATTTATTAGTAATAGATTATCTCAGTCGAGACCCGAGATAATATTTTTTAAGTCAGTCGAGACCAGGCTTAAAGTAAATGTTAGTAAGTACCAAATTTGTTGTATGGCAACCCTACGAAGGAGTTACCAGGTTGGCCCCAATTTTGAATTTAATTTAATTTTTTTTAAGAAAGTTCCCTGTACAAAATTTCAGCTCTCTACGTCGACATGCGAGGCACTGTCGAAATATATAGTGAAAACCTAAAGTTTTGTATGGCAACACCAAAAAGTGGTTGCCCGATTTTTAATTTGCAAATTCTCAGACAGCTTCCAAATATGTACTGAAAACCCAAAATTTTTTATGTCAACACCAAGAAGGGGTTGCCCGCTTTACTCCATTTGTTAAACTTTATTTATTATTACTATGAAAACATCACGTACCAAATTGCAGCTCTCTATGTGTACTCGTTGTCAGGCAGTGTCCAAATATATACTAAAAAACGAAATATTTGTATGGCAACTCTACGTGGGAGTTGCCCGATTTAAACCATTTTTGAATTTGTATTTGCAATTTTTATGTAAACGCCGTGTAGAAAATTTTCAGCTTTTCCGGTCGAAGTGTTCTCAGGCAGTTTTCTAGACTTCTACAATAGCGTCATCTATCGTGTCCAAAACTATCCTATCCTTCAAGCTGGAATCAACCAAACATATTAACAAAATTTCATTGAAATCGATTGGGCGGCTTCGGATATTAGCGTGTACGAACACAGTGACTCGGGATTTTTATAAATTAAGAAGATATCGAGATCGGTTAGTTTGGTTGAAGATGATATTTGCTGAATAAACAATGATCTCGCGAAAATATCCGCTGGGTCTTTAGTAATATTCTCGACTTCAGTGTCACTAAGATGAACACCATCATTCTATACAATAATTTAAGCTAGACAAGTCTTCTTTTTCAAATATTGTGCTCAATAGTACCACCATTCCATTTAACAGCCATTTAACAGTTCTGTGAGGAATTTCGGCTTAAGTTTTTTCATAGAGCTTTGGGATGTTTGTGGAAATGAATTAGTTGAAAATGAAATTGAAAATAGTTGGAAACTATCAATTCTCACTAACAAAAAGAGTATGTACGTACATAAGTACTTCAAAGTATGTATAGAGTCAAGTCGATAATGGACCAGTATATTGTCAATTCATGCCAGTTCCAAAAGGAATATGCAACTGGCTAAATTGCGTTGCAATGACTTGATATTTTACTCTTAAACATAAGTATAGTGCGTCCTACTGAAAACAAAAACAAAAAAACGTTTAAGAACACTCTCCTAAATCCAAAACTGTTCCATCCTACTCGTGTTTTTCCTTTCAAAAACGCTCCTTCATTTGGAAGCCATTTCATATCATTGCAAAAAATGCAGTAAATCCTTTTAACACACACACACACACACACATACACTTTGAGAATTCAACTAGAGTGCAGGTGATTGCAGGATACACGTACTTTCTACAACTGGCATTATTTTTATCCAACAAAATCCCAAGAATATTATACATTAGATAGCCACAGACAAACAGACAGACAGAAAGGAGGAGCGCAATGATTACACGTGTGACTTCCATTTAGTCAGGCAGGATAGTGGTACCTACTGTGGAAGATTATTCTATTTCAAGAGATTTTTAAAACCCGGTTAAATGTGAGCCATTCGTATGTATTGCAACATTTGCGGATGTACGACATCGTTGGAAAAGTAATTGCCTGAAAATATATGCTTTTTCCCCAGATGTTATTCTCCCATAGCTAGGAGCTTTTCAAGTTACCACAGGACATATAAATTCATAGTGATTTTTCAATGGAGAATTTGTTTTCTTATTTGCCAAGGACATCTCTGTGTGCACTCACTCAGTACTAATAAAAGTGACGAAATTTATGGCCACAGAAATCGTAGATTGAATTAATAAAAGGAAAATTATAGAAATTTTTTTCAATTAAAATCTTTTATGGAACACCTAAGTACAAAGAAATCCTCTTATCTAAAAAATAAAAATTAAAAAAAAAACAAACTCAAATTTCGCTTCTCAACAAACTTAAGTTGTGGCCACGTGAATTTCTTTTGTTAGGCAGTGCAGAGTAAGAGGAACGTGATGCCAGCCAGGGTCTTGAGAAAACACCATTATGTAAGAATTTCTTCTTTTTTTTTTATGTATAGTTGGCTTTTCCTTTGACTTAAACAAAGTAAATGTAAATATGTAAAAACAGAAAATGTTTATGTTTGTATGCGTGTGTGTGCTTATATATATACACTCAAAGAAATAACCTTGTTTGTCACAAACGTATTTTTAGAGAAATGAGCTTTTATTTGCTGCAAATGCAGAAACAGATGTAATATTTCATTTCTGGTGAATGATACGGAGTTACAATAAAAACATTTGTCTCAAACGTAACTAAATTTGCAGTAAATGAAAGTTCAAATGTAATTCATTTATGGGAACAAAAAAATAACGTTCGTAGCAAAAGCTACTATATTAAGCGTAAATGTATTGCATAACCTCGTTTATAGGCAATGAAAGTCATTTCTGGTGAAGGAAGCACTACAGTTTCACTAAATGAAATTTTTTTCTCGCAAATGTAATACAAGGGTTGCTATAAATGTAAAATATTTGTACTGAATGAACTTGTGCAGCAATCCAAAATGTAATTACAGTCTCTTCAAATGAATCTCGTTTGTGGTGATGGGTTACTCTTACTTGCCTTAAATACAGCTCATTTGTTTTAAATATTGAAATACATTTTCCGCATGTGAATATCATTTACAAAAAATGCCCAACCACTTTTGAAACTAATGTAAATCATTTGTGGGTTCCCAATAATTTCTTCCTTCTGTTCCTTAAAGGCATTTTGAGAGCTGGTCTCAAACAATAAGAGAGTGATGTAAACAATAATTCATTTCCTTAACCTAATATCACAAATTCACGAAATTCAAAAAGCTTAAAACTAGAAATTCAAATTAACAATTCAAATATATATATAAAAAAAAAAAATTCAATAAAAAAAAAAAATCAATAAAAAAAAATTCAATAACAAAAAAAAAATGGTCCAAAAGACGTGGTCCGTCTCTTTATTTCTGAAAAGAAGAAGAAGACCGGAATTAGTTTCTGTCACTTTATAAACTACTAGAATAAAAATAATAATGCTGCTAATACGTGTGGGCACTAGGGCAGTAAAATGACGCACACAAGAATTTTCTGCGAATTTATTTGATGGTAGCGGCCCTGTCAGACAGAAAAGCTGAATAAGCAGCAAAAGGGGTGCAGCAGCGTGCTGCAACGTGTGGTGCAAAACAGATGTAATGAGACCAAACTTTCAGATTAAACTCTGACCAGAATTATACTCGTCGGCCTTATATAGCCGTCGTGAACAACTATGTCCCAGTTCCATAATGTGTTTCCCTGGCAACGCTTGGTTCGATTTGGTCCAATTTTGATTGTGGCGACACCAGCTGTTTGACGTAATATCACTAAATATACTGGATATGTATATGATTTGGAAAGTGGTGGATATGATTTGGGTATCTGATAAAAATACTGATTTACGTTGATTTTCACAGGTTTAATTTCACAACTATGCTGATTTACAATGCAACTCGTTTGGGCGGCAGCAGACACTTGAGTGAGTACAGCTAACTAGACTAATTGACTACAAGATACACACGAACTGAATGTACGTGTGTGAGTGATAAGAGCGATTTGATACAATGTAAATTGAGAACGCGTACAATCACAATTTATGGCGTTGCCAAATATGAATTATCGAATAAAGTAAAATATGCTACTTAACATACATTAAGAGTCTTCTTAATCTATAGGTAGTTTGGAAAATTTTACTATAGGTCGCTTTAGTTGGCCTTGTTTTGTCCTGATAGTTACTGTGCGTACCAGGTTGTCTCGTCCCGGGTGAAGATCAATGATTCTTCCGATGAGCCATGTTGAAGGGGGGAGCTAAGTTTGATGTTTTGTGCTTCCACTTTGGTCGCTGATTTAAGGAGTGTAGATATTCTTTAGACCATGTTCTCCAGAAGAGTTGTGTTAGTCTCAGCACCTGTTGCCAACGTTTGAGACGTGAAGGATGTATGTCGCTAAACTCTTGATCCGGTAGTGATACCAATGACGTCCCAATCAGGAAGTGAGCCGGTGTTAAGGCATCCAGGCTATCAATGTCAGATTCGCTAATGGCGGTCAGTGGTCGTGAATTCAACACACTCTCAATTTGTGTGAGCAGTGTTGCGAACTCCTCGAAAGTCAGCGGTGTTTCTCCAATGACTCTTCTCATGTGGGTCTTAACACATTTGATTCCTGCCTCCCATATGCCACCAAAGTGGAGCGAAGCAGGTGGAATAAAGTTCCACGAAATTTGCTGTTGTGACAGGAACGTTGAAATCAATTCGTTGTGACTCCTTGACATAACTAACTTGTATATCTCGGATAATTTGCGTTTGGCTCCCACAAAATTTGTTGCATTGTCGCTGTAAATAGCTACTGGGATTCCACGTCTTGATGTAAAGCGTTTTAGTGCGGCAATGAATGCATCAGTGGTCAGGTCTGAGACCATTTCTAAATGGATGGCCTTGGTACTGAAGCAAATGAATAATGCGATATAGCCTTTGTCCGTTTTGCTGCAACGGCCTTTATGTAGGCGTAGCCGGATGGATCCTGCATAGTCCACACCGCAATGCAAGAAAGGTCTACCGGCTTGAACTCTTACCTACTTCGGGTAAATTTCCCATAAATTGTTGCTCTGTTGCACGTCGTTGACGGAAGCATGATAAACATTTGAAAGTATGTTGACGGATGGTGTTGCGGCCTCCAATAATCCAATACTGTTGACGAATTAGTGATAATAGTAGTGTTGGACCCGGGTGTAGATACTGTTGATGATATTGTTGTATGATCAGAGAGGTTATTCTGTGATGCTTTGGCAAGATAACTGGATGTTTTGCATTGTAGCTGCAGTTAGCCTGTTGAATGCGTCCTCCTACTCGTAAAAGTCCATTGTCATCCAAGAACGGGGAAAGATTCAAAATCTTACTTTTCGGTGCAAGTGGCTTATTATTGCGCAAGCATTTGATGTCATTCGGGAACGATATTTGCTGTACCCATCGAATACATCTTGCAGCGGCTTCTTGTAATTCCTTAGTCGACAAGAAATCGTCGTAGATTGGCTTTATTGTTGGAATGTTTAAACGTAGGTTGGTTTTATGTTTCAGTTTGACTATATAACGTCTCCAAATTGCAATCGTTCGTGTGATTTTTCGGAACGATGAGACACTAGTACTTAACTGTTCCCAAATTGGATTTGACACGTCTGTGTGTAGGTTATGAAGCTTAATTTGTCGTTCTTCCATACTGTGTAAGTGTTCAGGATGAGGTGTTACTTGCTTTGGCCAAGTACTTTCTGTTTGTCGCAGCCACGATGGTCCGTGCCAGCAGATGACAGATTTTCTTAGAACCAGTGGTGAAACTCCTCTTGATGCAATATCTGCGGGGTTTTCCAACGATTTGACATGTTTCCATTGACTGGTAGGAAGAATATTTAGAATTTCGGATGTCCGGTTTGCGATGAATGTTTTCCATCGTCTTGAATGGGAGCTTAACCAGCTTAGAAAAATATTTGAGTCTGTCCACGCCACACATGGTATTTCTGCTCGGTCGAAGGCGGAGAGTATAGAATTAAACAATCTTGCCAGCAACAAGGTTCCGCACAATTCGAGGCGGGGAATGGATTGATTGTTGATAGGGGCTACCTTGGTCTTGGCTGCCACTATGTTAGTCTTTATTACCGATTCTTGACTACTTCGACAGTAGATAGCGGCTGCATAGGCATTCTCGGAAGCATCGCAGAAGCCGTGTAGCTGACATGCTTCAAGATTGGTAGACCATAGCCATCGAGGTACCTCAATCTCTTCAAATTGGTTGAATTTATCTCTGAATGTACACCATTTCTGTGCCAGTATTTCTGTTACAGGATCATCCCAGTTGGCCTTTTCCAACCAAAGTTGTTGGTATAATAATTTTATTGAGATGGTTGCGGGTGACAATAATCCTAGTGGGTCGAAAATCTTTGATGATTGTGAAAGAATTGATCTTTTGGTGATTGGTCCATCTAATTGTAGCAATGCGTTGAAGATAAATGAGTCACTTGTGGGGTTCCAACAAAGTCCTAACACCTTGGTAGAACTTTCGTCAAAGTTGATGCACCCGAGGTCCCTTTTCTCAGATGGTATGCTGTTGATAAAGTCTTGTGTGTTGCTCTTCCACTTATGTAAATGCAGACCTCTGTTGGCCAGCGCATTCTCCAAATCTTTACGAAGAACTGTGGCTTCCTCACTACTATTCGCTCCAGAGAGTAAGTCGTCGACGTAAAATTGATTCCTTTTGACATGGGTAAGGTTTGGGTTGCTTGAGTGATATTCATTGGCAATCTCTGATAGTGCTCTTGTTGCCAGAAATGGCGCAGACGCAGTACCATATGTCACAGTCGTTAACCAAAACTCCTTTATTCTATCAGATGGGCTGCTTCTCCAAACAATTCGTTGATAGTTCCAATCACGATCATCTACTTCAATCTGCCGGTACATTTTGATGATATCTGCAGAAATTGCAACTCTATTTCTTCTAAAATTCAGTAGGAGCGTGAATAGATCGCGTTGCATAGTGGGTCCCACTCCTAGGATGTCGTTGAGTGATTAATTTGATGTGGTTTTTCGTGAGGCATTGAATACAACTCGCACCCTTGTGGTAGAGCTGGATTGCTTCAGTACAGCATGGTGAGGCATGTAGAACCCTTGTGACTCCTCTATATTTCTGATGGTGACTGGGACTTCCTTCATATGTCCCAGAGATTGATATTCGTCAATGAATGCATGATACTCGGAAGACAACTGTGGATCATTTGCTACTTAACAGTAAGTTTATGATATTTTGGTTAATTTATATGTAATTAATGTATTTTCTATTTAATTTCAGCTCAAATAATATGTAGGACGGCTGTAGGCAGGATTGGAATGTTTTATATTCATTGAGGAATCAGATAAGTTTTGTATATAGAATATTGATTCTTTGTGTTGTTCTATTTTTGTATTTTTTAGGACAAATGGTTTCATCGAGGGATGTGGAAATTCTGAAATATGTATGTGGACTGAACAGGCATTAAAATTCAGTTGAAAAAAAATCGTCCTTAACTTTTTATATTTTTAATTATTATTAGTTAATTTATGATCTCAGCGTTTACATGCGCCTATAGCGTTAAAAGAGCAAGTTTAGGTTTGAGTGCAATTCATATTCTGTTGGAATAAATTTAAACTACCTGATTGAAATATAAAAAATATATATACATATAAAGAAATTAAAAACAAAGCAATGTAGCAAAAATTAAATTTTAACTTTTTATTAAAGAGTTCCATATTAATGTAACATTATTTCACACAACTTATATACATATACATATTTACCAGTCGTCAAAGTAAAGCGTTTGAAAATTTACCATTTACCTATTATTTGTAACAATGCAGGTGTGTGATGTGTAACTTAAATCTGTTTGTTTTAAAGGAACTGTATAATATTTATATGCTCTTTCTATTTCGTAGGCTAAAAAATGCCAGTCAACAAAATTAGTTTTCATTTCAGATAGGGCTAAATAATAATTGTTTTTGTATTTCAATATAACATCTATTGCAGCAAATTCTCCATACATTCTTATAACGGTATGTGGAGTTAATTTATAATCATTAACAAAAATCATATTTAGTTGAGAAGAATTTTTCAGCACATTTGAAATTATATCTGCTCTTTACTGCATTAGGTACATTCTTTTTTCAATGGACCACATTTAAAAGGAAAGCTACTGTAATCTTCAAAATTTATAATTAAATTAGAGATTTGGATTGAACTTTTTACAGTTAAAGTTTGAATAATATTAGTTTTACACTTAATGGAGTTAGAACATTTTTTGTAAACCTGATGATAGCTTTCAAGTCTCATAGAAGATAAATGCTTAGTTGGACCAATCATGCGTATAATACCAGGATAATGAAGTAAAAAATGGAATTTAGGCGTAAGATTTAAACCAGAAAAAATGTCAAATACAAGGAATTATGTTCTTGAATTTTTCTTTCTAAATAGTCAGAAGATTTATCATCAATATAATTGCTAAAACAAATATTTAAAATCTTTTTATTCTATGGATTCCAAGGTCTTTAATGATATCTAAAAACAGTAATCCTTTACATATACCTATATAATGTATATAATATTAAATATTAGTTGTAGTTCGATTTCATATGTTTTTAGACGAAATTTCAAAAGGATGAAGTCAAAAAATATAATGTAGGTTTGTTGTAAATGCTGAAAAGTGCAAAAATATCATTAAAAATAAAGGAAAAATGACTGAGTAAATCTTTTTACCTCTATTATCAAAAAGATCTTTTTAAATGTCTCCGTTGTAAATTAAAATTTGTGAATCCCGTTTTAATGCAAATGCAATAAATAATTATTTCTGAAAGAAAATGTAACTAAAATTTATTTAAGTAATATAGAAATCAAGTCGGTTACCAGATGTTTAAAGTTATGCAAAAATATAATTATTTCGATGATTCAGCTAATCCTAAATCATTAGCTATAGTGTGCTGACAGCTGGATCGTAGTTTTTGTCATACCCAGTGTTGTATAAAAAAATAAATTTTTGAAGGAAGAACCAAACATTTCGATTCTTTATTGGGTACTCTATATTAATTCCAAGATATAACCCGGTCACGGTAACGTAACAACATCATTGGATTCTTCCAGAATTTCATTCAAATCTACGAGCTGATTAAATACGACTGTAGATTAAGCTTTAGAAAAATTTGACTTAGGAGTGCTGGATCGAGAACGAGCCTTCAAAAATCCACTTGCAATTAGTTCGTTCTTATAATTGTAATAAGCGTCATAAAGTTTTGCTCGATTTTTACCACAATGTGCCACGTAATATGTTTTTTTCTATTTCCGTAGGAAAGATAGCGACTAAGTGAGATGCTATTTGTAAGAAGTAATCGCTTTTTATACTACCACTTGGTCTATTGTCTACTATATATTTTACTATCGTTTTACTAATATTTATTCGTTGGATATTATTGAGTCATTTATTTCTGTTATAATATTCTATAGTAGATTGGCAATTTCTATTCAAGAAGTCTGCTATTTCCTATAAAAAATTAAATTAGAAGCAGGTCAATGATAAATATAATTATTCATACCTCTTTTGTATTCATTTCGTTTAAAAATGGAAGCAGTAAGGAAATTTTCCCTGTTTTGTTCGAGTATCTAACAGCTTTGCTAGTAGTCGGACTTTCGAAGAGATCAAAAAGATCATTTTGACTAGCGACTACAATCGTATTATTATCACAATACACATCTAATTTGGAAATGCAATTATAAACCAATAAAAACCTCAATAATTATACTAGCTTTTCACACAGAAAATGAAGTCTGGATTCGTTAAATATTGATTTATCAAATCAATTGAGTCCTCTTCACGAACTTCTAATCCACCAGACATATATGAAATTTTTGTCTTTGGTAGGAAAATTGCTGCTGACTGCTTCTTTGACATTATTGACTGTTAAAATATCCTCATGAAACACTTTAACTCTCTTATGTCGATTTCGATGGGACTTTGGTGCAACACCAGTATTGCACTTTTTCCAGCAGTGCAACACTCAAAATGATCGATGGGACAATTTTTATAGCAGAAGTGCAACACAAGTTTTGCACTCACTTCCCGTACTTTGCACCGGATATTTTCTCGGTGTTACAAATACATATTGAGGTCGAATTGTCATCTGCTCTGTCAAAGTGTACTGTCGCGATTATTTGTGAAATTTTGGAATTAAATGAATTAAATTTTTTTATTTGGTTAATTGGCTTTAAGTTAAGAAAAAATTTGTTTCTATATATCAATAAACAACATTTATTACGTTTGACAGTTCCGAGTATATAATACGTGTGTCAACAAATACAAGGAATATGACAGAAATATGTTCGATGGACTTCAGTTCTCCCAGTTCTCCGCTGCCAGAAAAAGTGCAAAACTGAAATGGTCCCATCGAAATCGACATTAATTAGATCTCCATACTGCAGTAGTAGAAACTTAAAATTTGACATCTAAAAATATAGCTTCAATGAAAAAAATAGTGCCTACTTTGTAAGAATTGGTTCTAGAAAAAATTTTATTATTGAATTAACAAACAATATACAAACTAATTTAATTGTTATAACCTGTACATACGACGACCTTAATGAGTAATTAAAATTATAGAAAAAGCTAGAATTGATCTAAGACTAATTTTTACGCTATACCTATATTGTTGAATGGCAACCATACGAAGGAGTTACCCAATTTCGGACCTAGAATTGATCCTTGCGGGACTCCAGTACTCATCGCTTCATTCTCGTTAAAGCTGTTTCCCACTTTCGTACAACACTGCCTTGCTTGCAGATAATTACTTAGTAACTGGTTTGCTTTTCCTCTAATTTTGAAGACGGATGTACGGACGGGCAGACAGACAGACTGACTGACATGCAAAAACCAAAATATCTTTTAATATTATGCGTGGGCGTCTAATCTATTTTGCTCTACCGGTATTATTTGAATGCGTTACAAACGGAATGACAAACTCAGTATGCCCTATGAGACTTTGTCGAGCGTATACAAATTAGGGTAATAATAATAATATTGTTAAAATTATTTTGTTGAGAGATATAGCATAGAAAATTTCTGGCAGATTAATATTTCGATATGTAACCGAAAGCGAACTACATATTTAGAGTAATTAAATCATGCATTAAATTCGACGTGTGTCCATAGCATTAATGTCAAAAGATATACGTTGAATACTCTAAAATAAAAACAAACAAAAAAGTTATAAGATGAAAAGTTATATAAATAAATTAACTGTTTGCCCTAAATTTTGCCACTCTTCTGTTTCGAAATTCTGCTAGTTAGATCGCTAAACGGTAAAGTTATTTTTCAAAAGCTTTTACATTTGTTTCTTAAACAGTTCGTTTCGACGGTAAAAATGGTCAGGACCAATATACGTGCAAGATATGATTTCTTGTATGTCAACCCTCGGAAAGGGTTCCTTGATTTAGTTCGTTTTTGAACTTAGCGGTATAAATTATATAAAAAGTTTGCTGTACCGAACATAATTAATTTTAGTTAGGTATATTTAAATACACTTACCTTTGCAAATACAAGGAGCTCCAATTCAATGAAATATCTATTTATGAAATACACTTCACTTTCACAAAAACACTTTCGTACTGGCTTGTAGTTCTCACAAAACTAAACTGAGTAGTTTCTAGCAGAAAGCCAACAGTTAGTTATTTTAAGAAATGATCTCTGAAATGAAACTTTGATTCCTTCAAACGTAATTTCAGTCACCAGAATGAAGATAATTTTCTATTATTTCTTGCAAATGATATCAGTGACGACAGTGGCGGATGCAGGGGGGGGGGGGGGGTCATGACCCCACCTAAATTTTAAGAAAAAATATTTAATTAATTGAGTTATTTGAAAAAACATATTTTTTATTTTATACTTTTTTTATTTATATAATTCAACTTAAAAAAACTTTTATTCCAAAACTTAAAAAAATAAAAATTTATTTCAATGAATGCTATTGTATGCATGTGATGTATGTGTATAGGTTTTTCTCGGAATTTGGGTTTCGGACCTCAGCTTTGGGTGATCCAAGAGAAACACTTCCCAAGCCACGAAACAGACTCCCTCACTACCACATCAGAGCCCTAACTTAACTTAGTCCTAACTCCTGTTATATTTCGGGGCTTAACTTAGCCGAAGAAAATCACTCTACGCCGTTTCAGGAAGCTATGATTAAGACAACTCGCACACTTTTATTTTATTTATATAAGGGTTTCCAATAAGAGGTGTTATTTTGATATTCAAAGAAAAATACCATTTTTTGAGATAAATGATCGGATCTTTATTTCATTATAAAGAGGAAGGTATGCCGTTAATAATGGAAAATAACATCAGCCAAATGACCAACACGACCACGCTTACAGGACCATATCCTTTTCATGAAATTTTCCATAACCAAATCGCAAAGTGGCTGCCCTATGTCCTCGATAGCCTCACGAATTCCATCTTTGAGGTCTTGAATCGACGCTGGGCTGTTGGTGTAGACCTTCTCTTTCACGTGGCCTCAAAGGAAGAAGTCGCAAGGCGTTAAGTCACAAGATCTCGGTGGCCAATTGTGATCACCTCTTTGAGAGATAACACGGTCCGGAAACTTTTCCCGTAAAAGATCAATGGTTTCGTTGCTTGTATGGCACGTAGCGCCGTCTTGTTGAAAGTAAACGTTGTCCAGATCAGTACCATCCAATTCCGGCCATAAAAAATCATTAATCATCTGTCGATAGCGCAATCCATTCACCGTAACTGTTGCTCCAGCCTCATTTTCGAAAAAGTAAGGTCCAATGACCCCACGGGACCATAAACCGCACCAAACAGTCACACGTTGAGGATAGAGAGGCTTTTCAACAATAACTCTTGGATTTTCCGAGCCCCAGATGCGACAATTTTGCTTGTTGACGAAGCCATCGAGGTGGAAATGGGCCTCATCACTCAAGATGAGTTTTCGATGGAATTCCGGATCATTGTCATGCATTTCAAGGACCCAATCAGCAAAGACTCGACGTTGTTGATGATCGGCCGGCTTGAGTTCTTGTGTTAACTGAACTTTATAAGCCTTAAGACCCAAATCTTTATGCAAAATACGGTGTAATGACGTTTGTGGAATGCCTAATTCCAAGAACGACGAGGAATGGACAAACCTGGGTTTTCTTCAACACTTTCGGCTACAGCAGCAATATTCTCTGCTGTACTTGAGCGACGTGCACGGGTTTTATTCCTCTCATCACTAACTTGTCCCGACAGCTCGAATTTTTCTACCAATTTCTGTATTGCGGTCCGACAAGGTGCTTCACGACGACCCAAAAATGTTCGAGTTTTACGAACCGTCTCTGCCACATTTTCACCATTTTTATAGTGAATTTTAATAATTTCAATGCGTCGTTGAATCGTGTATCGTTCCATTTTTATTAATGGCGTAGTTTCTACTTGTCAAATGTCAAAAAATGACAGCTCCAAACGTGACATCTACCGAAATAGCGGGCTAATTAAAATAACACCTCTTATTGGAAAACCGTTTAGTTGCAGTGTTTTTATACAAACTGAGAAAAGTTTGATTTGAATAGCTTCTGCGTTGTAAACCTCTATTCATACAGAAAAAGGAGAATCGGACTATCACGCACACATATGGATTCCTGTTTCCCAGGTTGGGTTGTATTTCGCGTACTATTTTTACATGTAGAGTGCAACTTGAGTTGAACCCGAGTTGTTGAGTTGAATTGGAATTTGTATAAATATTTGTTCGAATAGGCGGATGAGTATTTTATCCAATATGAATTCGGCTTGTTTAAACGAAATAACTCTGCTGGCAACTAAACTCAGAAGCCGTCCATGGAAACAGCTTCAAGTTAACTCAGCCAGTAATACTTAAGGATAAATCAACTCTAACTAAACTCTAATTCAACTCTAACGCAACTCTCACTGAACTCTAACTCAACTCTAACTCAACTGTAACTCAACTCTAACTCAACTCTGGATCATGGAAACATAGTAATGGTCATACGAATTTATTCGATCGATGTGAACAGAATTCATACATCGGATTCGAGCAATGAACCATAAAAATATGGCAATTGTTGAGTCAACAGTCTGCTCTATCAAAAAATTTTTGTGGTCTATCCAAACTTTTGAAGCCGGGTTTGAAAGTAAAAATGAAGGACTATTTCTCTATTTGTTAATAATAATGGTTTTATTTTATTTTTTGTCGTTATCTTTATCCTTTTCCCTTTTAGCCTTTATTTCAAAAGGCAATAGGGCCCATAATTTATGGATTATTTTTCATTTCACATTGGGTCTCAATTAAATTTCATTTGAATATTATTTCACTTTCGTTATGGGTTCTGTTCTATTGTGTGGAAATTTAATATACAAATTATGCAGGTTAAAAATCTTTTAAATAAAGCTCTAGTCTCAAGCAGCTAGCTAAGAGAATGCACATGGGTCTTACAGCGTATAACAATGAACTGTAAGATCCGAGAGAAAAACATGGTTAGGTTGAAGAGAGGTTAAGACCCTGGGATCCCTAGGACGTAGGCCACAACAATGCCTATTGTTCACTCTTCAGACTTATGAGCAACTGCTCATAGGTCGCAACCGGATGCTCTTACAAATTTCAATATTGGTCCCCCAACCCTCATGCAGTTCGTCGTGTGAGCCAAGGAGTCTGTAATGCTTTCCTGATAGTACTGGATAGTGAGAAAGAAAGTGAGTCACCGTTTCGAATTCTTCCCTGCATCCCCTGCATACAGGATTATCAAAAAGTTCGATGTAGGTGACCCCTGAGAAAAAAGTCCCCAATTAAAATTGAACAAGGGCTCTCAGGGTTGACGTGTTTATTTCCAATAGCTTATTCGCCATTATGCACCAAAACGAGGAAGCTCGTCCGCCTTTTCGTTTCTGTTGATATCGTTGTGGCCTGGCACCAATAGGACCCTTTTCACCGAGAAAGATAATTCAGGATGGTTTTACACTTCAGTACCAGTTTGGGGTAAAAGCTTTTGACAAGGCCTCTACAGCCGATTGGCTGTCCGATCAGACTACAATAGCCTTGTTCTCAGTGTCTGAATTCAGGAAATACCTTCTCGCTTCAAGGATTGCCTTGACTTCCGCCTGAAAAACCGAGACATAGCTTTCAACGCGTATGGTAATTTTCATATGAGGTTTCCCGCAGAAAACGACTGCTCCGGTGATTTTTTCAGATTTGGAACCATCTGTGTGGATACTAAGTTACGTCAATGGCTGAAGGACAGATTGTGATTCCATTTCTGCCATAGATGGAATTTTCGATTTTGCTTTTGCTTTTCAGCATAGTAACGAGAAGGTGGTCACTATGCCTGTCGATGTCAGGTGCGATAGACTGCACGAATTCAAAGATGGATTTGTGTCGAACCCTTGTTCCTGTTTGAATCTAGCTCTGATTGAGATGCAGTCTCAGTGTTCCAAATGACGCGCCCCCTTGATTTTTTTTGCACGGAATAGAATGTTGAGTATGACCTCAAGATCTCGGTTGATAGTTGACTTGTGAGTGTCACCTACACTGAGGAGGCACAGTCGTTGAATCTTTTTCCAATATCTTAAGATAATTGGCGAAATCCATTGCGTTCCACTACACCAGAGAACCGTTGGTTAGCATGGGTCGGATGATGCTATATCCATAGTTGGATCCGCAGTTGAAGTCCCCACTTTTTCCCTATAATTCTGCGGCACAAAGCTTTGTTCGCTCTGTCCTCAAAGTAAGGTTTCCAATTTAGCTTTTTATCTAGTATGTGGCCTAGGTACTTTACCCTATTCTTTAGCTTCAAACGTGTGGAGTCAGTAGAGGGCAGGTTCAATTTGGGAATGTTCCTTTTCTTACTAAAATGGAGTAGATCAGGTTTTAGTGGATTGATGCACAGTCCGAAATCCGTAGCCCAGTCCATGACTAGTCGAATCGCATTTTGCACCAGTCCATAGAGTTCGGACACATAACTATTGATGACTAAGATCACCAGGTTGTCTAAGTACCATATCGCTTTGTACCCCATTCGGGTGAGTGTTATCAAGAGATCATAAATAATGAGTGATAAGGTACCGCCGTGAAAAGAACCCCTATGAATTCTCTCTCCTAGATCGGCAAAGACAGTTCTAATGTTCAACATGTTTACGATACAGTATTTTGGGGACTGGCTCACACCATGTTTTGTTAGCATTCACCCAAGGTAAGCCTGTCTCGTAGTCTATGAAAGTTATGTACATAGGAAGACGGAATAAGATTTCTTAAAACCTCAAGGTTTCAATATGATCTATACAGGGATGATCTTTTCTAAACTAAGTTTGTCCGGATGTCTTATATCGTGCGTTCGATTGCGTATTTAGTTCTTTTCGTAATTGGGTAATTGTGTGCAAGAGTTTTGCAGTTTTATAGGTCCCCGTTTTTGGAAGTTTATTGGGGGCTAGCCCATCGATAAGTGCAGGAGTTCCATGATCTTTCAAATATTGACGAGTATGTATGGTGTTAAATTTGGATATGATTTTATTAGCTCAGGCGGGATATATTTATTACAGCTACAGCCATCTAACTGGTGATATTATTTTTATCCTGAATATTGCATACGTGTTATCCGCCAAAAATGTTATCCCGCAAGTCCCTCTTAAATTAAGTCTGATCGTCCAATAATTCGCGCTCTGCTCTATATATGGCAATCATTAGTTTGATGTTAATTTGATCTGATCGCTTTTCAAAAATTTCTAAATTTTTACACTAAACTTTTCCACCTGCGATCAAGAGTTTTAAGGTCAATCTGGTTTTGGATTCTTCCATCCCATGATACCAAACTATCTTCGTTTATTCTTTTCTGGTTGAAATAGGTTTCACATACAGAAAATTGATGAGTATCACAAAAGTCGACAAGGGAATAATCATTGTCATTATTGGTGCCAGAGCTCATGCATTATCTTCCAATGAGATTTTCATAAATGTTGTCGGATTTGTGTACGTAATTCAACCCGTAGCCAAATCTGTAAAGTATTTAAGTACATTGGTACTTATGAACTTGTACTTGAAAAATTTTAAAGTACCAGTATCGGGATTTGTACTTGAAATGTTTTTAAGTACCAGTACCGGGACTTGTACTTGTACTTAAAATATTTCAAGTCCACGTACTAGTAGTGGTACTTGTACTTGGAATTTTACAGGTCTGCCCGTAGCAACAAAATAGAATTAAATAGAATGGAATTGAACATGCTTCTTATATGAACTTTCACTACTGCGTTTTGGGCGATATTTCTTTGAGCTAGTATGGTAAAATATTCAGTTGCGTTTCTTTTCAAAACAATGTTTGATTGGATAGTTTCCTACACATTTCAATGATTTAGCTATGCATTACTGGAGATGTGAACATATGCAATTTTGGTATCTACATACAGTTTCTGTTAAGTTTTTCCGAAATATATCAACTTCATTCAAAAAAAAAAATGTGTTCGATAATTTTCATAAATATTCCCTGGATGAGCATTGAAACCCTTAGAGGCTCTTAAGGATATTTTCTGCCATCCACAAATTAAGATAATTTCTACAATGGATACAAATTTTTCACGGTTGTCTTGTATAACTCATTGTCACTGTAACACAATTTGTTTGACTTCCTTGGGAAACATCAGCATCAGCACAAATCGTACATACATACCATGAACCTTTTTCCAATTTCAATTGCTCTTTCTAATTTATGGAGAGGTCAAGTATACATTACATTAATTATGCATTTATCTACATAAATCTTATCGAGTTCTGTATGTAAAAACACGTTTCCCTCCATTGTCTTATGTACATGCATTAAATCCACATTAGACAGTAAAAACTAAACCGTAAATTTTCGATGACACCAACTTTCAGTAGTTGGAACGTGATCGGTGTTAAATTTAGTTTTCTACGTGATTGTGAACACTGATGATATTAATTACGAGTGTTTTAAAATCACGTTCCGTTATTTATTTCGATGCACGATTAGATCATTATCTACATAATCCTTTAAAGCAACCATAGTACAATTATGTAGGTCGGTCGTTAGAACTTTTAGAATTAGAGAAACACAAAGAGTTTTTACAAAATGTACACTGGAAAGCATGTTTTACAATGTGTTTGTGTTTATACTTACATACATACGTCTGAATGTGCCAACCTGTATAGCACATAGTTTCCAAGAAAAAAAATGTAGTTCAAGACTCGTAGCTAATTAGGATAATTTTATAAAGAAAATTCAATTAAATCCCCATGTGCGGAAATGTATCGTGTTAGAATCGACTGGGGACCTTTCAGCAAATTTTTTACCACGTTCTATTACTTGAGATATAAACGAATTAGGAAGTATCGATTTTATTAGAAATTCAGTTGTGGACAAAAGTTTAAGGACGACTAGCAATTTTTAAAGATTTCAATTTTAAATATTTAAAAAATTGCTAAATTTGCCCATTCTTAGAACGGGATTCTCTCTTAAGGGGAGGTTACCATCCAGAGGCATGAAAAATGCATGAACTTTGGATTTTTGTTTTTTTTTTTTACATAAAACAAATACTTTTGGGAACCTATTTTAACGTATTTTATTCTCTTATCAATGGATAGTAAATCTCACTTTTATTTAAAAAAAAAAATATCCAAAATGCCAACTCCGGCTCCAATGAAACCAAACCGTGCATGGCGTGTTTTGGTCTGCGCGGGGTGCTCCACAGCTCTGCCAGTTCATCCGAAAAAAAAATCGGATTAAAAATGGTTAAACTAGGTAAAATTTGGGGGGCCTTATCGGTTTTCGTTTACAAAAAAAAAAAAACACTGAATAACAAAATGCCACCCATTTGAAAAAGAAACCCATTTGTTTACTCTGTTTTTTATTTCAACGGACGAAAAAACTATTTTTAAGTCAATTTTTGACAAAAATCACTTCCTGATGGCCCCGCAAATTGAATTTCCTTTCAATTGTGTAGAGATTTATGTGAATCGGTTCAGCCCTTGAAGCTGTAGAGCGCCACGCACGCTAAAAATGATGTTCCCAGAAAAACTCATATAAAGTTTAACGTTAAAAAAAATCTTTGACAGATTACCTCAGTTATTCTAGCACCATACAGAGGCGAATCTGAAGGTTAACTGCTTCCCGAAATTTATGAGGCTACCACAGTTAGCGAGAAAAGATCCCTCTAGAAAGCACACTCCAAGCGCCTCAGGTACCTATTTACTTTAGATATGAAAATCTCCTTTTACCCACGTGTTCTATACACTTTAAGACTGATAGTTATATAAAAAAAACATTTAATATTTCATCGTCATGAACGGTAACCACCCCTTAAGTTTATATAAAAAAAAAAAGCCATGCTGTGATTCGGACGCGTTACAGACAAACAGATAGAAATATTCTGGGCTTTTCTTAAGTTTATTACGAATTCAATAAAAAAATAAATGGAATTAATTAAAAAAACCAAATTGACAAATTATTGTTCATAAATGCCAGCCGGATGCTCTGGGGAGCCTAGAATTGTCCGCATGCATCTGTATTGCTTATCAGAGAGAGCCGGACACTTACCGTCGCCGTGATTACACGACATACGAGATGGTTATTCTCGATTATTTTGTGGATACAAGTCAGTGAAGTCAGTTCAGTAATTTTTAGGGGTGTTATAAAATATGGAAAACATTAGTGATATTGAACTTGTAATTATTTTACTTTTAATTGAGGATAAAGAAGAAAAGAAAAAAACAATTGCAACGTAGATTTTCAGTGCATCCGCTAAATCAAATTAGACCATCGCGAGGACATGAAAATTTAAAGAATGATGAGCAAAAGTTTTTTAGCTTTTATGGAATGTCTTCTCGCTGTTTTGATATATATTACTTCACATAGTTAATGAAAAAAAACCTAAAAATATTCTAAATATCGCACGCGCACTCCAAAAACAATCCTAAATTATTTTATTAAATGTACCTACATATCGTTTCATTCGCTGCTTCTGTACTGCTGCACTGCATTATATTTCAATAAACCGTCCGGGAAAAACCGAAAAGTATGTCGCGTCACATTGCACTCAATGAGTTTAGAATTGCATTCGGCAGCAAACCGTATGTATCAGCCGTCATCAAACCGTGGCCAGCTACGGTTGCTTTCAGGTTGTGAAACCGGTCTGGTTTTAACCTGATCGTATGTCTCTGCCAAGTTAATCACTTGGGATTTATTTGACACGGAAAAAACCTAATCGTATGTCGCTACACTTAGAGTGAAAATGAGTCACTGTTTCGATCGCCTCTTCGCATCCTCTACATACAGGATTACACGGTTCTCAACAAGTGACAAGTGAACCTTGAGAAAGGAGTGCCCAGTGACTGCTCTAAGATGAACCGGTTAGTCTGAATTTTCGTGTCCAAGTATATAGTGAAAAATTAAAGTATTGTATTTCAACACCAGGAAAATGCTGCCCGATTTGCTCCACTTTTGGACCTGTATATCTCCATATAAAAAAAAAATTTAGCACTCCATGATGACACTTTTTTTTTATATATTATTAATCCAAGCTCAGGGGATACCCTATGATGCAAAGCACAGCGTGGCAGGAAGGAGATAGGGAAAGGATTAAGGGATATGAGGAGAGCGGCGGAGGTGCCGATGTATGTCGCTCTTAAACTTTTGCAGGTTGTATGCCGGAGGAAAGACAGAAGATGGTAGACTGTTCCACATTCGCAGAGTTCGGGATAAGAAAGCATCACGGAATTTTAGTGTACGGCCGAAGGTAATTTGAAGGGTAAAGGGATGAGCGCGGGATGCAGCGAGGGTATTGCGTGCAGGAACTATTCTACAAGAGATCAGACTAGATATTTCATCAGAACATTGGCCATGCATATAGCGAAAGGCATCCAACATTGCGACGGTGCTCGAGCGAGTCGATATGACGAGTAATTGCCACATCGCCAATGAGCTTGCAGGCTCTCTTTTGGACAATATCCAATGAAGCTAAGGATGTGCGACCAGCCCCGGTCCAGATATGGGAATTGTATTCCATTCTGGGTCTGATGTAGGACTTGTAGAGGAGCGCTATATATGATGGGCTGAAATATTTCTTACCCCTTTTCAAAAAACCAAGACATTTGGATGCTTCTTTGGCGACTAGATAAAAAACTTTCAATCCATAATAGAAGAGGAGG
The DNA here is from genome assembly GCA_963924295.1 of Dioctria rufipes. Classification (NCBI taxonomy): domain Eukaryota; kingdom Metazoa; phylum Arthropoda; class Insecta; order Diptera; family Asilidae; genus Dioctria; species Dioctria rufipes. The sequence continues at coordinate 56,637,113 of OZ002742.1, forward strand.
GGAAAGACCAAGTGCTTTGAGTTTGGCTAAAAGGGCTGAATGCCAGACTCTATCAAAGGCCTTTGAAATATCTAGAGAAACGATTTTGGACTCACCAAAATTGTGAAGACTACGATTCCAACGTTCCGTAAGAAAAGTCAGCAAGTCTCCAGATGAGCGTCCGTGCCGGAAGCCGTATTGGCGATCGTTGATGAGATGATTAGTTTCTAGATACTTCATTAACTTTGAGTTAATGATAGATTCAAAAACCTTTGAAAGAATCGAAGTGATTGCAATTGGTCGATAATTTGAGGGATCGCTACCCTCTCCTTTCTTGGGAATAGGCTGAACGTGAGCTAGTTTCCAAGCAGTTGGAAATTTTCCTGTCGAATGGGACAGGTAGAATAGTTTGCCCAGAGGTTTAGCCAAGGATGAGGCACAGCTTTTAATTAATAGGGGCGAGAAACCATCAGGGCCTGCGGCTTTAGAGACGTTGATTCCTTTAAGGACCTTGAACACATCCCTCGTACGGATGTGTATTGGCTCTTGTACACATCCGCACGGGGGATGCACGACAGGTGCCTGTGAAGTGGGTGGAAGAAAAGAATTTGATGCGAATCTAGCAGCCAAAATATTAGCTTTATACAGGGAGTCAACAACCACTTCACCGTTAATAAGTAGTGAAGTTATAGAGGAACTGCTGAAGTTGTTCCTGATGGTTTTGGCCAGGGACCAGAAACCTTTACTACCTTTGCGGCTTGCCAAGATTCTTTGTCTAACATTCTGGTCAAAAAGAAATTTTTCTTTCTGGATAATGGACTTGCAGGTGTTCCGTGCAGTCTTGTAGATTCCTTTCAGTTCTGGACAAGGATGCACTTGATAGACGCGAAAAGCACTCTTTCGCTTTTATAGCTTGGTTGCACTTATCGTTAAACCAAGAGCGATTTTGCTGTTGTTGAGATCTGCTGTAAGAATACGGAATATATTCACCCATGCCTAGACTTAGTATGTTACTAAGTTCTAATATGCATTCATCAGCGTCTCTCGAAGCAAAACAGACCGACCAATCTATATCTCTAAGATACTGATTGAGACTTTCCCAATCAGCGTTCTTATAGTGCCAGAGAAGCCTACTTGTAGGTGGAGAAGTAGGGCGGCGCAGAGTTGAGGTGATGAATTGAGCCGTGATTAGACAGTGGTCTGAATTACCAAGAGGGGAGCCGACTGAGATGGAATATTTGTCACGGTGAGATGACAGAAACAAATCTAGTAAATTGGCCCTATCTCCAGCTGCATCAGGGATTCTCGTCGGTGCATCCACTAGCTGATGCAAATTGAAAGATTCACAAAATAGTTCAACGAATCGGCCCGCAGGACTTGTGGTAGAAGAATGTCTGAGCCACGGTATGTTATGGACATTAAAATCGCCTGCCAGGATGATTTCGGAAGAGGGGGAGACAGAAAGCAGATGATCAATATTGTTGGAGATATTGTCAAATGCGGATACCGTGTCGACATCAGACATATTTGGGCTGCGATAAAGGAAGCAAAAGTAGATGATGTGCCTGTGAAGTTTGAACCTAATCCAGATGTAATTAAACTCAGGATTGGCAGAAGGTGGCAAATCTTTTAGAATGGTAAAGGCCACATCATTCCGAATATATATTGCGATCCCCCTATGTGGAGAAAAAAGAGGCACTAAGCTATAACCAGGGACGTAATATTGATTAGAATTAGCATCAGAAACGACCTTGGTTTCACTTAGTGCAAGAATTGCCGGATTTTTTGATTGAAGGTGGCAGTACACCGAAAAACGATTTGCCCCCAATCCGCGAATATTGCAAAATTCTAAAATAAAATTCTGCATGTTCAAAAGTAAAAACAACAAAAAAGCAGAAGAAAGAGCGACACACAACAACACAAATATTTAGTTAGGGGCAACCAGCTGCAGTCAACGACACAGCGAGGTAAAAAAACAGCAATAGTGTTATGCCTATTTGCTGCTTTCAATACCTCAGACCGTGCAGTTCAATGACCACAGCTGGGGACACCCGTATTGCTGATCAATGACCTTGCACTGATCACTGATGTACATGGGAGATCAAATAAACATTACCGTATTGTGCTGCTGGCTTGTGGAATGCCGGCAGGGCATAGAAAAGCCCTGGACTTGGCTGGTATTATATTAATTTATAAAGTATTAAAAAACGGCGCGGCGGATTTTAGTTATTTTAGTTATTATGACGATGATATTTAAAAAATTTCACTGCACTGCACTAAAGATTGATGATGCTAATTAACAATTTGACACCAGTAACACGCACGATGGAACGTCTGCTCCAGCTGACTCCACGCACTCAACTGCCTTCTCAGATAGCTTCCAAGTGTATAGAAAAAACCAAAATTTTATACGGTAACACCAAGAAGAGGTAACTCGATATAGTCCATTTTTGAACTTTTATTTATCATTACTATGAAAACGCTGTATTCGAAATTTCAGCTCTCTTCGTTAACGCTTTCTTAGGTAGTGTCCAAATATATACTGAAACTCAAAATTTTCGTATGGCAACCCTGCGAAGTAGTTACCCCATTTATCCCATTTTCGAACTAAATTTTTTTTTTTCTTAAAGCACAGGTGCAAAATTTCACGCGTTTTGGAATTATAATGAGAGGATGGACCGACGTCAAGACGGACTGACAGACAGGTGGATAGACAGACTTATATGCAAAACTCAAAATAACTTTTAATATGTATGTATTATGCTTGGGTTAATCCATTTTGCTCTAGCATTATTATTTCTATGTATTACAACCGGAATGACAAGCATAGTATACCCCTATGATTTCTACATCTAGTATATAAAAAAGGACGAACTAATAAAAAAATACATTCTAAGGAAGGAGCAAACAATTTTTTTCCCCGAATATCACAATATTCTTGGATTCACGTCACTAAAAATAAAGGTGTCACGTTTTCATTCAATATTTCATTTTTCTCACACTTAAATACTAAAAAAGTGACAACTTCACACATTTTTCTTTGTAGCGGCGTATAGAGGACCCACTAGTATCGAGATAACTGATAAAAAATTGTTTTTTCCGTTTTTAGTTTGTTAATAACTTTTCTTTATAAAAGTTTTTTATTTCTTTAACTGAATTATGTAATTTGAAAATTCCAATAAACTTCTCCGGCATTAAGGAGCGTATGTAGCTACAATGACATGTGACAATAAATTACACTGTGTTACAGCGAAAATATACTTTTGACGAGACATAGTGTAGGTTGTAGGTCTAGTGGAACCAAAAGTAGTGGCATACTAGAAATTTCTCATACACCCTCAAAATCTCATTATAGATAAAAAAACCGTTATTCGGTAGGTCTACGTATAAAATAATTTATAACTCGGTCATTTTTTATTCGATGTCAAATTTTGTTGTGGGAGATAGGTGTTTCCAACCATATTTTCCTTATTTCGTTCCAATAAAAATTCACGAAATTACAATCGAAAACATTTCGAAATTTAGCATTGTTTACACATTTTTTTCAAATTTAACAACAATTTTCTGTTCATATCGCTATTAGTCAATTCGATTTCGTGTCTAATGAGCATTTGTTAACTAAAATCGGTTATCGAATTTTTGGTCATTAAGCAGCTATATTTCCGTATAATATTGAACTACAGGAAAAGTTGAAGAAGCACTGGGCTTTAACTGCGAAAACTGTGAAAACGTGAAAAAATGCAACAAATAACAACAACTAAAATAACCACAACAACAACAGCAAATCCAAAATCCGGTGAACTGTCTCAGTTCCATATTGAGCTACAAAAATCGAACGCAACGAATGAGCAACTGAGACAAGTGAAACTGAATTTTCTTGTCTCAGTTGACTCAGTTTCGTTATTTTGTGATTTTAATTACTAACTAAAGTTTAGTGAGCTATTTGAATAAACTAAAAACACTGTCGTCAATTTATTACAATCCATTTTCTGTGGTCAAAATAATTTAAATGTCAAAATTGGCAAATCATCTGATTGGTTTGAACTGAGACAACTGAGCCGGTTGCTCAAAGTTTTGTTTCAGTTGTCTCGCTGAGACAGTACTTGCCGAAAACCCCTATAGTTTTAATGACAAATTTGTATGGAATGTAAGGCACTAATACCAAGTAGCTTTGTTACTTTTGTGAGTGGGATAGTCATGTACGAAATAGGTATAAACGAACTGAAATGTTTCGAATATTCCATTGGTGCGGCTAGAAGATCTCATCCTACCACTACTGCATTTGAAGATCGGCTACATGAAGCAGTACGTCAAAATTTCAATATCGACAGCTAAGCATCTCGTCAACACAGAACAAAGTTTCCTGGATTCAGTGAAGCTAAAATCAAAGAAGGTACCCAATATATTTATTTGTTGGCAATAAGTACTTAAGTATATCAATTGATTTCGGCTAATTTTCAGGAATATTCGTTGGGTCACAATTTCATAAAATTATTCCGGCAACGATTTTGCAACCAAACTGAGTACTATGGAAAAGCGAGTCTGGAATAGTTTTGTTTCATTGTGCAATAATTTCCATGCCAACATGAAAGTTCCGACTACGTAAACGTTATTCAGGAATCTTTTAGTGCCTCTGGTGAAATGGGTTACATATGTCCATTGACCATCCACATTCACTTTTTGCACTTACACTTAAATTTCTTTCAGGACTATCCCACCCACAATGGTAACAAGGTATTACCGCCTTACATGCCAAACAAAATTGCCATCAAAACTACTGCACCATTAGTTCGGGGATGCGTCATGAAATTTAATTCTAAGCTGGTGTGTCTGGACAACGGCTTTTGGATTTGCTGTTGTTGTTGTTGTTTTAGTTGTTGTTATTTGTTGCATTTTTTCACGTTTTCACAGTTTTCGCAGTTAAAGCCCAGTGCTTCTTCAACTTTTCCTGTAGTTCAATATTATACGGAAATATAGCTGCTTAAGGGGGGTTAACACCAAAGAAAAGCTCACGATTTCTGTTTCCAAAAGCTTAGTGAACATAAACACATAAAAGTATGCAATTTAAAAATTGAAACAAATCACTATATGTATATGCAAAGCTATATGATGCTGTGATATTCGTCTGTATTGTACTCCAAAGTATGTCGGGCATCTGCACAGCAGTAAGGTAGAATCACTGACTTATAAGTCAGTGGGTACAATTGCATAGGCATGGCGAGAATTTAAATTTGGCTGTCGGATTTTTCTTAGAATTTTGTTGAGGAGCAGGCAAAGAGCGAACGAAATGTATGCTCTGCTGTTGATGAGACACTTTTCCGTGTAATTTGTCTGGCACTATTTATTGCTTGGGCAATTTTATTTGACTAAAGCCGGTCATCAAATAAAACTCTCCCAAGAATTCTGAGTTGTAATATACCTACCATATAATTTTTGCAATGTTCACACGTTGTCAGATTACCATTTTATTAACTAGATATCCAAAGAACTACTTTAGAGATTTAGATTTGAATTTACCAACAACACAATTTTCAGGTTGAGCTATGTCTGGTAGATTTTCTAATCTAATTTTAGTATACGTACATATATACAATTTTATCTATATCTAATTCCTCAATTTTGTTCGCATAAAATTTTTCATGTTTCAAGAAACGCAATCCAACCAGATTAGCTTAGTCGGAGTTACTGTAACTGGGAAAGATTAGCAATATAGCAAATTGTGAATTCTTTTCTGCGACTCGATGTTAACACTGCCATCAAATCTGCCATTCTCGTGCTCTTTTATTCCCTACTGGTGTGGTGGTGGTAGATTCGGTGGCGGTGGTTACACCGAGTCACAGAAAAGAATGATGATGATTTTTGCATTCCACCTTTTGGATTTGTAAGCGGTTTTCATAAGGATTTGCTGTTAATGAAGTCTTATATACGTTACTGTCTCCATCGGCGATAAACTTATGGAAGCGTACCCCATAAAGCTCCTCTCTTTGTTGAAAGCCTTTTAAAATTATCTTGGTTTCCATACCTGTGGATGAGCCAGAATAGTTGGCGTTACATCTAAAGTAAATTTTTTAAAATAAACCCCTTTTTGTCTTCCTTTCTTGGTACCAAATTGCTTATTGTGTAACCCTGCGAATTGCAATGTTCATTTAGGATTTTCAATTCATTCCAAAAGTACCTTAAATCTACCAATCGAAATCTCTCCATGGAATTTTCGTTCATATATTCATCCTGATTTTCTTTTTCTATCAGAATTGTGAACGAATTTATTTCGCTATAATCCTCAATATTTGGGCTGGCATTCATTTTACCTGCTTCATATCTTTTTTCATTCATATTAGCAAAATTTCTTTGCTGTGCGGTTAGATTTTCTTTTGTGCTTTCCTGTAGAGATCTGAAACACAATAATGGAATACAAAATAGTGTTGTCGTAGTCGCTATGTCAATGCAGTATGAATATATCGTGCAGATAGAGAGACGAAGATAAGACCAGAACAAACCACTAAGCGTAGGTACAGTAAATAGAGTAATCAATTAGATTGAAAAATCTCCGACAGTCTTGTTCTTGAGAAGGTGTCTCCCAAAGGCAAATTTTTGCTCTGGTCCACCAAGTTCTTATTACTACCCATTTCATAGTTCTATTAACTTAAAATAGGACGCGGGACGTGGTATTCAAAAAATTAATTGATTCTTTGCGGCAGAAATTCGCTGTGAGAGCCACGGTAGTCGATTTCGAAAAAATGATAGAGTTACTCCGTGAAGATCTTTGGTTGCCAGAAAGGTCAGCTAGTTTACCTATTCAAGGAGGCAGTAGTGTCAAAAATTACTTCAAAGCATGCGTAAAATACGGCGAATAAATCTACCAAAAACAACTCTGTGAAGCAAGGGGCGAGCCCATTCTAAACGGAGTATACATTGGTCCCGTTATAAAGGCTTTGGATGAATTAGCTATTTATTTCGGTACTTACAAAAGAACTGATTTTTCTTTAAATGAATTTAGGCGATACCGATACTGCATTGATAAAAAGATTCATCACATAATGACAGCAGCTCGAACTTTTATAGGGGACGGGCCAATCGATTAACCCGATCAAATGGGCATTGCAAGTACCGGAGAATGGAACGCTCATAATAATTTTCGTGCAATGAGCTCAATTAAAACATTTATAAGAAAGAAGTTGCTTTTCCCGAAATATATATTAAATCGCGTAAATATTCGTCAGCAGATTCCCTCTTAGATAAAAAAGAATTATTGGTAGACACAAATTCTGTGTAATTTGTAAAAATTCTTCTTCTTCGAAAATCGCATTTTGAAAACAATTCATACATAAATTAATAGTACTTAGTAGTAATTATAGTCGCTAGAAAGATAATCCATTGTAGTCAAAAAATTGGTACACACTGTATATGATCACTACACCTCATCAATTTTCGTTCACTTTTCTAAATTACATACATATATTCGAAAAACAACTCTTCAAAACTTTAAAAAGTTCCATTTTGTCCTTTCTACAGCTTCACTAAAACGCGGTCATAAATGGAACGCAACAAAAAATAACTATTTACAATTTAGCCAACCTTCCTCCAAAATTGCATCAAAATCATTTACATTTCACAAATTTGTACATTTATAGGATTATTTCCTTTTCATACACACAGATTTACATACCTAACAATATTCAGTTTTCTCGTCTTTATTCAATAATTATTGGCCCGAATTTTACTAATACGTCCCATGATTAAATAAGTTACTCACAATTCGTTACCTATAACCATAATAGAATTGGCAATAAATTTCTCGCTTCAAAAGCAAAAATGAACAAATTACCAATGATAAAAATTCAAATATTCCGGGAAATCTACACACATACACATACCTAATGCAGAAAATAACGGCACACACTCTCCAAGCATACAGCTACAGCCCGCTGAGCTTTCAAAACAAATGAAAGCCTTCCAAAAGCACATTACTCCATCTGACGATGATAGAATGAATTGAAAACGCCAAATTGTATGCAAAATATAATAAACCAAGGAATTTTTGGCGTTACCATCATTAACATTATTGACTTTATTTCCTTTATCATTGTACTAAAAAATTTGAGTTTTTCAAAACAAACAGAAAAAGGTTCGATCTTTGTTACAAATTGAACTTTCATTGAAATAATATCATAATTTTGGTAGTTATTTGTCTCGGAAAACAGCAACTTTCAAACTAAAATATATTAGTAACCAAAATTTTTTGTCTGGTTTTCTTTCCGTCACTGCCTCTTCCAGCCCAAGATCTTCCATACTCAAGTACAAATTTATCTATTTAATGTACCATTATTACGTTTTGATGTACTAAACTTTGCAAATTTCATGAATTTCAGAGTTTTCTAAAGCTAATTAAATACATATAAAACCCCGAAATCTTTATTTTTGACACGTCATTACCTAAGTTTATGCATTTTCTCTAACTATGTACAATTTTTATTATGATAGGATGCACAGATTTGCAGTAAATTTGTATTAACTTTTCGTGTTTTTTAAGATTTCAGTGGTAACCCCCCTTAATGAGCAAAAATTCGATAACTCAGTGAAATTTCAACTGATTTTAGTTAGCCAAATGCTCATTAGAAGCCAATTCGAATTCGCTATTAAGGATATGAACAGAAAAAAAATATTGTAGAGCAAAATAAGCCATCAAATTGTTGTAAAAGTTGAAAAATTGTGTAAAAAAAGGTAAATTTCGAAATGTTTTCGACTGTAACTTTGTGAAATTTTAACGCTACGAAATAAGGAACATATGGTTGGAAAGGCCTAGAGTAACTTCGGGTATAGTGGTATAGGCGGCTAATGTGGTACAGGCAGTTTTCTCGAAAACTAAGTACTCTCTGGCAACTCTGTTCATATGTATAGTTGTCGATTCCAAGGAAATGATTAATGCATGTTTTTACAGGATAATACTCAGTTATGATTTCCATCAGTTGATTGAAAAGTGCGGTTGCATGCGATCGAGTTTATTTTAAAAAGTGATTGTGCGTGACAAAATTTATTCGTTGAAATCAAGTGGTTAATTAAAAACATCAAATAATTGATATATTTTCCTAATTTGTTGTAAGTTTTGCTCTATTTTCTGTTTTCATTTTCTTGTTAATATTTTTGGTGAAATATGTAAAATCGGTTAATGTGGTATAGTTGCCATCGGCTATTTTGGTATAGTGTACCACATTACCCGCCATTAGTTTGTTTGGATTTATTATATATTCGCTTTGTTGTTTCTTTGTTCAGGGTAATTATCAGATATGCCGAAAAAAGGAGAGATTAGAAAGTGGAACCCGAAGAATATGGAGAAAGTCATTAGAGCCGTGAGGTCTAATGTAATGGGGATTCTGCTTGCGTCGAAAACATTTGAAGTCCCTCATACTACACTGCAACGAATGGCAAGAAGTGACAAATCTGTGAATGAACTTCTATCCGCCAAATTGGGTCGTAAGCCGACATTCAATGAAGCAATTGAAAGTGATCTGGTGAAGTATATTTTGGAAATAGAGTCGCGTTTTTGGGGTCTTACCAGAATGGACATACGATCCTTAGCGTTTCAAGTAGCAGAGAAAAATAATATTCCGAATAAATTTTCGGTTATGAAGGAGTGCGCCGGTAAAGATTGGCTGTATGGTTTCTGTAAACGGCACAAAAATATACTGAGTATTCGCAAACCGACCGGCACATCTTTCGACCGTGCCAGAGGTTTTACTCGGGAAAATGTTCAAACATTTTTCGCCTTACTAGAAGGAGAATATTCTAAGCATAATTTTCCAGCAAGTCACATCTGGAATGTCGACGAAACTGGACTTTCAGTGGTACAATCCAAGCAAGAAAAGGTCCTGGCCAAGAAAGGGAAAAAACAGATCGGAGCAATGACATCTGCAGAACGTGGATCCTTATAACAGTGATTTCCTGCATGGGTGCAGCCGGCGGTTTTGTTCCACCTTATTTTATTTTTCCGCGGAAGAATCATCATCCTTTTTTAATGAAGGACGCACCAACGTGATTGGAGTCCTCATGCCATGTATCTGGATGGGTACAAATACCAATATTTACGAAATGGTTCAAACATTTTTTAAAAAATGTAAAACCATCGAAGGAAGAACCAGTTTTGCTAATATTAGATGGGCATTACAGCCATATCCGAAATATTGAAATATTAGATCTCGCACGTGAAAACGGTGTTTTTATAATTTCTCTTCCACCGCATTCGACGCATAAAATGCAGCCGCTTGATAAAACTTTTATGGGACCTTTAAAGGTGTATTATAACAACGAGATAAGACGTTTTTCCCGTGAACACGGTCGGAAAGTTACAGTATATGACCTTATTGGGATATTCGCTAAAGCATATTTAAAAGTCCAGACCGGCCAGATTGCCATCAATGGCTTTAAGACAACAGGTATTTTTCCCTTTGACAAACACATTTTATTGGATGCGGATTTCATAGCAGGCTAAATGGTCAGTGATTTGGATGAATCAGCAATAGAAACAGCTGCAGAAGGTACTATGCAAAGCTCCGAAGCTCCTTCATTTAAAGACGTTGCGAGTACAAGTTTGTCTACATCTCATATCACACCTTGGGAAATATCTCCACCACCCAAAATAAAAAAAACCTGTAGCTAGCAACAGAGGAAGAAAGTCAAAGGCAACTATCTTAATCACTTCGCCGTACAAGCAAGACTTGGAAGCAAGTATACAAAGGATATGTAACAAACGGAAAACTCTACCTACAACAAAACCGTCTAAACAAACATCTAGTGTTAAAAAACCCCAAAAAAAAAAAAAACGTGTTCCTAACAGGGATGAAACTGAATCGTCTAGTGGCTCCGAAGAAGTCGTTAGGTTCCAAGAATCAGATGACGGGGAAGAATTTTCGGATGTTCCTACATGAAAGGAAGCTGTCTGCAATTTCTGTAATAAGTGCTGGAATGACGACATAAGAGTAACTAAATGGATTGCATGCTTACAATGCGAAATGGTTTGGGCTCATGAAAAATTTGTCCCTAAAAGAAGTGCCATTTTTATTTGTCAGTCATGTGCATAATTTTTATTCAATTAACTTTTTTTGATTTTTAAGCCATGAAGGCATTTATGTTTATTGTTGTTTTTATAAAAATTAATATTTAAGTAAAATATCCATTCTTGTGTGGAAGCCAAGAAGGCTTTTTTGTTATTTTGTTTTTAATAAAAATTACAAAAATGATTTAATCTTCCTTTTGACTTTTACAAATTATTTCCACTGGAAACGATCTATCTGGTAATGTCGTATAGTATACCACATTAAAATACAAAGTATACCACATAGCCCGCCATTTTTTTAACATGCCATTTTTGGGCTATGCCACATATTTTGCAAAATCTCTTTAAAAGTTTCCTAGAATTTCTTCATAGTTATATCTAGTTAAAGTTAATATTTTAGTGTCGTAGTCTTCTAAATTGTGTTGAAATTGGACTTATACTTTCGCCATAATTGTGTAAATAGAAACATGTATATCACAATACCCGAAGTTCCTCTATCTCCCTTCTTTCATATACCACAAAAAAATTCGACATCGAATAAAAAATAACGGAGTTATAAAGAATTTTATACATGGACATGAATAACGGTTTTTTTTGGTCTAAAATGAGATTTTGAGTCTGTATGAGAAATTTCTAGTATGCCACTACTTTTGGTTCCACTAGACCTACAACTTACACTATGTTTCGTCAGAAGTATATCGAGTTTATCTTTTTTTGTAACACAGTGTTATTGATGCTGCATAAGAAGTTTACTAGATTTCCAAAGATTCACCAATCCATTTAATTAAAATTTAATTTCTATTTTAGTACTCCTGTAGGGCACAGTTAAAATTAAATTAAAATTTAATTTGTGTTGTTTTATGTTATAATAACGCATATATAACTTGTTAAGTGGGCTCCAACCCCCCCTAAAGGGAGTACTAAAATAGAAATTAAATTTCAATTAAATTGCTTAGTTAATATATGGCCCTCAAAGGAGCCAGGAAAAACCGTGTTGGCTCAATAAAATAAAACTAGAAACATCTGTATAAGGATGTCGTCTTATTTGCATGGACGATAACAAAGCTCATCAATAGATGATCGTAAATGAGAGTTCTTAAAAGTTTGAGTAGAAACTTCGTTGTAGTATGAGTGAAATATTTAGATTTAGAAGAAAACTTTAAGCCATTGGCGCCAGTAAATGAGCCAGTGTCGGTTCGTTATGGAAAATCAATATTCAAGGATAGTTAGGGGATGAGTATGTGAGAGTGACCTTGCAAATAAATCAAATCTAAGGATAAGACAGATTGAGGTATGAGAATGAGATCTTAAAAGATAATAAATATAGTTTTACAGTGCAAGGATTGGGGAGTGAATATTTCGATTGCCATCAGACATCCGTGGAAGTGGTAACATGCTTTTTTCTTTTGCACACTAAGTTTGTGGTATAAATAATACGAGTACAAATTTTAGGGAGACTACAGAGTTTTGAATTTTCCATAATAAAACAATAAAATGAAAATCCATACATATGCGAAATTTAACTAAATTTCTGCTCCTACAAAATCTTTTGTGAAGTTTCCATCAGAAATATCTCTCGTTTCAAATTGAGATGGAGTTCTGTTTTATTTCGCAATTTTTCGCCATAATGATGGAACAGTTAAGGTTTACGAATTATTCATAAGATGAAAGCGTAAGGCGATTTATGAGAAAACGTCTGTTCTTCTTGTTTTTATTATATTTTTTTTTTCCAACTTGCTTAGAAGATTGAAAGCTCTCCAACAAGCGACTGAACATTGTGTACAAGGCAATTCCATCGGCATCGGAGGAAAATGCCGTAAGCACATTTTTTTTTTTTTTTTTTTTGTTAAGGTTCAATTTCTGTAGCCTACCTACCCTGTGCGGTGTGTGACAATGAGTTTTTTTTTTTTTTTTTGTTTTTTATGCTTTTCTTTTCCACATGAAAATGATATCAATTTTCGTATAAATTGTCCTTAATGGTACTGGGCAGATCTTCGATGTATGATAGTAAAAACTTGTTATAATGTTTCTCTTCGTCATGATTTTTTTTCCCTTATTCTATACTTGTACCTCCCTGCCATTTTCTTCTCTTTAAGAAAACAACTTTAAACGATTCAGGAATGAACATAAGAATAAAAATTTTTCCTGTTGATAGAAGTCTTGTCTTTAACTTTGGATGCTTTCAAAGGTTCCTTGGAGAACGCTTATAGAATATAAATTTTTCATGTTTTCTATGTATTTAAGGAACCGTTTTTTTTTTTTTTTTTTTTTCAATCATATTCTTGAATGGAATGTGATTGGTTTGTGTAATATTGAGGAGGAAATACATCCGGTTTTCTGGCTTTTGTATAAATATCTTTTATACGGAAAAAATTGTGAATGCTTTGAATATTTATTTATTTTTGTTGTTTTTGTTGTTAAGAAGAATCTTCATTTTAGTGCTGTCTTTTCTCCTCTTTAATTGAAATTTTGGAATTTACTAATGATAATTTTTAACATTTCCTATATTTTCAGATTTCATAATTAAATTTTCTTTGAATACTGAATCGGAACTTTTAGACGTATCAAAATGCCAGTTGGAGGTAGAGTTGCGGGAAAGTTTGGGTATTCGAATAGCTATTACAGCGGTAAGAGTACGTTAACAAATCGAAACTTTTTCTATTAGCTATTAAGAAATTAGTATAAGTTAAAATTAATAATCTGAAAGTGAATAAGTACTTATCAGATTAGTAATTTTAATGATCGACTTAATTTAGATTTTAATTAATGTAAAAGTTATTATAGAGTGAGTGAAAACCATTATATTGAAATTTGTTGTGTTTTTATATTATAGCATGATTGCATGAAATTTAAGAAGATTATAATTATATAAAACTTAATTGGAATTTATATTTCATACAGAGACTTTGCACATTTAAGTAAGTTATTTCGGAATATTTATTGGCAAAATATTTAAGTAAAACAGGTGAACAGGTAAAGAGATGCTTACGACGACTAACAATTTTAATTTGCTCATTTTTTTCTTATACTAAATATTTTCAATATATCTATCATCATCATCATCCTTTTAGGTAATTCATAGCTCAGCAAGCAGTCATCGTAGTTTTTGAAAATTGTGTTGTTTCTAGAAACTTGCCTAAGAATTTCTCAAAACAAATTCAATAAGGTTTTTTTTTTTATAATTAAAGGCAATACATGATAGGGGTATTCACGCAATGCTGTATCAAAGAGTTTACCATTGTAAAAGATGTATTTGATTACAATCCAGTAAAGTCATACAAGGTGTATGCATATAAAATGCAATACAAGGGTCTTGTATTTTTACATTCACAAATTGGCAGTGTAAACCGGGTTGTATAGTTGTACATAAGAGGTCAGATTGAACGTGAAATGTCAGGGGCTGCAGCGGGGGAGGGGAGTGTCTTAGGAAAATTTCCAGTGTGCCAAAAGAAAGATCGTTTTGAGGACTATTGACTGGTGCACTTATATTTTTTCTAGGTGATACTGGGTGGAATTTAGCAGGCTGTTCAATTTACATCTATCCGCATCACGGGGTTTTCCCCAACAAAAAATGGTATTGCAAATTTGTGAACATCAGTAATGGCGCATCAAAGAGCATGAAACTTTCTGGAAAACTTAATAAAACATCACCGAAAAAAATAAAATTGGTGTGATCGATTTTATTTTTCGGCCTTAAATTATTTAATAATAGTATTTGAAGTTCAAAAGTTAGCTTTAATTATTTAAAAATTTGAACCTTTCTTGCGGGGTGAGGAGGGGACGGATCAAAAAACGAACTTGGGATTAATCTTTAGTTCGACAAGGCGATTAACTTTATCTAAAAAGAAGTTTTGAGTTTGGGTATTTTGGGGTGCGGGGTTGTTACTCCTACCCCCTCAAATCCCAAATATGTAATGTGGGGTATCTAATTAAAGTCCCCGCTGAGCTCTATCGAATGGCGTTTTTCAATTTTCAATCCGGTATACTCCATAGTATATTTTTTCCACCCTCTAAAACTTGATTACAGTTTTAACTGAAACCCACTTTTTTATTTTGCTGGACCCTGCATTATAAGGGATGCCCCTAGAGAAAAAATGTTGCATCTAAATTAAAGGTAACAAAATTTTTTATCAATTAGAAGGTTTTTATTTTCAATTCCAGTTATTTCTACACTGAGCTTTTACTCTCGAAATTCAATGCTTTTCCTCATCTGGGTCCCATATACCCCATTACTACAAATGAGTTATTTTTCCATTTTTTTTTTATCATAGGCATTAGTGTTCGATTACGAAACTTTACTGTCTTTAAAAAGACCCACTGTTATTCCGTAAAGGTAAATTGTAAATTTTTACATTTTGCCACGGCAAAAAGCGGCAAAGATTGCTGTAAAAGGGGCTTGCTCTACTATTATTAACATTTCTCCTAAACTATGAGCCCGAACCGAAAACTAATTGGAAATAAACGTTCCCAACAAAACAGGCTTCAGTTTGTCTGCTGACATTTTACTGAAATAGTGTATAATTAAGTAGTAATAGTAGAAATAACAACTTGGGAAACAACCCAAACGGTTAAAAAATTCTATGAAAAACCGGCATTTCCTTAATTTAAGCCGTTCTTTTCATAAATAGTTAAGATACTTTAGTTTTTATCTCAGCTATTTTTAACCGGATCTCCACAATTCTTTTTTTCTAGGATAACTATGAATACTGGGAATTTTGAGGATTTTTTCAACTTTTCCGAGGCCGGGGAGAGCTCCGACTGGCCCATAATTACATTTCGAACTAAGCTAAAGGCTAAAGGGTGTGTTCACTCTTTGTTGTAAAATCTTGTTGTATTTTTACATCGGTTACACAGAAACACATTAAAGAGTGAATACCTCTGATGTCTTTTGCTATATATTCGTGTTGTAATATTTTACTACTAATTTCGACAAGAAAATCGTTTGAAATGAGTTTTTTTTTCAAAGCAATGGTGCTCCATTTTGTTTTTTACAGGGGCAATACAAGAAATCTTTTAAATTCATATACCCCAACTCTTTTTTTACACGGTCTTTTTTTACACGATTTTGAAATAATACGGTCCCAAAAAAAAAAATAAAAATTTTTTTTACACGAATTATTTGTTCTAACACGTCCAAAAAAATGTTTGTATGTATACGCATTTTTTTTGTACGTGTTAGAAGATGTTAGAAAAAAATTCGTTACAAAGTTACAAAAATAAAATATAATGGCAAATTCCCGGAAGTTTTAGGCAATTACAAAAATAAAATATAATTGGGAAATTCCCAGAATTTTTATAGTCGCATTTTCTATTTTTCTATTTAAAATTGCGTTAAGACTTCATTAAAAGGAGTCAGTAGTAAGCAAAAGTTTTAATTTAGATACCAGCGAACCTGAGGGTAATAAAACTTACTATACGTAGGCTTGTGTCCTGAAAGTGAGAAAATTCATATAAAATTAGCCTAGACCTAGACCACAGAGCACATTAGAGACATCTACCGCAAAAGACAGAAACCCAACATTCGACAAAACGAATACAATTTAAGACGAAAAATGAAAATTTGCAGTTTACATAAATTGAAAACTTATAACGAGGATTAACTCTCCTAAATTTTTTTGCCCATTATTGTTAAGTATGCAATTTTGCTTTGTATTTAAACAACTTTCAAATAAATATTGCAATTTGTCGTCGGTGAAACGTCGGGAGAAAAAACAAGTACTATTAGATTCAAATAATTATAAAAAGCGATACTAAAAATGAAAAAAACTCGACGTTATTTGCTAGATCTAGGCCTTATCTTTCTAAAACAGTCACAATTTAAAGAAATGAGAAAAGCTACCCACAGGAATTTGATTTAAAGGACTTCAATTTTTACCATTTTTTACAAGTTTCCGAGCTAATATCTCCATTCCAATACACTTTTTTTTAATTTTTGCCAACGTTATTTACTAGACTTCTTCATTACATTTAATTTAAGATATAAATCATTGTTCTTCTACAAATATTTTGCCAGAAGTTCGCTTTGAAAAATGTTTGAAGCATGCAAATATTGGTACTGAATCCTCTTAAGAAATTGTATTGAAATGTGTTAACATTTTGGTGGGTCGAAGAAAAAAATATTTTATTTTCAAAAATTTTAGTGCCAATATAATTTCTGT
The DNA here is from genome assembly GCA_963924295.1 of Dioctria rufipes. NCBI lineage: Eukaryota > Metazoa > Arthropoda > Insecta > Diptera > Asilidae > Dioctria > Dioctria rufipes. Next base: position 56,654,300 of record OZ002742.1, read on the forward strand.
TTGGATTTTCTTACAACGAAAAGGTTCCGTTATTACAAAAATCTACTTTAGAAAATGGAAGTGATTTTTATTTACAGTTTGTTATAGCCTAATAAGATGTCTGAAAAATCAAAAATTAACCGGAAGAGACAAGCGATTTCTTTAGGAACTAAAATTAAAATCTTAGACTCTCTTGAGAGGGGTGAAGGTTCAACATCTGTTGGCAAAAATTTTGGTTCGAAGGAAGCGACAGTCAGAACAATAAAAAAAAATGAAGATTCCATTCGACAATCAGTAATTTCTGGATCGAATGTCAGTTCCAAAACATCTTCATACAGTCGAAATACTGTCTGAGAGACAATGGAAAAACTTTTAATGCTTTGGATAGAGGATCTGCTGCAGAAAAAAAAAATAAATATAGATGGTGTTCATGCCTGAACAATAGGTCGCTGGTTCATATCCGGCTCGAAGGACCATGTACAGTTTCGCAATGCTATATTGTGAGCTGCAATTAAAAGATGACGATTAGAATTAATCTGTAAAACTCAACAGTGTGTTGAGCCGAGATAATCTGAGGTTGTTGAACAAGTGGCTGTAGAAGATTCAACAGTGTGTTGCATCTACGTACAACTGTAGTGAAAGCTTTTGTTTTACCTCCTGTATCGTTGGAATAAATCTAGATCCGATAGTGTGCCGGAACTTGATTTTCGATGGGCTGATAACAGGTAGTAATAAAATAAACGCAATTTATTTTTGAGCCATGGCACAATTATGATGTAAAGAGAAGGGATTTACAATATACGAACGTCTTCAGGAATCAGAGCCATCAACAAGTCTCTAAGCAACCTGGAAATTGATATTTAATGCAAGTGAGGGATGGCTGACAGGATTCCTAAAAAGGCACGCATTTCACAATGTAAAAATAAAAGTTGAAGTAGCGTCAGGCGACAAAAATGCTGCAAAAAAACTTTTCCGGGAAGCTAGTAAAAATAATTCAAGACGGGGCTTATACGCCAGATCAAATATTTAATGCCGACGAAACGGGATTATTTTGAAAAAAAATGCCTACCAGAACCTACATATCAAAATCAGAAAAATCTGCTGGTGGTTTTAAAGCGGCTAAGGATCGCGTGACGTTCTTATTGTGCAGCAACGCATCTGGTGATAAGATTTTAAAGCCTCTGTTAATCAAGCGATGACTCATGCCGCGAGCTTTGAAAGGAAAAAAACATTAAACAACTTCCAGTTCATTGGATGGCGAATAATAAAGCATGGATGATGTCAGCTTTATTTAAAAAATGGTTCCACGAGTGCTTCGTTCCTGAAGTAAGAAAATATATGGAACAAAAGGGGCTTGAATTCAAAGTACTTTTGCTCGTTGATAATGCGCCCAGCCATCCTGTGATAGATCATCCGAATATTCAGTTGGTGCTTTCACCGCCTAATACAACTTTACTGATTCAGTCATTGGATCAGGGTATAATAGCAACATTTAAAATTTATTACATAAAACAAGCATTTAAATATATTTTGGATTCAGTCGAACAAAGGGATTTGACGGTCGTACAAGCATGGAAGAATTATACAATTATGAATTATATTACACATTCTTCTCTTGCCATAAAACAATTGCGGACATCTACTCTAAATGGTTGTTGGAGAAAAATTTGGCCAAAATGCGTCAAAAGTGACAATTCTGTAACAGAAGCATCAATTGTGTGTTCTGAAATTATTAATCTATCACACGCAATTGGTGGTGAAGGCTTTGAAAACCTTGAATTTGCGGACATTGATGAATTGATGATTGATAAACCTTTGGATGAGGAGGATCTAATTGAAGCTACAACGGTTGATGCTATTAATGAGGACCATGATGATGAAGACGAAGTTGAAATTCATCAATTAACAGCTGATTTAATTCGCGAGGGCTTGAAATTTGCTGCAAGTATGGAACATCATTTTCTCACTTATGATCTCGACATGGAACATCCATGGGTATCAAGAACTGTATAAGCAACTTGACAAACCAAAAACACAGAAGCTGATAACAGATTTCCTAAAAAAAAGCCAACATCAAAAAACGTTAATAATGAACCAGACTCTTCACTGGATTCAGACTGATCAGATGTGCTAGAAATTTCTAGTGATGAAAGCGATTTTTGTCTAGTCCGTAATAAACGCTCGCGCTTATAATCAAGGAGCGATGAATAATCTAAATTGTGAAAATTTTATTTCTGTTCTAATTTGGATTTTTTATAATTACACATGGACTTAAGTTTCTCTTTATTATGTACTTATTTTTTTTTATTATTATTTATTATTATTTCAAATATTTTTGTATGAATTCTATTTCCTTTTTGTTATTTATTTTATATTTTTTTAATAATAATAAATAATATGTATTAATTACATTTTGTTTTTAATTATAATTTGTGTAGTTGTTGGTTTTTAATATTACATATACTTTTTTTACTTTTTTGTTTGCACGGTTTTTAGGTGGAACGTATCTACCGTGTAAAAAAAGAGGTGGGTGTACATATTTACTCCGAGTACAGGGGTAGGATTTTGCTGAATCACTTTCGATACGAAGTCCTGTCGACTATCGCATCGAAAATTTTCATTAGCAGTATGTTGTAGCATTTTCGTTCGACAGGCATTTTCGAATATGTAAATAACAATTTCGGAAATATTGACAGTCTGCAGCGGCAACATAAATAAAAAATTAATTCCAGAAAGCTGTCGAAGATAATATTGTAATATCACAATTATTATCGCCAACATTATCGGTAAGGTGATCACTTGTGATAAGTTCTTCAACACCAAAATCGGTCCCTGGAAGACCAACAACTGCAGTGACCAAACTGACCAATACAATGACTAGCTCATATGCACTGAATTCTACTAATTTTCCCACATTTCCTGTCTTGGTGCGCTCCAATTTATCGGTTCGCATCTTCTTTTTTATTTTATTTTTTAAGTTTGGCTCACATCTGCGAATAATCAAGAACATGTTAATAACGTAAAGAAAAATTAAGTAAAAATTCGAAATTATGACCAAATATACTGCCGTGTCGAAATTTACGACAAATTTTCGAATATCGAAATTTTCGACAGACACAACCTTTTGCATCAGGGTATAACAGGAAAATACTTGAGTTAAAACGAGACCACATATGGAAATGATGTGCTTTTTTTATAGATGGGGGATGGACTACGACATGGCTACCCCAAACAACAAATAAGGCACAAAAATAATTTGGTCACCAAAAAGAGATCCATTATTTTTATACTTAAATTTGTAGTCAGCCTGTGCTGATATGCTGTAGAGTAAGCACCTCGTTTTGTGATTTGTTTTATTTTAGTTTTTAGGACATAATTGTAATTTGCGGGTAAACCCGTAAATGCCCTAAGGCATTGCATGCTATTTTTTTCGCGATCAGGGTATGAAAGCGCTACTAAAGCAATGAAATCAATTATACATGTTTTCGTCAGTGTCCTTATATAAATGCCAACGTTCTGGTAAATAAATGAAAACGATGATTTCGAAAATTCAAATCTGTTGACAGAAATGTCCAGTGTACTTGAATATCTCTAAAACTATCAAGGATAACGAAATTTTGAAGTGCGGTCGAAAGGGATTCAAAATTAGATAAAAATTTACGAACTATTACAGAAACTTCGTTCTTGAAGGTGGACACAGCAAGTGTATTTAAACTGCATTGGAAATATAAATAGAATGAAAATTTGAACACCCACCAATTGTTAGACGATAATAAGACGCACAAAAAAGCCATCTGCATTTCTTTCCTGACATCGTACAGAAATGAATTTTTTGATACCGCGTTTCAACTTGGATGAAATAATGTTCGTTAACACTAAGCGAACAACAATAGCTTTCTCCTAAACATACCTCTAACTGCCAAGCATGGACTGGATTTAAAAAAGGTTTTACTGTGTGTCTGGTGGGATATGTCTAGTGTAGTTCACTATTAAAACCAGACGAAACTATCACAACCACAACCAACTTTTAACTCAGGCAATGATAACAAGGAGATTCCAGTCTGCTCTGATAGCCAAGCCAAACCCTCTAGAACCTCCAAGTTGGTTCTTAAGTGTAAAACCCACCTGAATTCCCTCTCTCGGAACAACAGCATTCTTGGTATTTGGGTACCAGGTCACAGCACTATTAGCGGAAACGAAAAGGCGGATGAACTTGCTCGTCTTGGTGCAGCGTCGGAGGCATCTGTTTCCACAATTGGGAATGCACCAATATACGTAATATTTCGGCTTAGGCAGACTGCCAATATAGTCGTTCTTGGTTAGGAATGATTGGGCGAGCCCATCCCAGTTATAACGAAAAATCTATTGGGACATAACAAGCTAACCTTGAGAACTCTAGTATTGATTCTCACTTGGCACTCTCTTTTCTCAGGTGTCACTAACACAGAATGGGACTTGTTAACGATTCGGTATGCATGTAGAAGATGCGGAGAGGAATCCGAAACGGTTACTCATTTTCTTTGTTACTGTCCGACTCTCTTAGGAAAGCGTTACATATTCCTTGAATCACACCTCCTGGAAGAACTGCATGAAACGCGTAAGGAGGGCTTGAACCCAATTTGGAGTAAGCATTATTAGGGTGTCCGATTGGGACTTATGAGCGATTGCTTATAAATCTGGAGGGTGAACAATGGGCCTTATTATGGTCTACGTTCCAGGGACCCCATCGCGGTCTCAACATCGTTTTTTAATCAATCAATCACAGACAATATTTATTTATTATTATTATTATATATTCGGACAGATTGAGGCCCCATTCATAATACCGAAATAACGATTACTTTCAGATCCCGCTATGTATAAAAAATCGAACATTTGTCGGCAAGTGATTTAAAAAAATAGAATAATTCTAAAGCTACCCTTCAGCCATTTTCCGAATGATTTTCTTGTTTGTTATAATTCCACACATGAACACTACGAATACAACTTTGCACAATTCACTTATGTAGTGATTGCTAAATAGTCCGGACTGTAAATTTTAGGCTATGTTCGGATTAATAAATTGTTCGAATTAGGACAATATGTTTTTGTCTTTTTTTGTTTTCTTATGCAGGAGAATATCGTCAGGGTTGGCCACATTTTTGACTTTTGCATATAACTTCCGTTTAGTGAAGAATATGGTAAATCCAAGCACATCTTTGAAAAAGTCTGGGAAAAGAAGCACTTTTCTAGATTGGACAGGAGACGAAAAATGTTCTGTAATGCGATCAAAATGATCTGAAAAAATTAATTGAATCAAATAAAAAGCCGAACTTGTTTCATAATTCTATATTTTAGTGCCATTCAACACCATATTCGGAATTCGGCATTTCCGGCAAATATCGTTAAATTGACGCACTTCAAATGCACTTCTCTATTTCATTGTCCGAAGAGGGCATTTTCTGCGCTTTTTTTGGGGGCATCTTCCTTTATCCCGAGCTTTATAGGTGGACTTCGTTGGGATTGGTGCTGGACATTTTATGACGGTCTTCCAAGCACACAATCACAGTGAGCTAACCCTGACTATACAAAGTGGCCAACCTTGATGAAAAGAGCCATTGTCGCATGACTTTCTGGCCGAATTCACTGCTGCAAAAAAAAAAGATTTTGTTGAATTTCAAACCACTGAGTGTAAATGTTTTTTTTTTGCCATCATGCTCCAAATATGTAATGTCACGATAAGTTCGCTGTTAAGCCTAGTGCTAAGGTCCACGCTAAGCTAAAATTTATATGAAAATTTAGCGCGCTAAAAGTTATTGACGAAAATTTATCCTGAATTTTAGGAAGACCAGTACAAAGGTCAACGCGCTAAGTTTGACTTCTGTGGTTTGATTAGAGATGGCACCACCAGTAAGTCTAAAAAAAATTTAGCTTGAATTTATCCGCCCGGGCCGCTCTTCATATTTTTTAAATTACTAAATAATTTTAACTATCTGTTTTTAGAAATATTATGACCGCGCGTTGCACTTAAAAAAAAATTACAAAATCCTTCTTCTTCTTCTTTTTACTAAATCTTTTCTCTGAGCCTCCGCTTTTATATTTTAGCTGCTAGAGAATGGCCCGATATTGAAGACACGCTAAAATTTAGTTTAGCGCGGACCATAGTACTAGGCTTTACTGAGAGAAGTTTTTCCACGCTTGAACATTGGTGGCGCTAGTAGTAAAAATTAAAAAATCGCAGATGGTTAGACGGCAGGCGAACGACCAACCCTGAGGACACTCCCCTACCGACTGCGTGGACATGTGAAATTTTGATTTTATTATTGAAATCGGCATTGATTTCAAGATGGTCGTTGTCTTGAGGAATGTATGTGGTATAAAAAAAAAACAATTAAAGCGGGGAAAAAAGTGGCAGCAGATTAACGGAATTTTAAAGTAAATCAAAAAAAAAATCAGGAATTGAAATAACCCAGATAACATGGAACATGATCTGACCATCTTCTCGATATGGTCCGCAGGATATGAGAACATGTTCTCTGACTTCACGAATTGATATCAAAATACATGTTCTATCTATTTGCTTTTGGTAAGACTCATGTCCGCCCTGCCGAGCGAAATCTTCGGATGTCGGTCAAAAATAATCGCGTGATAATCGATGATAAAATATTGTCTCGAAAACGTATTATTTATATGTCTGACGGTACACAAACCCGAACGCTGCTGTACCGAAATAGGAACGAAAATTTGATTTTCCAAATTGCAGGTTAAAAATATTTTCTATTCATATCCAGTGGAATATTTTTACAGCAATTGAATGAAGTTTACCAATTTGGAGCCGATAGTCTGTATCCAAAAATGATCATTTTAGAACATGTTCAATTTTATTATATGGTAATTCGCAGGGGTAAACTTAGGCCCTTTAAGACCAATAAAAAAATTGAGAAACTGTTTTGGTAATTAGGTATGCATGGGAGTTACAGGCTGTATGTTTTTTTCTTCAATCAACGGTAATTTGCAGGTTTGGATGGTCTCGGTGGTAAATTTGTTTATAGAAATATTGACGGGCGCCTCAATTTGCGTGGGAGGACTGTACAGCAATGGGGATTTTTCGATGAATTTAAGGTATGGAGTACAAAAATATAGGTGAACAATTTTCGGAGAATGAAGATTTAAGGGTAAGTGATCGTACCACCTCCCATAGGGGGTTGTCCAAGATATATCATGGTCAGTATCAAATTCAAGAATGAGGAGTGGGTAATCGAGTAGTGTAATTTGTTTTTGATCTTTCAAACGTCATAACTGAATTTTTTGCTACCGAAAAACGGCTTTTATGCACTTGGGTCATATATGCCCCAGTTCCTATATTTTGCACATATAGGGTCTTTCAAATTGAGTTTTCAAACGAAAATAATTAAAAGACATTGAATTTGAATTGAAACGGAAAAAGTTTTTATTTATTTTTGAAATACAATGTTTGCCATTTATACTATAAAAATGATATCCCCCATGTGACCACCTCTTGAGTCTCTATACAGTACCTGATTCTGTTATCACAATTTTCAATCACATTCTGGCATAGTTGCGGCTCTATCTCAGCAATAACTCGAATAATTTCTCCTTTCTATGCTTTAACGTTTCAAGGATTATCCTTGTAGACCTATGCTTTCATATGGCCCCAGAGAAAGAAGTCTAACAGTGTCAAATGACAGGATCTTGAAGGCCACTTCACGTTACCGAATCTGGAAATAACACGTTCTGGAAACTTTGTATGCAGTAATTGCAAAGTTTCTCTGGCTATATGACATGTGGCCCCATCGTGTTGAAACCACATGTCTTCAGTATCAATATTTTCCAGTTTTGGCCATAAAAAAGTTGTGATCATGTAGCGATATCTGGTAGCGTTAACGGCTATGGCTCTTCCAGCATCATTTTCGAAAAAGTACGGACCAATCACACCACTAGACCCCAATGCACACCAAACAGTGACTCTTTGTGGATGCGTTCGCCTCTCTTGGATCACGCGAGGGTTTTCCTCTCCCCAAATACGGCAGTTTTGTTTATTAACGTAGCCACCGATCTCGAAATGTGTTTCGTCCGAAAAGATAATTTTTTTTGAAAAATCGTCGTTTTGTTCCAGTATCCAATTGGCAAATTCCCGACGCATCCAATGATCCTGTGGCAGCAATTCTTGTGTTAATTGAACTTTGAAGGTGTTCAACGCTAAGTTTTTGTGCATAATAAGCCATACAGTTGACTCAGAAAGTCCTAATTGTTATGAACGTCGGGAAATTGACGTATTGGGGTCAGCTCACAACAACAATATTTTTTTCTGAACGATCGGCACGAGCATACTGACGTATTTCTCGATCTTGTACTGCACCAGTTTCTTGAAATTTCCGAACAATATTACCAATTTGTTGCTCAGTTGGACGATTGTGTCGACCATAAACAATAATACGTTGTTGTAATGTATATGACTCCATTTTTATAAATGGCAAACTTTCAGTTGTCAAAATGACATATAATATGGGCGCGTAATATGTTTGAAATATGTTACACAGGCGCGTACTTTTGACAACTCAATTTGAAAGACCCAGTATTTCTTCCGTTCTTTCTTTTACATCCATTAGTGCTTTATTGTGAACATTGCTCTAATGGAAATGAAATTCCATGACTTACACCAGTTCTTAACAATGATGAGTTGAAAACATGTCCGTCCATTTTTTACCTAAAAATGGTAATTTTTCCACTTTAAAAAGAACTGATTCACTTCTTTTGCAATTATCTCCAAAACCATATATTGGATTTTGAAACTAATTACATACCTAATTAGGGTACAAAAGGTAGATACGACGTCATCCTACATATTATATATATACATTCAAAACGACAAATAGACTATTTTCTTGCGAATTAAAATTTCTATCGTGTTCTTTGAGACACCAAAATCCATGCTTCTCTGTGAGTATTCCATGGGTCTCCATTTCCATTTGTTTTTTTTTTTTCAAATATACCCAGGATAGGCAGTGAATCCATAATTTAACTTCCAGTTCCTAGGTACCTAGATACCTGCACAAAACACAACAAAAATAGACAATACTCTCAGTCAAGGACTCTTCTTCTTATGCTCTACAACTAAAATAGTCGAGAGTTTCGTCGAGTGGCAATTCTCAATAAAAATTCCCCGATTTACAGAATTCCTAGTGCAGAGTTAAATGTCATCAAAAGAACTCTCATGCACAACTTCCCGCGTTATAGAATTTTTAATAACCTTTCATACGCAAAATATTTTTTTTTTCGTTTTACTTTCCTTTACTTTACCATTTTTGATTTGTTCTTAAAAATATCACAGAAATTCATAAAATATGTGTGCAAGGCTAGAACCTAAATACAATTGCTTAGCGTTCCAAAGTACACAACGTCTAACATTATTTTCTCAATTTCTTATTTCAGGTCGATCCTATAGTGGTATCAATGAAGAAATAATCTGGGTAAGCATCGGCATGGGAATCACGATAATAGTACTCATCACCATCGCCCTATGCTACATAATGTATGAGAAATGTCATAAAAAGCGAGAATATTACATCACGGCATAATAATGAAACGAAAAGGACTTTTTCTTTTCAACAACAACGACAACGACGACGAAGATGATAACGATGATGACAACAATGACGGGAATCTTTTGATAAAACGTAGAATTCTTGAGAAGTTCAAAAAGTGTGTGTCTTTGACTTTAATTAAGTGGTAAAATGTGGTTACATTAAATATTCGTGTGGTTATATACCGCACCAAAATCATGCTTTCGTAGAGTCAATTTTAATTTAATGGGGACCAAAATAAAATACCACATTGCAATTTAACTGTAAAATGTTTTATCTTTAATATTGCTATAGGTAGGTATACTTAATTATGTTACGATAATCATTGAGTTAAAATTAGAAAGCATATTGTGCTCATGCTTGCGAATTTAATGACTTTATGCTGTCAGTTCCGCCGGAAAACAGCCGCAAGGGAGAAAACAAAGAACTATAATCAACAAACACAAACTTTGTAAACAAAGTACGGGAGGCCATTAGCAAGCGTCGATCATAATAATAATTAAAATTAATGATAAACTACATTCAATGTATTCGTAAAGATATTAAGTATAATGTTTACCCGTGCAAACATACAGAAATATTTTTTAGAAATTATCTCTAGAAAAGCAACCTTTTTCGGTATTTTAATTAATGGGGGATTTTGGATATAACGTTTCCGTCTTTGTTGAATAAGAAATTTTCACATTTGAATTTGAGGAGTAAATTTATAATTTTTGAATTTTTGATAATAATTTACATTATGTATAACACATACATATACACATGGTAACACAGAGCATATTTGTACATATGTGGTACAAAAAGAAGAAGCACAGCAGTGTTAGTTATTTGTTCCTAATATTTTGGAGAGAGTTTACTCAAATCAAGATGTGATTTTAATTTATTATGTAATGTTGAAGTATATTTTATAAATTAGAATTAGTTAATAATTTTTAAGAGTTTAAATAAAGTTTAAATTAAAAAAGATCGTTTTACTTAACGGAAATTGTAAAAAGTTGGTTAAGGTCCTTTCCATAATTATTAACATTTGTAACAAATTCTTTACTTCCTATAGTACCAATGTATCTCAAAGAGCCATGAAGTCAAACATTTTTTTTATTAAATCAACTCTCTTTGATAAAGTAGATCCAGTTCTAAAATTAGAGTAATAATTAGAGGATAATAAAAAAAATGAAATGTCTTCATACTTCTCCACAAAATAAATCCCGGTGTGAACTAAATCAGCTGCTTTAAATTAGTTCTAACAAAATATAAACGATGCTTTTTCCTTAACCCGCTGTCGCGAATCTCGAGTGGGCAACTTCGAAAAGGAAACTTGTGCATAAAATATGTGTACATGCACGTAACCAAAATCTCGGTTTATTTGTGCGCAATGTTCGGCCATATTGGATCTTGCCTGTCAGATTTCAATGCGGGAACTTGGTACTATTCATTGAATAAACAACTAATAATGAGGCGGCATGTTGGGTGAAAACGTAAGCCGCTCACGAAATGTATTAGTGTGCTGTGTTTCGTTTCATCGTGGTAGTTCTGAAATCATGACATTTTGAAGGGAGGCATTTTTTATAATCCAAATTTCCGTGTAAAATAAACAAATCGTTAGAGTCCTGCAATTGAAAAGAAGAAATCTTCTGACATTTCTCAAATTGATAAATCAAATATAATTTAAATTTTCGCATATTTTGTTATGGTAGTACTGTCGAGTGAGTACTATTTAAGGATGGCCAATAGCAGGAAAAATATCGATACACTGATATTTCCAATTTTTTTTCAAAATATCGATATACCATTATATTCGCTCTAAAAATATCGATATCCTTAGTATCGTTGATACGATATTTGCTATTATATGTATAAATATAGTACTATGTTGTTGCATATCTAATTAAAGGTATCGCCGAGTACTATCGAGTGGTGTACTCTTTTCTGATTCAGAAAACTCTCTCAGGACATTTTTGTAGTCCGAAATCATACTTTTATGCACTTGGGTAACATATACAGCACTTACTACATTTCGCATATATTTTTTCTGTTCTTTCTTTCAGGGACTAATGTACTCTGTTGTGAACATTTTTGTCATAGCAAGTCATTTTCCACGACACATTAATTTCGCACAATCACGAGCGGAAAAAGTGTTCTCGCCGAGTACTATCAGTATCGCACTTGGGTAACATACACCCTAGTTACTTCATTTCGAATATATTTTTTCCGTTCCTTCTTTCAGGGACATTAGTGGTCTATTGTGAACATTTTTCTCATACGGAGTTATTTTCCATGACGCACCAATTTCGCACAATCACGAGAGGAAAAAGTCCACATTTTCATCCAAGAAAGTGGCTCTCAAAATACATCCGATCGCTATTGCTGAAGCTTTCCCCCGCTTAATAGAAAAAAATGATTTTAATAAAATATGCTCAGAGTATCATAATGCGTCGCCGCTTAAGACATCTCTCATGTCTGTTCATGTCGGGCCTAAAATTATATGAAAAGCGGGCATTTGAACAGAAATTTTTTTAGCGATGCGAATTACCTGTATCGTAAGGGGATAAATATCGAATATCGTATCGGTATCGGCCGTCCCTAGTACTATTGGATGTGAAGTTCATCCTGTCAGGATCACCTGACAGCTAACTCAATGATCAGCGTTGTTGAGATACAGGGCGCCACATTAGCACCTGGGCTAGTTCAGGAAACCCAATCCTGCAATTCTCACGAGCCATAATACAAAATATTTGTTTAGAAAGGCATTTTTTGGGATTCTGCGGTATATAGCAAAAGCTAAAAAATGTTCTAATTTGTTATTTCATCACACAACCCATTAATTTTTGGTGACAAGTTCCAAGTCTTGGCTTTGAGTCATCAACAGGTCCCAAATAGCGAAATTGAGTGACTTGAAAAACAAATGAAAAAATAGAACAAAGGAAAGATATGAAAAATTAAAAAAAAAAACAAAAAATGGAGAAAAATAGAAAAAAAAATACATTAAAAAACAAGCAAAAAACACAGATTCATTCGAAACGAATCGAACCTGTGTACGCCCGCAGTGGCCTGAAAAAAAGGTAAAAGAAAAAGAAAGAAGAAGAAGAAGAAGCGTTAACAGAAAACTTTACACTCATCGGTACGGTCTTATTTTCTGCCTGCCGTAGATGCTTGAAATAGATCAAATTGATCTCAACTCATATAAACTCAGAATAAAATCTGGGTGTGAGTTGTTTTTTTAATAATTTTTTTTTCTATTTTTCTTTTCTTTGCTCTATTTTTTTCATTTGTCTTTCATGTCACTCAATTTCGCTACTTGGGACATGTTGATGAGTCAAAACCAAGACATGAAACTTGTCACCCAAAATTAAATTGGTTGCGTGATGAAATAACAACTAACAAATTTTTTAGCTTTTGCTATATATCGGAGAATCCAAAAAAATGCCTTCTTGAACAAATATAAGCTTGCCCCGGTAAACAATCTTAAAGAGTAATCTCTAATTTTGTTTCATAATATATAAGGAATTTTCGTGCCTTCAACAAAAAGAATACACCAGCCGGTCCTGAAAGGACCATTATACCACTTACCTTTACTTAAATTGAAGACATAGTTGTTATTGTTTTCAGCCGTGCTCCATCCGCCCAATGACAATGTGGTCAATATATTTAGAAGTGTCCCTAATGATGACCTGGAAGACGAAGTAGTGGACCTATCCAAGACCTCTCGGTGAGGGCTCCGGGAGAGCGAGGAGAAATCAAAAACTTAATTCACAATTACGTTATAAAAATCATTTAAGAAAACAAAAAGTCGAATTTTTGACAAGTTTAACATTGGTACAACTTATCATATCCTACATCCTGAAATAGGTGCTGTCAGGTACGTTTTTCACAGAGAAATGTTCCCGCTATAAGACTGACATGTTACTGAACAAAAATTTTCGCGACTACTTTACCCCAATGCTGCGGGTAGAACGACTAGCGAAGCAAAGTCCCTTTTTCTTAGATTCTCTATGCGTACTGTGCAGATAGCTTAATTGGTTCTTTTACTACTGCGTTGAATAATTACCCCACTAGTATCAAACCGTTCTGTCTCTGATTTTAACTAAAGATTTATTTTTGTGGAATTATATAGATAATAAAAATATATACAAAAGTATATAAAGGGTTTTCCAATAAGAGATGTTATTTTGATATTCAAAGAAAAATGCCATTTTTTGAGATAAATGATCGGATCTTTATTTCATTATAAAGAGGAAGGTATGCCGATAATAACGGAAAATAACATCAGCCAAATGACCACCACGACCATGCCTACAGGACCATATCCTTTTCATGAAATTTTCCATAACCAAATCGCAAAGTGGCTGCCCTATGTCCTCGATAGCCTCACGAATTCCATCTTTGAGGTCTTGAATCGACGCTGGGCTGTTGGCGTAGACCTTCTCTTTCACGTGACCTCAAAGGAAGAAGTCGCAAGGTGTTAAGTCACAAGATCTCGGTGGCCAATTGTGATCACCTCTTCGAGAGATAACACGGTCCGGAAACTTTTCCCGTAAAAGATCAATGGTTTCGTTGCTTGTATGGCACGTAGCGCCGTCTTGTTGAAAGTAAACGTTGTCCAGATCAATACCATCCAATTCCGGCCATAAAAAATCATTAATCATCTGTCGATAACGCAATCCATTCGCCGTAACTGTTGCTCCAGCCTCATTTTCGAAAAAAGTATGGTCCAATGACCCCGCGGGACCATAAACCGCACCAAACAGTCACACGTTGAGGATAGGGAGGCTTTTCAACAATAACTCTTGGGTTTTCCGAGCCCCAGATGCGACAATTTTGCTTGTTGACAAAGCCATCGAGGTGGAAATGGGCCTCATCACTCAAGATGAGTTTTCGATGGAATTCCGGATCATTTTCATGCATATCAAGGACCCAATCAGCAAAGACTCGACGTTGTTGATGATCGGCCGGCTTGAGTTCTTGTGCTAACTGAACTTTATAAGCCTTAAGACCCAAATCTTTATGCAAAATACGGTGTAATGACGTTTGTGGAATGCCTAATTCCAAAGAACGATGAGGAATGGACAAACCTGGGTTTTTTCAACACTTTCGGCTACAGCAGCAATATTCTCGGCTGTTCTTGAGCGACGTGCACGGGTTTTATTCTTCACATCACTAACTTGTCCCGACAGCTCGAATTTTTCTACCAATTTCTGTATTGCGGTCCGAAAAGGTGCTTCACGACGACCCAAAAGTGTTCGAGTTTTACGAACCGTCTCTGCCACATTTTCACCATTTTTATAGTGAATTTCAATAATTTCAATGCATTGTTGAATCGTGTATCGTTCCATTTTTATTAATGGCGTAGTTTCTACTTGTCAACTGTCGAAAAATGACAGCTCCAGAAGTGACATTTACCGAACTAGCGGGCTAATTAAAATAACACCTCTTATTGGAAAACCCTTTACATGAAAAATAAAAGGAAAAATCTTTTACATTTGAGGAGTGTCTTTTCAAAAGGGGATATTTACGTCCTAATCGTTTTTTCGTAAAATCGGAAAAACTGACTGTAGAAATACCAACAGCTTTACAGAATAATAGGAGGAATATATGGAAAGGATATGATAAGTTATCTAGAATATATTATTTTAAAAAAAATTTGACTATTGCTTCCGGTAATATTGGCTTACAAAGTTTGGAAATATCCCCTTTTGAATAAAAATCTTTATAATATCCCCTTTTATTCTGTACCCTTTTGTAAATATCCCTTTTTGTGTTGTACGTTTTTGTAAATATCCTCTTTTGATTTGTACATTATACTAGAATAAAATTATTAAAGCATATTTTGAGTATTCTTATCAGTTTTTATTTTTTAATTCTTACTTCTATTTTTACTCAAAAATGTAAAACAGAAACTTCTCCCTTAAAAATTTATTTCGACTATTGAAATCGTACTGTAAATATCCCTTTTTGAAATGAAACGAAAGTAACAGTAATAATGTCATATTTTTAATGTAAATATCCCCTTTTGATCGGAACAAGTGTTTTCAAGTAAGATTTCCTATGAGTTTATCGCGTTTTGTTTCGGTTTACAGTGACGAAATCTTGAATTTCAGAGTAGAGAATATAATCTCATACTTAACTTAAAAACAATGAAAATTGTAAATATCCCCTTTTGAAAAGACACTCTTCATTTGTTATAAGGACCACCGCGCATCCTTGGATTTTCCACTGTATCTCTGTTTAAAAATTATATATACAGGAATAACAGATTGATCAGCCGTTCAAGCTATGATTGCCAAAAATGTAGCAAAATACCGGACTAATGATCTCAACGAAGGATAGTTCCGATTTTAGTAATGCGTCTTAGTAAATGACTCGCCTACTTGATTCTAGCTGCTTAATTGAGTAATAGTATTGCAATTAAATTTGTCTTTTTATTTCCTTCCTCTTTCTCTAGACCGCGCAGTACGAACGTACATAAAACTAATCAATCTGTGCAGCAATTTATAAATCAGTGAGTTGTATTTATCAAATTGGTCTTCGACTCCTTGGACCAGGGATTTTAGCAAATCTGTATCAATCAACTCGGGAAAATTTCTCTGGGCGAGATGTCATGAATTTCGATGCTAACCGAATTTCTAGTGAAAACCACAATAATAGTATCTAATTAAACTTTCTGAACCAAATAATTCTAGAAAAATATTCATCGAAATAGTGTTCTCTTTTTAACCTATCGTAAACTTCAATTATTAATATCTTTTAGGCAAAAACTAAATTCCTTTCATTTCATCAACTTTCCGACAATCCACCCTAGTAGTATTTTCCAATGATTTCTGTAAATCAATATCTCTAATAGCTATCCTCTTAGCAAAATCGTACATTAAGAGGAGTCAGTATTCAGCAAAAGTTTCCGAACCTGTAGGCAATAAAATTTACTGTACGTAGGTTTGTGTCCCGAAACTGAGAAAATTCATGTAAAATTAGCCTAGACCTAGACCAAAGAGCACGTTAGAGACATCTAGCGTAAATTACAGAAACCTCACATGCGACAATTTAAGATGAAAAATGAATATTTGCAGTTCAAATAAATTGAAAATTTTTAACAAGAATTAACACTCCTAATTTGTTTCACATAATTGTTAAATATGCTATTTTTCTTTTTATTTGAACAACTCTCCACGGCGTATTGCTATTTTTAGTCGGTTAAATATGGAGAGAAAAAACAAGTAGTATTACAGTCAAATAATTATAAACAGCGCCACTAAAAATTAAAAAAACCCGACGTTATTTGCTAGATCTAGGCCTTACCTTTCTAAAACAGTCACAATTTAAAGAAATGAGAATACCTATCCACAGGAATTTGATTTAAAAGACTTTAATTTTTACCATTTTTTAAAAGTTTCTGAGCTAAATATCTCCATTCCAATATATTTGTTTTTAATTTTTGCCGACGTTATTTTCTAGACTTCTTCATTATCTTTAATTTAAGATATGAATCATTATTCTGGTATAAATAATTTGCCAGAAACTGGCATTGAAAATGCATGAAACTTGCAAATCTTGGAACTGACTCCTCTTAATAATTTAAAATTCATCTTAGATCTTCGGTCAATTCTAGTACATCTAATCTAACAAACTCTTTCGGACCAATTTTATAAAATTTATCTCAACAATACTGCGTTGCATGTCAAACTAGTTTGAGCGGCTGTAATCCAGTGATTTAGAAATTCATCTCTATAGGAGGATATTCAATTCTTCAATAGACTGGCACCTTGCTCTTTTCGGATAAAAAAAAAAAACTCGCAAGTTCCTTGTAAATCCTTAAATTCGTTGATGGCTCAATTTTTTTGCAGCTCGTCGTCATCTTGATCTACCGCGCTGAAGTGTGTTCATATTTCTATTTTTTGTTCCCAATTCTGTGACTCAGCATTCTGTTATGGTCGTAGCATAATACATGCAGCAGTATGCTGCACTGAAGCTAGAAGTAGTATGCATCGTGTGCTACACGATGGTTGTGCTGCCACTCTGACCAAATTACGCGAGTGAACCCTGGCTGGACAGAGTACGAAAAAAATTTTGACAGGAGAAGAAGAAGAGTTATCATGATCAGTTCGTGAAGGAAAAAAGGAAGAAAAGGGAAGTTATGGGTTGAAGGTGAACAATAAAAAGTAGGCTGACAAGAATTGAAAAGAACCGTGGTATCATCGATAAGAAATCACCTGAGGTTTTTTGAGGAAATTGTGAGGAATCAACGAGAGGAGACTAAAACAAGTAGAAATCGCACGGGTGTGGTGAAAATAGCAAATTTCCAAGTTTTATAAAGTTCGAGCCTCATTGAAATTAAAATCCTCGACGTTTTAGCCAAGGAAGAGGAAAACAATGGATTTGGCATAAGTTATAACAAAGCCACTGTAATCGTGTGATGTTCTTGAGCACAAATGGGCTGATCTAACATATTTTTGGAGACGATTTACTGGCATGCTCAACTAGGATCTAGTTCGAGGATGATCTGGGAAATACAGATTAGTTGAAATGATAATTATTAACTAACAGAAGTATCTAAGGAATTCAATAGATTCGTCTCGTAAGAAAAAGAAGAAAAGCAAACGAACCAAGTAAATCTAATTTTCACAGTTTCATATAGTATTGAACTAAAGAAATTTTTCTAAAAAGGTATCCAAAAATAATAATAATTTTTATATGTTAGTTTCTATATTATTGATTTAGAGAAATTATTTTGAAAAAATAGCATAAAAAGTTAATTCTCTGATAGTTTTTACATTAGTGATTCAAAGAATTTTGTTTTGCCGGACAAATTACTTAACGATAGGAACGACAGAGCATATTAAGTATAAAAGAATTTTGCAGAATAGAGTGACATAAGTAAAGTTCAAGTAATACGAGTATACTAATAGCTTGCTGAAATATAGATTTGATTAAATTTACAGAAGTAATTTACTAGGTTCAGCTACTGAAATCTGTAGATCAGAACCAAATTGCTGATATAATCGTATACAATCATCACGAGAAAAGGTTTTTAATAATTGTCTTCGTAAATTGATGGAATGGATTCAAAGAATTTACGTTAATTAAGGTGTTGCACTAAAATTCTTGACTCTAATGAATGTGAGAATCATATGCTAAAATAGCTATTAAAACATATCGCAAGAATCATGTATCACTCGGTTTTTGGTACAATTATTTGAGACAAAAGGGCATCTAATGATAGTTGCTTGGTAGTTCGAAAACTTCAGTTCCATGGTAGCTCGCGTCATTATTAAGCGATTCGTCCATACCCATATGTAAAGTATAATGTAAACTAAATATTTATCCAGAAACCCAATGGATCATCCAAGGAAGCGCCTCTTCGGTGGACGACAGCACTAAAAACGTAAGTGATTGTCTATAAATATAGTTTTGAATATTCACATA
Source organism: Dioctria rufipes (assembly GCA_963924295.1). NCBI lineage: Eukaryota > Metazoa > Arthropoda > Insecta > Diptera > Asilidae > Dioctria > Dioctria rufipes. The sequence goes on from OZ002742.1 coordinate 56,673,277, forward strand.
AGTTTGCGTATTCTTTATTATATTTACATATTGTCAATATTACTGTTGCATATACGCGATATCATCTCTCCGCGGTAACTTCGTCGTGTTAATGTTGAGATATTCTTTAACTTCCAGGCAGACAAGCATGGTAGTAAACCATATAAAAAGATAAGGATATGAAATAGACCGTAAACATCTGATATCATTGACCGTGCCGGAACCTTTTGAAACTTAATAAAAGCTTTGAATCTCATGAAACGTACTATACGAGAGAACAAAAAAGAAATTATCATTAATGGAATTGTCTCAGCTTTATTGGAGTAGTAGGTAACTTCTTATTCTTATCATTCCCTATCGTAATTCAGACAGTAATGACTTCCCTGTAAGAGGATTTACCTTCTAATATTTTATTTTGTATTTCAGTTGTTCTAAGAGTTTATATATACTAATATCAAATGTTAACTTGAACAAAGATTACAACGTTATGGAAACTTAGGTTTCCTGCTTTCCCTTCACCCTCCTCGAGCCCTCTCACTGATAAAGCTTGAATAGGTTAACTCTTCTGCTCGGCTTCTCCTTCAGATCATCATAGGGACACTGAAAAACACTCTGCCTTCAGTGTCGTTGCGTGGATATTTCTGGTCTGTATACACAAGATTATTATCTTTTATAAATGCATACTAAAAAAAAACTACGGCAAATCAAAAATAAATTCACAAGAAAAATTAAAATAAATTAAAACAAAATGACGAAAAAAATTTAGGTAAAAGTAAAGAATTTAAGGTAAGAAATTATTTGAAAGAAAAAAAAACAACAGAATATGTAGATACGTATATATGTAAATAAATAAGTGTGTGACGAAAACGGTGCTCATCATCGCATTACTCCACAACAGAAAAATGCTTCCGCAGTGCAAGTCTAAATTCATGCGTCCTGCCAAGTCCCCTGACATGATTGGGAAGGTTATTCCATAATCGAACTATTGCAACAAAAAAAGAGCGCTGCCCCACAATGTATGAAGTTTTAGGTATAAGGAAGGTTTTATGTCTATATGAGTGCAAAAATTCAAAAAGTCCTATCAAATAAGAAGGAGATCTGTCATTAAATATTTTATGTAAAAACCCCAATGCCCTAATATTTAGATAAGTGCCCAATGAACAACCCAAGACAGTATCTTGGAGCTTGGTAATATGATCATAACGTTTTAGGTCATATATAAACCGTACACAGTCATTAAAAGCAGTATTAATCTTGCGGTAACACTCAGAATCCAAAGCAGGGTAGACAGTACTACAATAAATGAAATGTGGCATCAACAGAGATTTTACCAGTCTCAGCTTTAGATTAATAGAGAGTAGTTTAGAGGATATCCATAGTTGCCTAAGTCCACTATAAGTCTTGGCAAGAGACTGTTTTACATGGTCTCAGCAACTCAGCTTACTATTTATACGTATTCCCAGGCTTTTATCTTCTCTCGTATAGGGGAGAATCATTCCATTAAGGTATATGGGAGTAATATCAGCGAAGGTAAGATCATATCTGTAACAAGCAATACAGGTAGATTTTAAAGGATTTAGTGTCAATTGGTTTCTACACGCCCAAGCAGATATATTCAACATGTCCGAGTTTACTCTATCAATGCAGTCCTCTATTAAACCTATTGGTCCAGACAAATAAATCTGAATATCGTTAGTGTAAAGATGAAAGTTAACATAATCAAGTCCGTCCGGTAGATCATTGATGAACAGACAAAATAATAATGATACAAGAATAGACCGTTCTGGGACTCCAGTATGTACTCTTTTCCATGCAGATTTTTCATTCCCTATCCTGACCTGCTGAAAGCGACCAGTCGGAAAAGATCTGATTAATTTAAACGATGACGATGAAAAATTATGATTTTTTTTAAGTTTAGCAAGAAGTAAGCCATGATTACCTGTGTCAAACGCCTTGCTTAAATGGGATGGGGCAAGCAGAAAGATGGCAAAACATCTGCGCCTTCACAGGAGGTAATGGTAAGTGATGTAAAGGTCTCTTCTGAACCAGGTGTGTTGCTGCTTTTTGTTTTGGCACGAAATTTTTTTTTTGTATATGGCAGGTGACAGCGGCAGGTCTTCGTGGAAACCCCCCACACTTTCCGCCAAGAGCCGATGCGAGCAAGCGTGCCGCCCTGCACCTCAACCCTGTCTACCGAGTGATCTGTCAGGTCATGCTGGCAGTCTGTACTTCACGTGCAAGCCAATCATTCAACATAGCTCCATAACAATTCTCTGGATTTTTCTTTTACAAGCAATTCAGGATCCACCAATTACTTTCGGATTTTCTTACGGGAACAATGATACTTTTCCGCCTCACTTCAAAAAACTTGAATTTCTTCCTCCTTTTTCTGTTTATCCTTCTACCATGACACACTTCTTCTTCTTTTTGCTTGCCGGAAACTCTTTTGCTGTCCGCAGTTCCAGCCAAGATTAAACCATGCGATCGTGTTGCCAGTGGCAGCACTTTTGCTGTGTGGCACAATGTGAGCACTGCTGCTATCGTGAGCGCATACACGAAGCATACTACTTCCTGCAGCACACTGCGACCATAAAAAATTTTCGGTTTCTGTCGTGCATATTTAAATTTTTGTGTGTTTTTTTTATTAATAATTATAAAACAGAAAGATATTTTTTGTTTTAATATATTCACTTGCCTAAAAAACGATTTTCCACCGGGATTTCGGCGATTGTTTGTGCAACATTGCACCGCACATTTCAATATGTTAAATAATAGCTTAATAGATTCAATTTCACAAATCACTAATCTCAATAACACAATACACTAAAATTTTCCGAAATAAACAATTTAAAATTTCTAATTGTTATTAAAATGATTAAAATCACAAAGTTTCACTGAACTCCCGAAACTCTGAAATGTTTACTTTCAGGAACGTCAAATTGTAACTAATTTAGTTAGATTTAAACGTCAAAGACTAGCCTTCTCACATGCCATGTATTTGCCTTAGATCATATAACAAAAAGGATAGGCTATGAGGAAGAAAAGCTTAAGCATTTTTCTGCATGTGTAGAACCGCATCGATGTATTGGTTTCAATCATGGAAGTAGTAAACTACGATATTTTCACACGGGGAGAATAATTAAGTTTTTGAAACTTTGAAGAAATTCAATAGAAGAGATCCTTTATATCACAACATTTTTAAATTAATTTTTAAGTTTATAATTTTATAATATTTTTATAACATTTGATATTTTTACGAATTTTCATAGTGTTCCGTTTATTTTCTGATAATATTTGTTGGTGTTGCCTTTGTATGGCTACTGAAACTTAAGGCGACAATGAAAATTCAATTATAAAATAAATTATAAATGATTTCCTAAGAGAATATCACCGATTGTTTCTGCAGCACAGCACAGCACACTTCATCGTGATAATTCAAGACTTCGAGTCTCGATTATATAAATTCCCGTTCACATAACAATATTTCACTATTGTACCACGCTACTATTAAGTAAAAATCACTTTTAATAAGTTATTTACTACAAAATCGCTAAATCAAACCCGAACTTCTTGTCATAACATCTAAAATGTCAGAAATAAATTAGAATTGTCAAACTGACAAATAACAAGGCGATACCCTTCTTGTCATTTCCTGTCCGTGTCACAACAAAAAATGCTTATCACACGTACAGGAATTTTACACAGCATAGCCTATCCTTTTCGTTATATGATCTAAGGTATTTGCACGATATCTCGCTTCCTTGTTAGGTTATTTATTCAATGGTAAGGTTCCGTGGAAATTTTTTGTTTGGGACCTGAACCTTAGACATAGCAAGATATAGGAAAAAGGAAACTTGCCCAATTAACTTGGAATTTTATATTTTTCAGATTACCAGCAGTTGTAAATATTTATTTTCTCCATCAGTTTCCGTCCAAACAAAATTCCCAATGAGAACGTGAACATGTATTTTATGTATATATATATTTATAGCTACGCGAATATCTAGTATTATGTATTATATTTCCACTTAAATGATATTTAAAATTTGTCGCCATTAATTAGCATGCTGAAAAATGTTCTCGACTTCACTGGTGTATCCACGCAACTAAAAGTAGTTACGCTCTATATCACGGTTCATGTCAACTCCATTTAGTTTCCTCCTCGAAGTGGAAACATAAACTGATGTCACGTCGAATGGTTTGCATTCTGAGAACTTGAAATTTTCAGATTCGAATTTTCTCAGTTTAAAGTTTTGGTATCACAATTCTGACTTATCTTATACGCGCAATAAGAGAACCTGTAAGTGTATCGAATTTTATTCAAAACGGAAAAAAAGAAAAAAACATTGAGACTACTTTTTGATACATGAGGGGTATTCACGCAATGTTGTATCAAAGAGTGTATCGTTGTAAAAGATGTATTTGATTACAACCCAGTAAAGTCATACAAGGCTTACGTAAAATGCAATACAAGGGTCTTGTATTTTTACATTCACAAATTGGCAGTGTAAACCGGGTTGTATAGTTGTACATAAGAGGTCAGATTGAACGTGAAATGTCAGGGGCTGCAGCGGGGGAGGGGAGTGTCTTAGGAAAATTTCCAGTGTGCCAAAAGAAAGATCCTTTTGAGGACTATCGTCTGGTGCACTTATATTTTTTCTAGGTGGTACTGGGTTGAATTTAGCAGGGTGTTCAATTTACATCTATCCGCATCACCGGGTTTTCCCCAACAAAAAAAGGGTTTTGCAAATTTGTGCACCCAAAACATAAGTAATGGCGCATCAAAGAGCATGAAACTTTCTGGAAAACTTAATAAAACATCACCGAAAAAAAAAATTGGTGTGATCGATTTTCTTTTTCGGCCTTAAATTATTTAATAATAGTATTTGAAGTTCAGAAATTAGCTTTAATTATTTTCAAAATTTGAACCTTTCTTGCGGGGTGAGGAGGGCACGGATCAAAAAACGAACTTGGGATTCGTCTTTAGTTCGACAAGGCGATTAACTTTATCGAAAAGGAAGTTTCGAGTGGGGGTATTTTGGGGTGCGGGGTTGTTACTCAAATATGAAATTTGGGGTGTCTAAATAAAGTCCCCACCCCGCTAAGCTCTATGGAATGGCGTTTTTCAATTTTCAATCCGGTATAGTCCATAGTATATTTTTTCCACCCTCTAAAACTGAAGGTTTTTATTTTCAATTCGATATATTTCCACACTGAGCTTTTAGTCCCGAAGTTCACTGTTTTTCCCCATCTGGGTCCATTACTACATATGAATTATTTTTCTAATTTTTTTTTTCAATCATAAAGGTAAATTGTCAATTTTTACATTTTGTCACGGCAAAAAGCGGCAAAGATTGCCGTAAAAGGGGCTTGCTCTACTATTATTAACATTCCTCCTAAACTATTAGCCCGAACCGAAAAGTAATTGGAAATAAACGTTCCCAACAAAACAGGCTTCATTTTGTCTGCTGACATTTTACTGAAATAGGGTATAATTTAGTAGTAATAGTAGAAATAACAACTTGGGAAACAACCCAAACGGTTAAAAAATTCTATGAAAAACCGGTATTTCCTTAACTTAGGCAGTTCTTTTCATAAATAGTTGAGATACTTTAGTTTTTATCTCAGTTATTTTTAACTGGATCTTCACAATTCTTTCTTTATAGGATAACTATAAATCCTAGGAATTTTGAGGATTTTCTCAATTTTTCCGGGGCCAGGGAGAGCTCCTACGGTCTGCCATTTTATCACCCTGTTCCCATAATTACATTTCGAAGTAAGCTAAAGGCTAAAGAGTGTGTTCACTCTTTGTTGTAAATTCTTGTTGTATATTTAGACTGTTACACTTATACATTAAAGAGTGAATACCCCTATTGTGTTTCCATAGCAATACTAAATAAAATTTCAAAAATGGCCTAAATCGGGCAACCCCATCTTCATGTTGCCATACAAAACTGTATTTTTTCAATATATATTTGAAAACTATGTGCAAGCGCGTCGGCGCGGAAAGCTAAAATTTTGTAAACGGCAAATTGCAAATACAAGTTAAAAAATGGACCAAATCGGGAAAGCCCTTTTTTGGTGTTGCCATACAAAGCTTTAGTTTTTTGCTATATATTTGGACAGTGGCTCATGCGTCGGAAAAGGTATCATAGTTCTTAATACAGAAAATACTCGTGTCGTTATCCCTAAGTTATTACAAGATCGAATTCTTCGGATGCTGCATCAAGGGCATTGGGGTGTGGTACGTACGAAACAGCTTGCACGACGATATTGTTGGTGGCTCCGAATTGATTCTTGTATCGAGACTAACGCCAAATTATGTCAAATTTGTCAATCAGCTGCTGCAAATCCTAAGGAATATACAAAGTGGCCAGAACCGCAAAAGCCGTGGGAGCGCATTCACATAGATTTTGCAGGCCCATTCTTACAACAAAAGTGGTTGCTTTGCATTGATGGCTTATCAAAATTTCCATTTGTTGTTCCAATGAAACAAACAACATCAACAGCAACCATACAAGCACTTACTAAAATTTTTGCCCTGGAAGGATTACCCGAAATTATAGTAAGCGATAATGGGACTCAATTCACGGCACGGGAATTCCAAGATTATTGCACCAACAATGGAATTCAACACTTGCGTACAGCACCATTCCATCCTGCATCAAATGGCGAAATCGAACGCTTCGTCCGCACATTTAAGGAGAAGGAAAACATCGATACAGCACAACACCAAATCTGCAAACCAACAAAACACCCGCCGAGATTTTACATGGACGTGAACATCGTACATACATTTCGCAAATCTTTCCCTGCAATAGCAATAACAGTGGTAAAGGTAATCAAAATCAGAAGTTTAAGACAGGAGAGACGGTTTATGCCCGAAACTACGGAAGAGGTCCCCGCTGGGTCGAAGGAGTTATACGTGAACAAAGAGGTTCCAGATTGTATTTAGTTTTTACCCAACAAGGTACTTGGAAACGCCACCAAAACCAGCTTCGCAACAGAGTTGATAGAAGCTCTACAACCGATTCATTCATATCAGGCCGAAACCTTGCAGAAGCAACCTCCAGCAACTTAAACAAAGGTAATTGTATTAGTACTGAGTTTTCTAACAAAGAATCTCCGCAGATCGGCACACATGCAACTTGCAAAGACAGTCCAAAATCTGCTCAATCCAGCCCAAGACGGTCAACACGCATACGGTAGCAAGTGGTCCGTTTTCAAATAGGATAGCCACAGCAAATCCTGTCGTGATGTTTTTCACAAATTGGGGGTGAGGAAATGATATGTATGTATGTATACATTCAACACACGAAGTCTTCATCAAATGAGTACATACATCCCAGCAGTCCGCAGTTACTAGTCAGCCGGTCACTATCCCTGCTCTCGACATTGAATAATTAGCGTGGCCTAGTTTTAGTAATTAGTTAGTTAGTAATAAATTGTTAAATGAAATATATTAGTAGAACTAACTCCTCTGTTGTTTTAACTTGATACCTTTTCTACTTTCTTCCGACCATATGAATATATGCAGGCAGACACACACACAAGCACACCTAATAAACCATAAAATAATTAAAGATATGGTAACTATAAAAAAGGATCAAATGGCCCTGCAGACAACTTTTGCATTTCATGAAAACTAGAATAACTGTATTCATTCAAGATTTTACTATACTAAGATTAGGAATAGTAATAATTAATATCAGAACTAGAAGAGAAACACCACATATCGATTAGAATAAAAATTAAAGTAGCGCTCAAAAAATTTACAATTTAAACTTGTTTATAGGATCGCTGCCTCTAATGACCCTAGGTAATAGTCTTCCAAATGGTAGGTCTCTATGGGAAATATTCTTGCTCCCGAACTGAGAACGAACCCTTGAAAAAATCTGTCTAAGATTTACTAAGGTCTGCTCTATGAAAAGTGCCTTTGAGCATAACTGGAGAGTAAACCTAACTTGGATGAATGTCAACACCCCCACCACTCATCACATATATGCACTGTTGCGAACAGGGAAGAAGCTCACTTCTTAATGAGCTAATATGGGCCTTAAGTTTTCAACTGAACTTATATTTGGCACATACCTTGAGAGCGTGTAACAGTTACATATATCCAGTACAAGACATGGAGAAAAACGCTATAAGAAATAGGTAAATGGATGAGAAAATATAGCAACTTCAATAATCTATAATAATTTACTTTTTCCAATACTACAATTGATTGGAATTTATATTAAATCAGAAAAATCAATAAACACTCGTCCACGGATTACACAAGTAATTCGCATTCTAAGCACACAAATAATACGCAATAAAAATATACCAACAAAAATGGGGAAGTGCAAAAGGGATTATGCAAATGAGTTTAAGTGGTGGAGAACCGAACATTTATTGGGGACATCGCTGCCACACATAATCTTTCATAGAGTTTCTATAGGACAAATAATTTCAATGCTACGAACCGTGAATTTATGCCTCCGAATCGGATTGATTCAAAGTTAAGGAAATTGGCTTTTCATACAGCGGACACAAATTGGTACATGCAGTGTGTGTTTACGACTGAATGAGAAATTTAATGAAGTCATCACAGAGATGACGTAGTACAGAACTGTTATTATTATTATCAAAATGGTGAATGAATGAATCTAGTCACCTCGACCTTATGAGATCTTTTATGACATAGCTTTTTAGTGTACTATGGTGCCCATTGCTACTTAAGGTCTTTCACAAAACATATGACGTTCTTGGGGGCCATCTTTGAAACATCCTCTGGGAATAGGAATGCTCTTTCTAGATGTTTCAGCCTATTGCGACCGTACAGAAGTAACAGGTCTCGCTATCGACCTCACCCATATTCTTGAGATGTTATCGGAGTGGACAATGCCCATGATAGTAAGCAGTCGAGTTATGAGCCTTAGTTCTTTACTGCTTAGCATCGGGAATAATGTTGTCCTCTGTTGCGAATACGGAATGAATTTCCTATCATATGTCTCAGACCTGGGGTGTTTTACCAGTGTACAAATTTAATTCTGTCCTCCCAGAGCCTGAATTTGTTGCACAGAGCATTATAGGGTTTAGCGTAATCATGACATAATCGATAAGGACGAATTTTCCGAGTATTTTTTCTTGGAACTGTTTGTTATATGGAAAAAGATCCAAATTTAATTAGCTGGTTACAAGTTTCTGATCGGATATGCATTTGAATGAAAAGTACGATTTTAATTTAAGGGAATGAGTTTTCTTTTGTTTGATTTATGTAGGTATAAAGGGCGGAGATGAAAGAAAATTCAAATAGAAAGTTTTTGTTGTAAAGAAAATGTTGGATATTCAAGCTATGACGAAATGGAACCAATGAGGTTTGTACCCAGTAACCATATTCCAGAAGATTGTGCATTTGGAAGAGTTTTTCCCGAAAGTCTTGTAATGGACATTGCTATCCAGGAATTTTTTTTTATAGACATAATAGTTCTTGGGTGATATAGACTTGCACTCGAAACTTCCTTGTGACCACTAAAAACCCCTTATAAAGGTTAAATGGAGGATTATATAAAGGTAGCCGTGACTTGACTTTGGTAACTTTATATAAATAAAGGTTTTCGAAAATTATATATAATGCGTAACAAAAATATTTTGGTTACGTTATTTTTTTGACTATCAGAATCAATTTAACAGAAGCTCGCTGTCGTGACACGTTTAATAGATAAACGGTCAACAACACAATACAATTCATCACTTAGTCGGTGTTAGTATTAGTATGTTAAACTGAACACACACCAAACACCAGATGAAATGACATGCAATGCGACAAACATACAGAAGATTAAGTTTTTTCTAAAACATACTTAGAAACGTCAACAATAAAACGCTCAGCCATAATATTAACAGTAATTCACATGCGATTAATATATATTCATACATACCAAAGTTAGACCTAGACGAGCTAACATACAACAGTGGTAGCCTTCTCAAATTGTGGTTACTATCACGATAAGAGATTTTCTTCAGCAACAATGGAGAATCAATATTCGCGTTTAAGAGCTGATGCACAAAAGTAACATCGGCAGCCATGCATCGTTTCTCAAGCGAGTGCATATTTAGAAGCTTGAAGCGATCTTCATAGGGTGGAAGAATTAATGAATTATTCCAGGGTAGGTGCTTGAGAGCAAGTCGTAGGAAGTTTCGCTGAACAGACTCGATACGATCTATGTGTGTACCGTAAAATGGAAACCGGACCTGGCTAGCATATTCAAGAAGTGGTCTTACAAAGCAAGTGTACAAAGGCAAAGTTATGGTAGGACTCGAGAACTCTCGGGACCAACGTTTTATAAAGCCCAGCATGGAACTACTCTTTGATACTGTGTAGTTTATGTGGGAGATAAAATTCAATCTATGGTCACATTTGATACCCAAGTCACAAACAGCACCCACACGGCGAATCGAAGAATTCGAGAACACATAATCGTAAGAAATTGGTTTCTTAATCCTGTGGAAAGTCATAACCTCACATTTTTGGATATTGAGAACCAAATTATTGCTTTTACACAAATCGCGAAATTTGTGAAGGCCACCCTGCACATATTCACAATCGCTAACAAACTTAATATGAGAGAAAAGCTTAACATCGTCAGCATAAATCACAAACTTACAGTACCTCAAAATAGAGACAATGTCGTCCATAGACAGAATAAAGAACAACGAACCCAAGTGACTCCCTTGAGGTACGCCAGACGAAGCCTTTAAGACTCTAGAGATGGAATGGCGGAATAATATTTGGTATGTTCTGTTATCTAAATAAGACTGCGTCCATTTTAGAAATGTTAGAAGAACCCCATACTTTTCCACTTTAAAGAGCATCACGGAGTGAGATAGCTTTTCGAATGCTTTGCTAAAGCCTATATATAAACGCAGTTTGTCTGGTAGCCTTTTGCAAATCCGCTAAGAGTATCTGAGACAAATTGCAACAAGGTAGTGGTTGATGACGTGCCCGAAATAAACCCATGTTGGTTTGAAGAGAGCAAATTCTTACACGAAATTGATAGTTGACAGTAAATGATAGATTCGTATAGTTTTGGCATGGAAGATAATTTTGCAATAGACCTATAGGTAGATATGTCATTATTACTACCTTTTTCTGTGGATAGGTATGATAAAAGAATTTTTCCATAGCTGGGGGAAACAACCACTATAGAGCGATTTTTGGAAAATAATTCTCAGCGGAGCCACCACTGCAAGGCAGCCAGACTTAAAACAGGCTGGAAAGATCCCATCAGGACCAGCTGTGAAGTCATTTGGAAGCCCATTAATATGATCGGGTATATCCTCTTCTGAAATTGAAGGGATAGTGAATGAAACGTTATGAGAGTCCTTCATATGACTGAAGTTGCTAGTTTGAGGTTGAAAATTTGTCGGGATGGTTGTCTGCTCTTTTTCCATATTAAAACACTTAAAAAGATGCGTGGATCTCTAAATAATTTTGTATACAGGGTTTGAATACTTTATGCCGATGATGTGCAACTATTTCTCTCCTCTCCCGCTGATAGCATGTCTATCAATATTTTTAAATTTAATCAAGACTTAGCTCGAATTAGTGCTTGGGCGGCTGAGAACAAACTTTCGTTAAACCTTTCTAAGTCCCAGAGTATTGTTCTTTACAATCGATACGTCGACACGTCCTCTTTGCCGTTGTTATTTTTAGATAACATCTCCATCGAATACACGGAAGTAGTGACAAATTTGGGGATGCATGTTGACTCTAGGTTATCCTGGCATAAGCATATTGATATTACGGTTTCAAAACTTTACCGAGGATTAAGAACACTTTGGCGTCATGCAAGGTATACACCACGCCAACTCCGTCAATGTCTGGTCCGAGTGTTGCTTGTTCCAATAATCAGATATTGTGACTGTGTATATTGCAATTTGGATTCCTCATGTAAGAGAAAGCTCAATGTCGCATTTAATGCTTGTGCACGGTATATATTCGGTCTACGGAGGTATGATCATATATCTGTCTTTTATCGACAACTTTGGGTTGTGATTTGAATAGTTATCTTAATCTAAGGATATGCATAATGATATATAAAATTTTAAATAATATGGCTCCGGACTATCTCAAGGATTACGTTGAACTTCTGTCATCTCGTCGAACGCAATTATTACTATTACCAAGGTTTTATAAACTGTTTAGCACTCGCGCCTTTTTCATTCATGGCGTAAGAATTTGGAATACTCTTCCTTTGGGTGTGCGCACCGCACGGAGCTTGAGGGATTTCAGGATGGGGGCTTTGGATTATTTTGCTCAATGCTGACAATAATTAGGTTCACTTAGTTTTTATAATATCTGTAGATGCATAATTTGTTGTTTTTTTCTTCTCTTTTTCAGTTTTTTTTTTCATATCTTTTATAGTTTAGTACTAGATATATACACTCTTTCCTATTTGATAGTTTATTTTTGCTTTGCCATAATACTTTTATTTATCATGTAATTTTTTTTTTACCAGGAGTATGCACAGTTCTATGAGATTTGTATCTCAACTGTGCTTTTTTAAAAATGAATAAATGAAAATGAATTAAAAATAAAATATACTCATCAGAAAATGGCGAGCAAAATCCTTAAACTCATTATAGGATGTGAGAAAACCGTTGTGAATTATAATATCTTTATCTCTCATATAAATTTTCTCCAATTTCAAATTTCTATTTTTCTGTTCATTATTGAACCATGGCGGTAATGTTTTAGAGACCCGCTGACGCTCACGAAAAAATAAATTGAAAAGAATTATGTAAAACTTAAAACGTCTTCATCTACACTAACGCAAGACAGAAATGTGTTGAAATCAATAGAGGCAAGTCTACTAGAAAGTTCCGAGAAGTCAGCCTTTCTAAAATTGAAAAAGTATTGCATTTCCTCACAATATGTGAGGTTTTCAGATTCATAGCAATATGCAATTAGTAGAGGGGGTGGTATTTGTCAAGAGTAGATATTATAACTTGGCTAGGTTCACTTAATAAGTTACCCGCTTCAGTAGAAAGTACAAGGTCTAACTGCCTACCCATGTCATTCTTAGTACTGACTTGGCTGAGGCCAAGGGACGAAACAGTATCCAGGAAGAGTGATTCGCTTGTTGTCAAGTTATTAAGTCGAAGATAGTCATCGTCAAATTCATTTCGTATCACCAATTAGTAGTAATTCGTCAAGAGGATCCATCTTACAATGGATAAAATTAGATGTTGAAATGAGTAGGTCGTAAATATCTTGACCTTTGTCATCAACAACATTTACGGAATCAGGAGGAATATAGCAACAAAGTATGTATAAGTCATGTTTTAAGAGAGACAACTTGAGACCGATAAGTTCGATGTCGAGAGTATTGGAGAAATTGGGAAGCTCAATTTGACTGCAATTAATGTGATTTTTACAAGCGAGGAGTATGCCACCGCCACGAGCTTTAGAATCAGTATATCTATCTCTTTTAAAAATTTGATAAGACTTGTCAAGGATTTCAGCATCGCGAAAGCCATGATGCAGCCAAGTTTCAGTGAAAGCAACTATATCAAAACAATTTGCAACAGTGGATTTAAAGATTTCTGCAGTTTTTGTCCGAATCTCCCTTCTGTTTTGATAGTAAAGGGAGAGCGATTTGAGTTTTTTGAGATATTGCTATTTGTTTTAACTGTATTAGTAAGTTGGCGCCCAGAAGGTAAGAACAGTTTAGTAAAAGCGCCAGAGGGCCAAAATCTGGGATCCAATAATCTATCCTGCACATCCGCTGAGACAGTTAAAACAAAGGATGCAACCGGTTTAGAGTATTTACTAATTTTTCGACAATATATAACATTCGTTGCGATATTTTTGGACTTAAGATATTTCAAGATGTGCTCACATGACGTTTCTGAAGTAAAACGGGTGACGAAAACACACAAAGGTTTTGATACCGTTCTCAAAGGGACGCCAATACCATTTCCTAAAGAGGACATAGATTTTATTTAAATATTTAATTTTAATTTGGCCCCATGTGCTATCTGTATCCCTTTAAGGATTATTGAGTTATTATCTCTAAACCAATTCTCAAACCTATTTTCAAACCTATTCTCAACGATAATTTGTTCACTTTGCACGTAATTTTAAAAGAAATCGTCTGATTTCGGTGTTACCTGAATAGTTTATGATACATTAACTGTTTAACGGCTACAGTTAACACATAGGGTGCAACACGTCAAATTAAAGAGGAGAGTAGACAGTTTACGGTTTTTATAAAAAAGTAAGGTTAAATTATAAAAAAAAAAAAAAAGGTAAGAAAATCCGAAATTTTTAGTTTAGGCAACCATAATTTCGGAGAGGGTTAAGGGGCTGGTTGATCAGTCGATGGAAAAGGGATAAAGTTCTGCATGCAATTAGCTCTTAACTGTGGCCATACACCCTTTAGTTTTTAAAGTACAGGGTGTTTTGTGAAACACTAGGGGTTTTTTTCTTAATCATCTTGTAACTACTAAACAGTTGACATTGTCCCCCCTGCTTACAATTTTTGGTTCCTCTAGATGATTCTTAAGTAGTAACGCCACTGTAACGGCTAAAAAAAAAGGTTTTTTCACGAATTTTTTTCTCGCGAAATTAAAGGTGTTTGAAAACAAACCTTTAAGGGTATTATACATTGAACTTCATTTATCAATTTTTTGACAGCGAAAAAAAAACAAAAATGGCGGCTCCACAGCCATATTCCCAGGATATGTTTTGCTTGTAGGGTTCTTCGGCACGCAGCACCACTGGTGCACATTTGAATCTAGACCAAAACAAAAAAAAAACCGTTAATCTAGTGGCTTATTGCTAGAGAATGCCATACGAATTTTTAAAAATACAAATTTTTGTAGATTTGGTTTGAAAAAAAAGTTTGATTTTTGTCGAAAAAAACGGAAGGTTTTTGGTTAATAAAAAATCAACAAATAAAGTTATTGAAAATCCCGTAAGGCATTCTCTAGATAATGTTAATCACATCTGGTCAAAATTTCAAGTCGAAAATAAGAAAATTGTTCAAGTTATGCTGCGTGCCATTTTGAAAAATCGTGTTTCGATAAAAACGCGTTTAAATTTTTGAGAATAGTTTTTTATTGGAAAAAATAAAAAAAAAAAATGAAGGTAAAAAATAAATATTTTTCCGATAAACAAGTTAAAGTTGCAAATGTCAAAAAGGTCAGTTGTATTCAATTCGGCTGTTTCAGTCAGCTTTAGAAGAAAGCTGGCGATAAAGCTGGCTGAAAACCTCCAATTGAGTTTCAGGTTTCAGTTAGTAGTTTCGGAGCAAGTTTGACGTGCTTGGTAGCGACCTCCATTTTCAAAGGAAAAAAATGTTTTTTTTTTGCACGGGATTTTTTTCTTATTCTAGAGGGTTTAAACTATTTTTTAAGCCAATAAAAACAAAATCGATTTTTCAAAAAATTTACAGTGGCGTTACCCCTTAATTTTATAATCGTTTTCTTTTATTGGTATTATACTCGGATGTTAGAATTTGTGTCCTTATTATCTTCTTATCTATCATAATTCAAATATATTTTTCTTTCAAGATCTTTTATGGTTTAAGTAATTGTGATATTTCAGAATATAAAAAAAAAATTGGAAAGAACTTATCCGATCTCATTGCTTGCCGCACGTAGAAATCCAATAATTTTGGGTAAATTCGTCGGTAAATAAAATCTCTCATTTAATAATTTTCTCGGCTTCAGAATGCGGCAATTTACTTTGTGGATTAACAACTCACACAAATTCGTGTTTGATGGGAATCGACAGTCATTTTCCAGAATATTTGGACGATCCTCGAGTGAAGGGCTTTTATTTTGTTTCTCCTCAGCTTGATCCCTTTTGGTATTCGGTTTTACGTGCAAATTTCCACCTTTACTTTTACAATTGCTTCGCTTTTTTTTAATAAAAACTATCAGCACCACCTTTTCCTTCTTGCTTGTTCGCCAAAAATTTTAAACACTTCTTCTTCTTTTGTTCAAAAAAAAAAAATCGTTCTATCTCGAAGCGCTGCCCTGTCCATACAGAAAGCAGTCCGCGCATACATGACGCAGCTAACCTCAGTGTAGCTTACTGCTGCATGCAATATGCTACGACCATAACAACCCGACTGGGCTAAAAAGGTTTACTGTTCAACACGGTTTAGGTAGCCACCTTTGCAGTGATTTTGACATTTCCTTTAGCGAAGCTCAGCTCACAACCCTGTCCAACTCTTCAAAAAAGAAAGTGCCAACATTATTTCTGCGAACGGAATACCATGGCATTTTAATATGCCCCCAAGAAGTTTGGGTGAAGTCTATAAAACATGATATGAAGCGAGTCATTATGGAGAGATTTCCTTAACTTATAAAGAATTAACCATGTCGTTAGCCTAATTAGAAGCATCACTTAAATTTCAACTCTCATGCTCACGAACTAATGACCCCAATGAACCACATATACTTACTCTATGGAATTATCTCAGTTGTGTGTGGGTTCTGTGGTCTTCACAGCTTCATCCAACCATCTTTCGATTACTATATTGGCATAAGAAAGCTCAGGATAACACTAGGAAGATTATCCGTGTTCTTAAGT
Organism: Dioctria rufipes; assembly: GCA_963924295.1. NCBI lineage: Eukaryota > Metazoa > Arthropoda > Insecta > Diptera > Asilidae > Dioctria > Dioctria rufipes. The sequence goes on from OZ002742.1 coordinate 56,689,847, forward strand.
GATGTAGATGATATAACACACATACACACATCGCCGAGAAACTTTTCTAAATATTAAGAAAAAACTTTAGAGGCGCTTAGTTCTAAATAGGATCAACGTAAACGTGCAAGTAAGACAATCGTATCGAATGGACAACATACTACAGAATGATAATAACAGAATTTCCAAATCGAAAACTTTCATTAAGACCGCAAACTTTAAAATTCAAGTATATCCAAGAATCCAAACTTCCTGACCTTTTCCAGGGCAAAGTCATTCCACAGTCTTCTTGGACTACAGGACTCAATATTTCAAAAATAATTAAATACATGACAAAGTATATAAATGGACACTAAGAACAGGATTCTATTAAATGAATCCATACGCTGGGAATACGGATATATCCAATGAAAACTTTCGAGATTAGATCTTCTGCCAAATGTCTCCTGAAAGTTGCAAACAATAATTTCTCATCTCCCCATTTTTGTCGTTCACGTGAAAGTCTAGTTTTATTAGTTTTGAAAACTTACTCAAAGCACGATCATTGTCCACGTGAGGATAATTTTTCTTATAGCTATTACAAGACTTACTTAATTCCCCCCGCACACAACTGAAGAATAAGTTTTGTCTCATGTGGTGTAATACAATTTAGTTTATTCGATTTCTTCATATTTTCTATGGAACTTTTTTTGAAATATCTGCGTCATCCCATTTTGTTTTTTAGACGATGAAGGTAATTTTTTCTTTTTTTTCTTTTTCATTTGTATTCTAGAGCTTTTGAGTGTAGTCCTTCTAGTAGCTAATAACGCGGACGATGTGTCATGAAAATCTTACCAGGTATCGAGGTTCTGTTTTTCTCTAAACGAAAGAAATTTTGCACTTTGTTAGAGTTTGAAAGGCAGTGGCTTGAAATAAGTTTGAAGTTTTGCTTTCCTGAAAAGGAGTAGCTTTTTCTTTTTCTTTTTACGGTAGATGTGAACATCTTAGCAGCACTTACCAAAATAGGAGTAGCTACTAATTTTTTTCTCTTATGTACTTAGGTTAGCTATTATGTTCAATTTGGAAATGCCACAGAATGACTCTAGCCCAACAAAGGTAGTTTCCTAATCTTACTTATGTCTCCTTGCTAGTGGTTTGAATGTTTGCACCTGTAGATGTAGAAACGGGAAGTTCAGTAGGGCCCCTATAGCTACAGTAGGATATAGGTAGGTACTTATGGCACCACCAAGCCGCTAACGGAAATTACGCTAAAAATCAATTGATTTCCTTAGGAGCACCATGATATAGCAGGAAAATTTTAATTAGAGGAAAATTCCTATTATTTCTATAGGAAATAGTCGATGATAGTACAAATTTTTAATGGGAGATGCTAAAGCTAACTTTCCTTCCAATGTATATGTTCTGCCAAAGAAACCAAGACTCCAAATTTTACTTTCATAATCCTAGAAAGATGCGAATTTCAGTTAAGAGGAGAGAGAAGATATACAAGAGAGGTTTTGACTCTCTAATAATAATAATGACAGTATATACTTAGCCCAGTCCGTTACGGCATATAAACGAAACCAAACAAATATTACACAAAACTGACTGTGATACCTACCTTCAAAGTTTGTTAGTTAAACATATCGCGAATTGCACAAATCACGCATCCATTTCAATTAATTAAAATACTCTCGATATTGGGCAGAGTGTAGTAAATATTTTTGATAAAATTAATCTAATTTGTTTCACAGAATTTAAAATTGAAACATCTGCTGACAAGTGTGATTTTAAAATAAATTTTGTTTTAAAAATAAATATAAATTGGACTTACCATGGTCCGTTCACAGCTGTGTAGACTGATGATTGCCATTTGTTGTTGGGTTAATCCTTTACACAAAAGAAAACAACACTGGTATCCGGTTTGAAAGCTTCGAAGCACAACACTCTGCTAAATAAATGCCAATATTTTTTTTTCACACACTAAACAGCACTTTATCACTTACACTCTTAAAATAAAAATAAAATCACTGCTAATGCTATAAACTAATAAACTCTTCTTATCACTTATTCGAATCTTTTAGCAGTGTGTTGTTGCTCTTCGTCAAGGTTGAGGAATGATTGTATAAACATTGTATGGCAACCCTATGAAGAAGTTGGCCGAACGTATCGTTTTCAGAATTCACATCTAAAGTTTTAACTTATCAAAAAGTATAAAAAAAAATCGGCTAGTATTTTTCTAATATTGCACTTGCTCTTGAATATTATGATTATAATAAAATAAAAGAGAAAAAAAAACACGATTTTAAACTGCAGGAATAAACAATTTCTTTTCTTTCATTTGCACATGCTACAAAATAGTGAAACAAAACCGTTTCCAGATTTTAATATAATTTCCAACAGCCACAGGATTAGCAAAAGTCACACCACCACACATACCACTCGAATCTGCAGTACAAAATATTATTCCGAAAATTTCGGAAACTACTTTCACAAAACAAAAAAATAAAAATTGCTATACTATTTCACCATCATTTTTTCACCAGACGACCTCAAGGGGCACCATTTTGTCACGAAGGTGGCATAAATTGAGAAAAAAATGATTTTAAAATATCACGCCGCGCACAATTGAAGAAATTTGTGCTTGATTCACTTCACCAATGCGCTTGCTCACCACTTTAATCTCGATTTTTAATGTTGACCAAAAACCGAATCTCTCTTAATTACACTTTTAATTAAATTGACACAATTCGAATTATTTGCATTTTTCCGACGAATGCATCCCAAACACGTTTGATCAGATCAAGTACACGAAACGGACTACCCATACCAACCCACCCTACCAATCCGAATACCTATACAGTCAGTTCTCGAGTTGCGACCACTTCGACTTACGACGAAAAATGTCAAAAATGTATAAATTTGCCATAGTTTTCGCCAAATACATATTTAATACATATTTGGATTGGACTTGTTGGACATGCTGTTACGTGTATTGTTGTTTTTTAAAATTACGTCCCGGCCGTACACCTCCTACATACATTGTGTTCTGCAAACTGTATACAGTGATTTACGATCAAGCATCCTTGTCACTCCTATTCATTTCCTATCTACAAATTCTAAAGAATTATTTTATGCAGACAGATTGTATACTCTCGGTCTATAGGTGTTCGGATGGGTAGGGTGGGTATGGGTAGTCCGGTTTTTCTCGACAAAATGGCGCCCGTTGCGGTGATCTGGTGAAAAAAATTATGGTGAAATAATATAGCAGTTTTTATTTTTTTGTTTTGTGAAAGTAGTTTCCGAAATTTTCGGAATAATAATATTTGTACTGCAGATTCGAGTGGTATGTGTGTTGGTGGTGTGACTTTCGCTAATCATGTGGCTGTTGGAAATTGATTTAAAATTTGGAAACGCTTTTGTTTCACTATTTGGTAGTATGTGCAAATGAAAGAAAAGAAATTGTTTATTCCTGCAGTTTAAAATCGTGTTTTTTTCTCTTTTATTTTATTATAATCATAATATTCAAGAGCAAGTGCAATGTTAGAAAAATACTAGCAGATTTTTTGTTTTTTTATATTTTTGATAACTTAAAAATTGTAGATGTGACTTCTGAAAACGATACGTTCGGTCGACTTCTTCGAAGGGTTGCCATACAATGTTTATACAGGGTGGGCCAAAAGTCACCATGGGGTTTAAAAATAACTAACTTTTTCGTTTGTACATTGCTCCACACCCTGTTGACCGTTTCTCTTCATACCTTTTTTACATGATAGAACAGACAGTTGGCTATCATGTAAAAAAGGAATGAAGAGAAACAGTCAACAGGGTGTGGAGCAATGTACAAACGAAAAAGTTAGTTATTTTTAAACCCCGTGGTGACTTTTGGCCCACCCTGTACAATCATTCCTCAACCTTGACGAAGAGCAACAACACACTGCTAAAAGATTCGAATAAGTGATAAGAAGAGTTTATTAGTTTATAGCATTAGCAGTGATTTTATTTTTATTTTAAGAGTGTAAGTGATAAAGTGCTGTTTAGTGTGTGAAAAAAAAATATTGGCATTTATTTAGCAGAGTGTTGTGCTTCGAAGCTTTCAAACCGGATACCAGTGTTGTTTTCTTTTGTGTAAAGGATTAACCCAACAACAAATGGCAATCATCAGTCTACACAGCTGTGAACGGACCATGGTAAGTCCAATTTATATTTATTTTTAAAACAAAATTTATTTTAAAATCACACTTGTCAGCAGATGTTTCAATTTTAAATTCTGTGAAACAAATTAGATTAATTTTATCAAAAATATTTACTACACTCTGCCCAATATCGAGAGTATTTTAATTAATTGAAATGGATGCGTGATTTGTGCAATTCGCGATATGTTTAACTAACAAACTTTGAAGGTAGGTATCACAGTCAGTTTTGTGTAATATTTGTTTGGTTTCGTTTATATGCCGTAACGGACTGGGCTAAGTATATACTGTCATTATTATTACTAGAGAGTCACAACCTCCTTTGTATATTTCATCTATGCAGCACTGGAACTTAAGCCTCACTTCACAGTCTTCTCTATTCAAAAGTAAAACACAAGAAATTATCATGGGTGTGGTTTCGAGGTTCTATCACCATAGGAACTTCAAAGTTTACATCTTTCGTTTCTCTCTTTTACCACTGTCTTATTTTCGTTTGTCAGCTTCAGATGTTTTCTCTTATTTTTCTAAAGTTTTTGGTGAAAAGAGGGAAGCAAAATCCGTCGCGCAGGCGAGCGTGTGGCTCCAACACACAGACTAAATATTAACAAACACACACACATATACATGGAAGCTTTAGTACTAGATAAAACTGTTTTATTGAAAAATATGAAATGCTAGCACTCAGATTAAATCTTAAAAGCTTTGGCATCATGATAGAAAATCCCGTAAACTTACAAGAAGTGGATTCTTTTACCCAAATTTGAAAGGCATAGTGAAGTGTTACTTTTGTACCTTGGAAATGTGTGCTTTAAATTGTTCAGGGGACGTTGAAGCAGAACATATTCGTCTTTCTCCAAACTGTATGTATACCAACGGTAAAGATGTAAAACCGGGAATATCAAAGTTATTGATTTATGCTTTCAACACGTTAAAATATTTAACAGGCTTGCTAATAGTTCTTGGAATCATCTGTGAATTTTATTACTCCTATGAATTTTTTACGCAGCCAAGTAAAATTTAACAATAATTATCAAATCAAGCAAGAGCCTAACATTGGACGCCTCCACCAATCCTCTCTCGAATGTAGACATAATATAAGAGTAGGCACAAATACAGAGTTGCCAGAAAAGTATTTTTATGCCGGCTACATTTAGTCGTTTTTGCCGGAGTTATACCCTAATCAGATCGTCTCCATAATGAATTAATTTTTAAATAAATGGAGTGAAATATGCATTGTCTCACACAAATGAAGTCCATCAAGGACCCAATTGCATCATTTCGCTTCATTTTCAAATGGAGTAAATTTACTCCATTTAGTGAAATTGCTGTAAAAGTGCCACCTACCGTAATTAAAATGATTTGCATTTAATGGAAAGTGGACAATTTTTCCAATAAAGTCAGCAGTGACAGTCATCAGCTGATCATAAATGAAATTTCTTCGCAGCTTTTTTCTTTTTTGAGCTCTTTCATCAAAATAAATTGTCTTCTGCTAAATACTTTACAACTACTACAAATACTCGAAAATTTTCTTGATAACATTTAATTGAATTATCGATGTCATGATTTTTGTTCAAATGTGAGGAACTGTCAATGATATGCCAAATGAATTAATTTTCGTTTACAGTCTGTCAGTTCTTCATTTCTTTGAATTTAGTCATTATGAAGACAGTCTGTCTAGTGTATTACGGTCCTTGAATCCGTCTAGAAAATCGGCTAAATACTTTCAACCTGAAGGTCAATATGCCAGAACTTCTTCCAAGAGTTTTTTTTTTTTTTAAAACCATCTCAAATTTTAGTAGTTTTATCCGGGAAGATTCATATTGAAAAGTGACTAAAATAAAAAACTAATCTCAAACATAATAACTTGTTGTTACATACTCCTCAGGTATGTAGTTACTAACTCATGAGATGGCTGTGGGTACAATCCGTGAAAGGAAATTTTAATAAGAGCGCCACGGGGTCATTCGCGATTTGCAGGGTAGACCACGAAACCCATGATACAAAGATAACAAGGTATGGCCGATTCGAGAGGAATTTTTTGTGTTGCTACGTCATGAGGTGCCTACTGTCATTTCCAGCGAATTGGTTTTGTGTTTTTCGTATTTTGACTGAAATACGTTTTGAATATATTAAAATATTTAACAAAATATTAGTTTCTTCGTTTAAATCACTTCGGGAAATGTAATTATGTGCTAGTGGGAAAGCAAAGAAAGTCAATAAAATAAGTAAAAAATGAGTTTTCAAACAAAACTGAGGCCAAGTCACATGAAAAAGTAGAAAATAAACTTTTCTTCACACACAGAGGTGGACTCAGATTTTTTTGATTGGGACATTTGTCTTGAATATTCTTTCTCTTCATGAATCAAATCACTTATTACCTCTGATTAATCTTACTGAAATATATCGGTGATTGTCAGCGAATAAAATCTGAGTCCACCTCTGTGTGTGAAGAAAAGTTTATTTTCTACTTTTTCATGCGACTTGGCCTCAGTTTTGTTTGAAAACACGTTTTTTACTTATTTTATTTTCTGCCTTTTTCACGTTAACTAAATTGGAAAATTCTGCATTTTTCCTGAAACAGATTTATCACTAATCATATCGATGAAAATTTTTCCGATGATTTTCCCGCTTTTCCGGGCTTTCCATGGAGTTTTCCACAAAAGCAACTTTATGCAACTCATTTCGCTCTACAACTTTGTCTTGGGTTGCAAAACGCTCAAACGCTTCCTTGGTCGGAAAAACTCCGGAAAAGCGTTTTACATGAATTTTCCTCGATTTTTTCTGCAAGTTTCCACCATTGTCGGAGAGAAAGTAATGATGGCAGTTGATAGGGAACTTGATCCTGCATAATTTAGAAAACTTTTTTACTGGAAAAGTCTAAAAATTTTCCGGAAAAGTCGGAAAATTCCGGAAAATTTTTCGGAACAATCGGAAAACTCTGCATTTTTCCTGAAACGGATTTATCAAATTTCAGCTCGCTGTGATGACGAAAAGTGGGTCTACGAGGGTGTCGAAAATAGTGAAGAAATAGACAAATTCGTGTACGAGTGAAAGGGAATGGCTGGCCTCAAAAACAGAAAAAATTTTTCACTGTGAAAGGACGATTGAAATTGAGACGAACAAATTTCTGACATTTGTCGCCAAAAGAAGGCAAGCAATCAATTGACAGATTTTCCGGCCATACTTTGTTAATGTTTGTATCATGCACGAAACCTATCGGCTCGGATCATCTAGTATGGCAAAAAACTTGTTAGCGAAATCTCGGTCTACTACGCCAACGTAACTGGTCTTCGCTCTAAGACGACTCGCGTTTTTACAAGTTCGACGAATTCCCGAGTTCTTGTTGTTTCGCCGTGACCGCCATCGTCTGTCTCTGGATGCTCCTGTTGGAGGTGGAGTACTTTGTGCTGTTCGTCGCGACCTTCCTTGTTTCTTGGTTGACTTTGTCGATTCCGGTGATCTGGAGTTTATTTGTGTGGCTCTCAGGCTTTCACACAAAACCGTATATATTGCTACAGTTTATATCCCTCCATGCCCATCTGCCGATATATTTGATTTGTTGGCTTCATGTATAGATAGGCTTACTGAAGTTCTGCTGCCTGCCGATGAGTTGTTGCTTTATGGTGATTTTAACTTACCTAATGTGAGTTGGGTACACTCTCCGGACGATGAGGGCTTGCTGCCCTCTTTTATAGCGACTCCTCAACATGCCATATCTTTTATTGACAACATCATTTCTTCTGGCTTAATGCAGTCTAGCGGTGTGACTAATGACTCTGGAAAATCTCTTGTATTTTCGTCCGATCCCTATGGTTCCTGAAACAAGTCATCATCCGGCAGTACATACAGTTTTGTTTTTTGATCCTGTAATTTCATCATCTAATGCTTCTGGGAACTACGAGTATTGTTATAACTTTAAAAAAGCTGATTTTAATAAAATTAATGAATGGCTATCCGCCTGCGACTGGACCAGTGTTCTGGGTGAACGTGACATTGATAAAGCTGTGAGCTCGTTTTATGACATCCTATTTCTTTGTTTTACTCACTGTGTACCACTTGTAAGTTCGAATCGTACTTCGCATTGTCAACCATGGATCAATGGCTCTTTGAAGCATCTTAAAAATTTGAAGAATAAAGCTTGGAGGAGGTTCTGTTCCTCAAGGAGCGATGCTGATGACGTAACTTATTCTAATTTGCGTGCTCAGTACATATCGTACCTGAATGATTCTTATAATGATTATATACATAGAATGAGGTCGGCCTTGCTTACGGAACCTAAGCAATTTTGGAGGTTTGTGAACTCTAAGCGCAACTGTGATGGATACCCTTCATCGTTGCGACTTGGAAACATAGATAGTGTTGATCCCTTGGAGACTTCCAATCTTTTTGGTGACTTCTTTAAAACTGTCTTCTGTGATAACCACTGTGATATTAGTTATAACGATATTATCCATTTGACGAAGCTTCCGACGACTTCTCTTCAACCTAAGGACCTGTTGTTCGATGAAGCGTCTGTCTTCAAGTACATTTCAAGCATAGCTGATAGTTTTTCTAGTGGTCCGGATGGCGTTCCTTCCACGTTCATAAAAAATTGTGCTACGTCCATAGTTTCTGTTTTGTGTTATTTATTTAATTTATCTTTAACCTGTGGTGTTTTTCCTAAACAGTGGAAACTTTCTTTGATTATTCCTTTTCACAAGAAGGGTAATAAGTGTGACATTTCCAACTACAGACCCGTCGCTAAGTTATGTTGTATTGGTAAGATATTTGAAGCCATGGTTTGCGATGTTTTGTCATTCTACTGCAAGCCTTTCCTGCGCTCTTTTCAGCATGGTTTTATGAAGGGTAAATCTACTACGACTAATTTGTTAGAGTTTACTAATTTCTGCATTTCTGCAATTGAAAGCGGAAAGCAAGTTGATTGCATATTCACAGATTTTAGTAAAGCTTTTGACCGAATCAATCATAAAATCTTGATTCATAAGCTGACTCTTCTTGGTTTTCCTTTTGTTTTTGTCAATTGGCTTCATTCTTATTTATCGGATCGTACGCAGCGAGTTATATTTCGCGAAGCTCTTTCTGACGTAATAGATAATACTTCTGGTGTTCCTCAAGGCAGTCATCTCGGACCACTCCTTTTTATTATTTTCATTAATGACGTATCTTTGATTTTGACTAATTCAAGAATACTTTGCTATGCTGACGATGCCAAAATCTTCCGCATTGTTTCTAATGAAAACGAGTGTGGAATTTTAAATTTGGACTTAGACACCTTTCATAATTGGTGTGCTATTAACTGTCTTCCTCTCAACATCAACAAATGTACTGCTATGTCCTTTTCTCGTAAAATGAGTCCATTGAACTTCAGTTATACTTTAGATGGATGCTTATTATCTAGACTTGACAAAACCAAGGACTTGGGTGTCTTCCTTAATACACGCCTTTCCTTCGAGGATCATTTTAATACAATCGTTGCCAGGGCTAATGCTACTCTGGGGTTTGTAAAGAGATGGTCAAAGGAGTTTAATGATCCATTCATAACGAAGGTCCTTTACTGCACATTCGTTTATGCTGTACACATAAATCGTATTGAGGCTGTGCAGCGGAGATTCGTTCGTTTCGCTATGCGTGGACTTCATTGGCATAACCCTATTATTTTACCTCCATATGTTGATAGGCTTAAACTCTTTCCATTGGATTCTCTCGAAAATAGGCGAAAAGCTTCCAGAGTTGTTTTTGCGTTTCAGTGTTTACAGGGAGCGATAAATTCTCCTGAGCTCTTAAATACTTTCAATATATCTATTCATGCGCGCTCCTTGAGGAACCACGACTTCCTCGTCGTTCCTCATCATAGTAGGAACTATGGTTTTCACGAGCCGATTTCATCAATGTCTCGTCTCTTTAAAAACCAGTATGATTGCATTGACTTTCATCTTTCAAAAAGTGAATTAAGAGATCAGCTTAGTTAAGGTTACTTTTCATTTTATTAATTTTATTAATATTGTTTGTACACTGTTGGTCAATATCATTGTTTACATATGTATAATAATTTTTAATTTATTTTTTTTTTAATTTTTCTTTTGTAAACTTAGTAATCAGATTTTTGATGAAGTTCTAATAAATAAATAAATAAAATCCACTCGTATAAAAAAATTAATGAAATTTATTTGCTTCGTTACAAAACGTATCGCGGTGCTTCCATACCGCCACAAATAAAGGTCGCCGTCGCCAAGCAGCCATGTATTATTACCAACAAAATATATAGTTTTATATTATAATTCAGATAAAAGAAAATTGAAAACTGAAAACAAAACTACTTACGTTTTGCTTTTCCCAGTGATAATCATTTCTCCACGTGGTAGCTGAATTCTTATGCTTATGACAGACATGGGGTATCGATATCTATGTAGATATTCGGAATGTCCCGTTTATACATCATGTGTGTTATCAAATACTCCTAATATACCCAGAAAAACTAGTGGGTATAGAGTAGATATCTAGAAATCTATATCCTCAAAAATTACTGTGTATACCCTGATCATCGGCATTTATTACTTTGCGCAGCGCCATCTTGTTGTTGATAATAATATGATAATGTGTCTAATTAAGCAAAAATGTGTCCCTGCTTACCCAAAAATGCGAAAAAGAAGAAGAAGAACCAACTATTTTCCGGGAAAACTAATAAATAATAGGCAAAATTTAGCTCGCGCAGAGTTAATAAATTATTCCATTACAATTTTGTTAACAAACCGTCGACCACACTTTTTCTCGTTTTACACAAATTTGTGAATTGAGACACCACATCCGCCGATACATTTTACACCTCAACAAGGATCTTATTGAAAAATACCGCAGTTTTTCTTTCTTTGTTCCAACTCTTGAATTTGTCGTATATTTACAATTAATTGTTGCCGTTTAGCCTGCGTTAATGCTCATACAGTTGTCGCTGACATTTCCAAATTTTTTTACGTTTAAAGATCTGTGAACTGAATTGAAATGTCAAGAAGGGTTTGTCACATCAATCCCCTTTTATGTTTGCCACGGGTGCTTTGATATCTATATATTCGAAATATCTAGATATCGATACCCCATGTCTGTCATAAGCATTACTCCAATCCAAATCACCTTTTTTGGCGAATTATTTTATTATCCCTGTTGTACAGGTGGATTATTGGTGCACTTTTAGTTTTTTTTTTTGTTATTTTGTTTTTTTAATAAATTATGGTACAAAACTATTATATGTTTGCGGTTCTGGGTATTTACTCGTCGGAAAAAAAACTAGAAGAGAGCCTGCTTGCTTTTCGCAGATCTGTTTACCTCATCTTTATATAGTTCTAGCATTTTTACGAGCCTTTCGAACATCCGCTTTTATCACTGCTGCCAACATTTTGTTTAGACCAATACACACGTTCGTTTATACAGTTTATAGTGCATTTACGTTTTCTTATTTTTATGGTCTATTTCACATGATTAAATTGCTTTCAATTAGTCTATGTCGATATAAGTATATATTTCGAGTGCTTATTTATTTTGGATGTCACACTGATTTTTGTCGTTAAGCTTTTATTATAATATTTATTGGTTTTATTGGGACTTTAGATTAACAAGGAGATCTGGATTAACCTTTTTATTCAACAACGTATATAATACGTAGAAATCTTTCACGGGGGGGAAAGGTTAAAGACACACTCATCCTTTATGTGTACATTAGTTGATTTACTATAGGGCTAGTTGGTTTCGCGACTACAATATCAACATGAGAGAATTAATAGATTTCAAAATTAAATTTGGAATTCTTAATAGATAGTACCATTGTTTTGTAATGTAGCTGTAAGCGAGCACCACAACTACATTACGGCATTTTGGGTGGTGTTAGTGCAGCGGTATGTTAAAAGAAGAAGATATGTGGGCTTATGTTTACTGTTGTTTTTTATTGAACAAATTCCTCATGATACGTTCTTTTTAATCCGTTCTAGTTTTTATCTATTCAAGTAATTAATTTAGCTTAACTAATTATCTGTAGGGATGTATGCTTGAGGTGTCGTAGCGTGACACGTGCTCAATATTATACCTCAGATTTATCACAAATTCACTGTTATTTCCAGTTTTTATTTATTGTTCTGAACTTACTAACTAATTCACTGATTTCACTCTTAATATTAATTAAACTAATTTGTTTTTCCACATGAAGCGTTGAAAATGCACAGCTAGCATGAATTCAGCCGCTATGTGGAAAAACCTGAATCTAAAAATTTCCGTCACCAATATAAATTATTTTCAGAATAAGAATACTTATCTGAAAATCCAATCACCACACAACAATTGTTCACAACTTTTCCTTGATGCCTTTAATCCTAGAGCTTGAAAATAATGTACCTTATTGTACGTTTATTTATGCTACCAAGGATTTTTTCTGAAGTTCACTTTTCTTTTACTTTTATTTTTTTTTTTAAGCTACAACTCACTGTGATGTTATGCCAAATTAGCATGTAAGATCACTATCACTGACTGAGGAAGATCTAAGGGATCACAGCCCTTTTATAGTGTTGGAGCCGCCATTTTATAATAGATTCCACACAAAAATATGGAATTTCCACATATTTTTCATGTTTGCTCACTTTGCGCGACTATGTCAAAATATGCTAAAATATGTCGTTGAATTTATTCTTCATTATCCACGAATTTTCCTTGTCTATTTATTTAATTATTTCAATTTTTTACAAAAATACCAATATGGCGACTCCCTATGAAATTATGTCAATTTCCAATATGGAACGTAAATTCTCTCTCTAATTTCGTCTGTCTCGTTCCGACATCGTTCTATTTCCCACTCATTATGGGAATTAATTTCACCTATTTGCTTTAATAATTTCTTACTTGGTGAAATTCGCACTTTCTAACCTTGCTCAACAGGTTGCGCGCATTTCATTTCACCAAATTGACTTCTTCGCGAGTCAATTTGACAGTCGCGATCGCGATAATTTTAAACGAAAGTGTCGTATTTGTGTTGTGTGTTTTCTTCGCCACTAAGGGATTAATTCACAAGGTAAGTGCATAAATATAATCTTAAAATATTTAATAATAGTTTGACTATGCATAATTTGCAAGAAATCTGTAAATTATGCGAATTTTTGCATATTCTAAAAGTGTTTCACGAAATGTCAACAATGGCGAAAATTGTTGATTTTCGTGAATTATTGTGTATATTTCTTTTGCGAATTTATGTTGTTTGCATGAAAGAACATATTTGCAGATTTTGCAATAGTTCATTATGCATTGAACATGAATTTCGCTAAGAAATTGCAATGTTTTCCTTTGCATAGCGTTGTTGTTGTACTGCCAAGAAATTCATTTCTTGGCAGTCTGCATGTATGTATGTCCTTAGTTTTTCATGTGTAATTAGTAATATTCAATCTAATTAGTTTTATTAAAGTAATTTCTTTATATCTTTTTTATTTCAGATATTTCTAGGACGTACAGGAGGCAGGTGCTGATTGGACACTGGATCATGGACTTCAGGGAAGTATTAAATACTTTATATATTGTATTTTAATTATTTTCTTTTTATTTTTCGGCTGTGTTCCAACAACCATGGCCGTATATATGGGGTGGGTTTTAGGGGTTCAAACCCACCCCATTGTTGTGACTTATACTTTTGTTAATCTGATAAGCAAACTTTTTGCCCACAATCCTTTATATGTATTGGCTCAAAACAATGTGTTTCGTCATTTTATATTTACTCCATGACCCGTTCACGTAAAACAGCTTTAGGAAAAACGTAAGCAATATAGGGAAAGAAAACAATCAGTCCAGTATGTTAAATGTACACATACATCAGTAGATGGTAGCTTCGTTTGATACACTGTAGCTTAATTGCTGTGGTATTTTAAACTTTGTTCATATTTCAAAGGGAATATTAAATCTAAGTCCAACTTTTATTGTAACTAATTATAATATGACAACTAATATTGGTTTTATATAAATTGCTTAAAATGTTATATAAAGATTATCTCAGTCGAGACCCGAGATAATATTCTTTAAGTCAGTCGAGACTCGGCTTAAAGTGTTATCTTATCTTCAGTTAATGCCCGAAATAAGATGCCTTTATTGCCGTCGAGACCAGAAATGATTGTTAGTAAAAGATTATTTCAGTCGACACCTGAGATAAAATTCTTTAAGTCAGTCGAGACCCGGCTTAAAGTGTTATCTTATCTTCAGTCGAGACCCGAAATAAGATGCGTTTATTTCCATCGATACCAGAAATGATTGTTAATTGTTAAAAATGAAATATCCGTCGATACCCGATATAAATGTCAGTCCCTATACAGCCAACTTACCCCAAGCGATGTCAAGTACAAAAAGAGATCAAGATCAGTCAGCTTGTCGTTTATATAGCCCTTGCTTGCACACGACACCACTGATGGAGTAGCAGAGACGCATTATTACAAGAATTGGCAGTGCAGCTGTGATCTTATGGTACTAGCGATAAAATTTGCATTGCAAAAATGCTCTCTCTATCACGTAGGGAAGAAATTCCCGTGGTACTTGTAATGATGATAATGATAAAGTTGCAAATTGATTTGCTTGATCCGATTGTATTTGTGCCATGCTTTTGTTAGATGTTGTACCTATTTTTGGAAAATTATGATTAGAGTAAGTTCGTATTGTTTTCAGAACTCAATTTTAGCATGGTATTTTGTAATATGTTCCCTTTTCAGGAATTGTTTTTTAGTACGAATCTAAAGGTTCAAAACATGATAATGATTTTAATTTAATCTGCGCAATGAGGCTATACTTTTATATTGTATTTGTGCAATGTGCTATATAGATGGCAAATACCTGGCTTTGTTTGGTTATGTAACTGTTGTACCTGTTTTTTGCCAAAATTTATAAAATGTGGACTTAACTTCGTCACCTCGTGACCGGATAGCACAAGCTACTTTTTGCATCTGAAGATCCCAATTACGGTGATTATCCGAGACATAAGCCCGAAGCATTGTCTTCACTACTTGATTAACCTGTTCTGAGGGGTTCGCTTGAGAGTGATATAAGGCTGTAAAATTAATTTGTATCCCATACTCGTTACAAAGTTTTCTAAATTCTTTGCTCCTGAATTGAACGCCATTATCACATATTATTTCTCTGGGTGCGCCAAATAAGAAAATCACATGGTCCTCGATATTCCGACTTACTAGTTTTGCCATGGCTGACCTCAAAGGAAAGAGGAGAACGAACTTGCTGAACTGATCGACCACTGTCAGTATAAAAGAGTAACCTTGACTAGACTTAGGAAGCGGGCCTATTAAATCGATACATAAAGTTTCCAAGGGACGGCTTGCATGCCTCCGTATAGCCATTAATCCAGTAGGCTTACGCAACTCTGGCTTAACTGCTTGGCACGTCAAACTATTACGTACATATTTCGTGATATGTTTTCGCATACCTGGCCAAAAGAAACGTTGTTGAAGACGGTCGTAGGTCTTTTGTATACCACAGTGCCCCGCTGTCGGCTTATCGTGTGCCTCATATACAATTTCTCTCCGGCTTTCTTTGGAGATTACCTCTTTCCAATGATCAGAGTCGACAGATAAGGAACGATATTTTACTCTAACATGTTTCCATAATTTTCCCTGCTCGACTCGCCAGTCTGGAAATGAAGATGGATTCGCTCCTACCTGGTGTAGCATTTTAATATACGATTTGTCGGTAGGGCTGATACTTGGTGTTGTATGGACTAAATCAATTATAGGGACTGACCTTGAAAGGAAGTCCGGGAGAGCGTGTTGTACAATTTCGAAGTCATGCTGCTGCATTTTAACAGACTATCTGGCGAGGCGTCCATTCGGGTATTTTAAATTGTTTAGCCAAACCAGCGATGCATGGTCCGTAACGACTACGAAATGCGACCCTTCCAAATACGGCCTCAGTTTCTCTACTGCCCATAAGACGGCGAGGCATTCTCGCTCTGTCATCGAGTAGATGGGAAAGATTCCGGTGGTTCCACCGAAATCTTTAGGAAGAAAGCGGAGAGTGTTACCTATTCGTGTTTAAGAGTTGTGGCCTGAACAATTGTCGATGTGGAAAGGGGCTTGAATATTGAAATGAAGTTGGTGACACACGGCCCTGCTCCCTTGACAGTCGTTCTCTGCAGTTGAGGCACGAGAAGCGTGAACACGCCTGACACATTGTTCGCTTGTGAAAAAGTAAAATTAAAATTAATACAAAAACAAGAAAAAGAAAAAAAAAAGCCAGAACGGAAAGAGTGATCCTGAAAATAAAAGAAAAATAAATAAAACAGAACTAAAAAGTCTAAGAAAAATATTTTGAATAGAGCCTCGTGGTCGGGGGCCTTCTTGAGCATCCACCCTGCACGTTGCATCCTGTACGATAGAGGTAAGTATTTATTATACTCATAACCTTTTTTTTTGTATTTGCATTCTCCTCTCTATAAATATTAGAATTTGTATAAGGTGGTTTAATGATCAATTTTTAAATAAATCTCAGTGAAAATTAGAGAGTGTTTGGCTGACGTGATACCAGGAGTTTTGTGATATTCTCCCTATATAAAAATTACGTGGCGCCCAAAATCAAACAAATTAACATCGAAATTGGTTTCTTTTAGCGTGCACGGCATATCCACGACCTTTCTCAGCTAGTGTCTTAACTTACGGTCTGAGTAAGGACCGTAACAAGTGATTAGATTAGATTTCATTTTCCTAAAAGTTTTGATGCTTTATTTTCATGATTTTTTTTTTTTCTTTTCAGAAGGTATCTGTTAAGAAAAATATATTCGAATCGATTTGATTCGAACAATATATGATGCCTAGTATACCGTGGAAGTGTAAAAAAATTTGTGCTAAATAAAGATTGTTGTTAGAGAGGGCGGCAACTAACGTTTTCGCCCCCCCCCCTCAAAAATTCCCTAGATCCGGCACTGGTTATGGTAATCTAACGCTCACTACAAAACAAGCATACATTTTTGATAATTAGTTTTCTTTTTCTTTTTCTGCTATAATTACCATTGAGTGCCTGCACACCTATGTAACACATGACGTCAATAGATATTTTCAGAGAGTTCAATTGCAAAAAAAAAATAATCATAATTACTATAAATAAACCAAGGTAGGGGCATTCAATATTTTCCTTTTATACCACAGGTTACTATTAATATTTCCATTTTTGCTTCTTGTGAAAACTCATTTCCTAACGTTAAAAGCATGCAACGGAAGCCTGACTTATTTACCATAGAGACTCTATTGAGAGGGTGGTATACGTATATAATTAGCACGATATTAATACAACCCCGTCTTTCGAGAAAAAATCACTTTTTCAATTTACTTCTTCCAAACGGAAATTTATTAAAGCACCTTCAAAATCAATTTTAATAAAGCTCGTCCTTAATATAAACTTTTCCTAGAATACATAAATCTGTATTTTTCATTCAGCTAAGGATAATAATCTCAGCAAACGAGTGAATTCCCTTAGCATCCATCCATCCATATTTATCATATGAAAATGATTTTTCCGCATATTGTGGGATGTTCGATAGATTTCTAAATACCCTTCCAAGTTACAAAAGGCAGATTTATGAGGGTCGAGTCAGTTTTGTGCGTTTTCTTTTCACCATAATGCTTTTTTGCTTAATAAAAAGGTTCCCCTACGTTTCAGCATTAAAATTCATTGTATGATGGCAAGCAAGTTTCAGAAGCTTTCAATTTGAATAAGTAATTCAATACTTGAAACCTTTTCCTGCTAAAGCTAGTCAGCTCAGCTGCTCCTCGAAACACAACGGGGTGAAAAACTTTTCGGTTCACTCTTAGTAACTCCCACATGACTTCTAAAGGATTTTTCAGATCCGTTTTTCTCTCTCACAAGAAAAACACTTACATCGAGAAGGAGCACTTGGAATTAAGGAATTGAGTTTTTTTTGCTAACTAAAATTTATTTTTAAATTGAAATTTGTACATTAATGCTGCAGCTGTAGCGTGCTTTTCGTTTTTACTGAAAATTAGCTATGCTAAAAAAAAAAAAGGAAAAACGATAAAGGGGCACTAAATTATATGTAGCCAGGTGAGCCCGGGTATAAGTGTAGATGCCAAGTAAAGGTACATAACTTATTCCACTTGATCAGCTCGGACAGAAATTAGTATAAATTGGTGTTATCTAACAGAATAAATTAATATGTCGAGGAGAGTTAAAGGAAAGGTTAAGATTTGATTTGTTATACAACTTATCTAGCCGTTTTAACATATACAGGGTGTTTCATAATTGGTGCACCAAACTCAAGGGTTTGAAAGCTGAGGTGGAGACAAGCAAAAAATTATATGTTGAAGGGGGTGGTAAGACGCGTCGTTTCGGCGGTAGGGGGGGGTTTAAGATTTTTAGTACTTCTTCCACTTTACACCCTGTAACTTTCTTGATATACACCCTATCAAGGTGGGATTTATCTCAGATGATAGCAAACCGTCTAATTTTTCCAAATTTTAACGATTTTCCCGCCAAAATCCATGATAACTAGACAGTTTTTACAAGATTTAGAAACCCCGGAATGTTACCTTTAATTTGACTAAGCACATATACCTACCTAAATGCTACCGTTTTTGAGATATTCCCGTTTTTATGATGCATAATTTCATTAATTTTGCTAATAACAATAGAAATCGTGCCTAATTTTATGAAATTCCACGCAAATTAGCAAAATTCATGAAATTACAAATCATAGAAACGGGAATATCTCAGAAACGGTTGCATTTAGGCAAGTGCTTAGTGCTTAGTCAAATTAAAGGTAACATTCTGGGGTTTCTAAATCTTGTAATAAAAATTGTCTAGTTATCATGCATTTTGGCGGGAAAATCGTTAAAATTTGGAAAAATTAGACGGTTTGCTATCATCTGAGATAAATCCCACCTTGATAGGGTGTATATCAAGAAAGTTACAGGGTGTAAAGTGGAAGAAGTACTAAAAATCTTAAACCCCCCCTACCGCCGAAACGACGCGTCTTACCACCCCCTTCAACATATAATTTTTTGCTTGTCTCCACCTCAGCTATCAAACCCTTGAGTTTGGTGCACCAATTATGAAACACCCTGTATGTGAGCAGCTTGGCACAATTTTGACGAGTAAGTCGTGCGCAGTCGACATATTTAAATGAATGAACAATCTAAGCGGCTGTCGTGTCGAGCTATAGATTTGACGTAGCTGATGCAAGGCGAAAATGTCCTGCGTAGTTGTTCAGTCTTACGAGAAGACTGTATCTGGATAAGATTACTAGTTGCAAAATACTTGCTGTGCTTCAGGAATAATTCTTGAACTTGACACAGGAAGTCGATAGGTGAAGATAATGTGGTCCTGACGAAACAGTTTCCTTAAGGTTAACTTGAGTTGACCAGAAATAATGTAATCGAATTTGTCATATCCTTCTTAGCTGGGCCTGGAATGCTGAGTATAAAGACTCGGTTCTGGTAAGTACAGGCTTGAAACTGGATAGGAGGCCTGATACTGTTGATAGACGTGTGTCACGTAGACCACCAAATAGTTTGCTGTCTCCTGGCGAGTAGCTGATAGACGGATATTCATAAAGTATCTGTTTTGATAGAAACAGTACCTTGTTCCCCTACCTCTCGTACCTCTCTTGTACCGGAAGGTTTTTACCGGTTTTTTAATTGAAAAGCACATATAATTTTTAAGAAAACGAAAAAAGTTATTTATTCAAAGTATTGGCCACTCGATTCTACACACTTTGTCCATCTTTCTAGCAATTTATGAATGCCATCCCAAAAAAAACCGTTTGTCCATTGAGCCATTTTTTGAGTTCTTCAAAATTTTTAAAGTGCTGCTGAGCCAGCGTATGTCTCATTGATGCGAAAAGGTGTTAATCGGACAATGCTAGGTCTGGGGAGTACGACGATTGCGGTAATTTGTCTCACCCAAGCGATTTCAATGCGTCTTTCACCGGTTTTGCTGTATGTGACGGTGCATTGTTATGTAACAAAATCACTTTACCGTATCTTCGGGCCCATTATGAACGTTTTTCGATCAACATATGGTTCAAATTGATTATTTGTTATTTGTAGGGATCAGTATTAGCTCTTTCCCCAGGTTTCAGAAATTCATAATACACCACAGCACACTGATTCCACCAAATACATAGCATTGTCTTCTATCCGAAGCGATTGGGCCTTTGAGTGATGGGCTAGCTTGGCCAGGTGATAACCACGATTTTATGTTTTGAATTTTCAAAATAAATCCACTTTTCATAACCCGTCACAATCCTTGAAGCAACATCTCACAAATGGTTTTTCGATTTTCCGTTTGCTTGTCATTCAGTGCATGTGGCAGCCATCTTTCCAGTTTTTGGATCTTTTCTATTGCTCCTCGTAAGCGGTCGCTAATCGTTTCTTGTGCCACATTTAACGTTTCTGCCAATTGTTTTTGAGTTTGGGTTTGGTCTTCGACCAATAACTTCTGCAATTCCGCATCCACAGATATTTTTGGTCTTCCCGAACGTTCGTGTCTTTCAAACCAAAATTACAACTTTTAAATTTTCGAAACCACGTCTTACATGTTTTCGTGTTTGGAGCATGCTCTCCGTAAGTTTTTACCAGCAAACGATGGCTTTCAACGGCCGTTTTCTTTTGATGAAATAAAAAAAGCAATGCATGCCGCAAATGGTCTTTTTCAGGCATGAAATTCGACATACTCACAAAACTATAACACTACGACGCTATGAAGTTTTGAAGCTTAATGATAGTGATGAAATAAAAAAAATAAAATTAGAGTTAGTTGAAAATAAGAAAGAATATATTACAAGTCAAGATAAATATTCTCTGCACTAATTTAAATTCTTTGACTTTCAAGATTTCTCAAAAAAGCTATTTTTTGAGTGTCGGAGCTATTTTCAAGTCTTCAATACATAATTTCATAATTTAGGTAAAAGATGCAAAATTGGTATGCAGCGATTTGTATTGGATTTCATTACTTAAAATAGGTCCCCGCTGTACCTTTCCTTTCTAATTAAATTTATTAGTTACACTTTTTCTTAAAGTATATTGCAGAAACTAATTTTGTCCTTCAAGATTATTTCGTGTAGAAATTAGCTCATTTTGCCTGCAAACATATAATTTCAATTTTCATTTCATTTATTTATTCACAACATCTACACACTTAAAGCCTGGCTTTCTACTTATGTGTAGGTAAACTTAACAAAAGTAATTTGCTGCACTATGAGCTAGAGTAAACTAAAGAATAAACAAGGAAAAAAATAATAAAATAAAAAAAACTAAAAGCGCTAAAACTATATCAATAATAATAAGATGCAAAAAAAAAAAACAACTTATATGTATGTGTTAATCACTACAATTGGAAAAAAAGTTAATTAAATAATTAACGATAAGAGAAATAATCCAGTATCTTGCCCCTGAAATCACCGCCACCACTCCTTCTGATCTCCATAGGTAAAGTATTCCACATCCTGGTAGAATAAATGAAAAATTGACGCTCAGTTACACGATAACTAAACCTCGGCACATTCAACGCCACAGTTCTACTGGACCGAGAAAACAACAATTTTTCATGTAGATAGCTAGGCACCTTTTTTACAATTAAATTATACAAAAATAGAATTACCCTGGAATCAAGATACGCTCTTAAGGTGCATCCAAAGACGGATTTTACATAGGGAGAAACATGGTCATATCGTCTCAGACCGTGCACGTAGCGAACAGCCGAATTGAACGCGACAGTGATTTTTCTCTCCGAGAAGGAATCTAGCTGGCGAAACAATTCACATCCGTAGGTAATCAAAGGAGCAATAAGTTGTTTTACTAACATGAGCCTTGTATTTCGAGGAGTAACGAAAGAAGCAACGGAAAGCTTACGAAGCGTTGCGTAAATCTTAGACACAATACTGTTGACATGGTCAGACCACGTAAGTGTAGTGTTAAAAATGATGCCAAGATTCCTTACCGACCTGCTGTATGGAATAGGAGTTTCATCTAACATCACATCAGAAAAGTCTGTAATGTCGAGATTATTTCTATATAATAGAATTACTTTAGATTTTAACGGGTTTAGAAGAAGCTTATTCTGTAGTGCCCACAAAGATATTAATCTAAGGTCTTCATTCAGTCTACATATCGCATCCTCCATCAATCCACGTGGTCTTGAAATATATAGCTGGCAATCATCAGCATACAAGTGAAATTTACAATTCAAAATGACTGAAGAAATATCATTTATGAACACAGAAAAAAGCAAGGGCCCGAGGATTGACCCCTGCGGAACACCACTACATACAGGCAAAAACTCAGAGGAGTACTCACCACAGCAGACCTTTTGCTGGCGGTCTTCCAAATATAACCAAATAAGCCTGCAAGCACCAGTAGAGAAATTAAACAATCTTTTAAGCTTGTATATGAGTAGTGAGTGATTAACTTTATCAAAAGCCTTGGAGAAATCTAAAAGAGAAAGAACAGTTATCATGTCAGAATTCATAGACAAGCGAATATCGTCAGATATCTTTAGTAGGGCTGTCGTACAACTGTGCTCCAGCCTGCACAAATAGTTTAATTTCCGAATTTAAATTTTGACTATTTATGCAAATTTTAATAGAATTTTTCCCCCATTAAATACTCCATTATATTTGAAACATTTCTAATGCGAGAAACATTAATTATTTCAAGTTAATCTTCTGTTAAAATCTGGGGTAGTTAGGAAAACTATGGAAAACACAGAAAAATAGTCATAGCGCGGCTGCTAATCATGTAATCTATAATCATATCACTAAATTTCGAAAATTTCTTGTTATTTTACCTTAATTAATGCAACTACTAAAGGAGCAAATTAACTTTTTGACAGATATATGAGTATCAAGAATAATTTTCAAGGGTGAAGAAAGTTTAGAAATAGACAATTGGTTTCGGGGAAATTTTTAATATCATTTCTAGTGAGATAAAAAATTCAGTGTTTTGTTGCTAAGACTGGCAAATATTCAGTTTTCGGTAGATCGGTAGGACAAAATATTATAAAACTGCATATACTTCTTCGAACGCATTTCTGATGCAAATCATCTTTATTCATTACAAATGAAGGCCTCTCCAGGTCGTATAGTAATAAAATAATACATATATGGATGTATGGATATTGCTACGTCTTATGAGATGTATTTACAATTTACATTAAATAATGAGCCGGCAATATAAATAGCTACTTCAAACAATTCGGTCGTGCTGTATCGCCATTAGGAACATCAAACGGGAAACGCAATTCGATGGCCAACAGTGCTTCAAAATATCAAAACAGTTTGGCGGAAAACGGGGTTATGTTTGAAAGAAAGTTTTTCTTGGAAAGCTTGTTCTGTTAGTCATCAATTTACATCGTTCCTTTATGGGAAGTTAGAGTGTTACACGATGTTAAGAGCATATATGTCTAAATCATAAGCACACTTTCCCACCTAAAAGACTTAGGTGCCTAATGCCCCGTATCACAACCATAAGGTCAATACATCAATGTATTGATGTACCCCACATAAATGACCCTGAAAATGAAAAATTATTTCATATTAAGAGGAGTCAGTATCAATATTTACAAGTTTCATACATTTTACAATGTAAATTGCTGGCAAACTATTCGTAGTAGGATAATGACTTATATCTTAAATTAAAGGTAATGAAGAATGCTAGTAAATAACGTCGGTAAAAATTCAAAAAAGTGTTTTGGAATGGAGATATTAGCTCGGAAATTTGTAAAAAATGGTAAAAATTGAAGTCTTTTAAATTAAATTACTGTGGGTAGGTATTCTCATTTTATTAGCTTGTGACTGTTTTAGAAAGATAAAGCCTAGATCTAGCAAATAATGTCGAGTTTTTTCATTTTTAGTGGCGCCTTTTTAATTATTTGACTCTAATAGTACTTGTTTTTTCTCCCGACATTTCACCGACGAGAAATTGCGGTATTTATTTGAAAGTTGTTTAAATACAAAGCAAAATAGCATATTTAACAATTATGGGTAAACCAAATTAGGAGAGTTACTTCTCGTTAAAAATTTTCAATTTATGTGAACTGCTTATTTTCATTTTTCGACTTAAATTGTATGCTTTTGTCGGATGTTGGGTTTCTATCTTTTGCGGTAGAGGTCTCTAATGTGCTGTATGGTCTAGGTCTAGGCTAATTTTATATGAATTTTTTCACTTTCAGGACACAAACCTACGTATAGTAAATTCTATTACCTACAGGTTCGCTGGTATCTAAATTGAAACTTTTGCTGGGTACTGATTCCTCTTAAAAACTCTATCAAAATTTAAAATGAATTTAGAAATGCACTTCCATATCAGACACACATTCCACTCACACGGTATGCATACTTACCTACATACAGTGTCTTCTTACTTTTTTGTTATTTCTTATGGAGGTCTAAATTTACTTTTGCAGCTATCTCTCTGTAAAATATAATCCTCCTCTCTCCAACCTCAGAATTGGATCATGCTCCAACCCCGAATTGGACCTTGACCCCGCATTCGACCATGGGGTACTCCGCCGCAGTCACACCACACACACTGACACACACACACATACACACAGACTCACACACTCACACAGACACATCTAAATCTAGATCTTAAGTGTGTGAAAATAGAAGATTATATTTGATTAGAAATATAAATTAGCACTAATGATGATGAACAAAGCAAACAAAACAGATTACCAGGCGACCAGTCACTATTATAGGTAATCGCAAACTTTACACCGCATGTATAATTTGCATGACGCAAAACCTTCTTTACAGCGTTATTCATTCTTGCTTTTTCGCTGAGGGTGTCAGTAGTTGTTGAATTGCCCAGAAGACGATGAAGCAAAGCACAATCATCGATCTCCAAACTGCATATACGCCAATGGTTGAGATGTATTTGAATTATACAATAAACCGCTCACCTAGCCAGATCCATCAAAGACTTTAATTTATACTTTCAACACGTTGAAGTTTTTAGTGGGTACTTGGACTGTTTTGTGAAATTTATTATTTTTACGAATTCTTCAAACAGAAACTATGACAAATGTTCATCGACTGCAATAAAAATATTTGACTGCTATTAACCACGTCTTTTATTCTTCGCCTGACCATTTTTCAGATCATCGCCACCGCATTAATTCGAAACGACGGAAAACACCACCTTACCCCATATTTATATGCCGCTTGTTTATCGCCAACCACTTTGACTTTCAACACAAAATATAAACAACAACTTTGCCCCCCACCCCCACAGGCCCCCCTCGAAGACAGAGTGTAAACAATAGCTTTGCCCTCCATGGGCCCCACCCCTACGTGCCCACCCCATGGGCCCAACCCCCACGAGCCCCACATGAAGACGGATTGTAAACAACAACTTGGGCCCCCCCCACGAAGACAGAGTGTACACAAAACCTCGGTCACGTGCGAAAAATTCGACTCATGATCCGAAAGCGAAAAATAATCCCTCCTCTTGAACAGGTACACTGCATGAATTCACATGTGTCCGAACATAGCAACTCTACTCCCATTTTTCAGATCAACAGTGTCACACGGTATAAGCACGCTTCCGTTTGCTGAAAGTTGTTTCCAATTCCGCAATTTACTACTTACTTACTGCTTACTACTACTATAGTCTCATCAACTTACACTTTTCCAGTGCATACGCTCAAATCCCATATGATTTACTCTATACTGGAACATGGTTTACCTGCCCCTTACAGACGCAAGATTATTTGGTATCCTAAGTGTTTACATGCCCATTCACATAGAGCAATTTTCATTAATAAAAATAACAACTACTTACGCCGGCAATGAAGAAGCAAAAGTGAATAACGCTGTAAAACAAGTTTTGTCTGATGCAAATAATACATGCGGTGTAAAAATTGCGATCGCCTATTGGTCGCCTGGTAATCTGTTGTTGCCTTTACCTTGTCAATCGTCATTAGTAATTGCTACATTTATATTTCTAATAAACTATAATTTTCTGTTTTCACACACATAAGATCCAAGTGTGTGTGTTGCATAATGCAGCTCAGGTGAGGGGTCCCCCAATGACGTCATACTGCTCATCAGTGCGAGAGTGAGACAGAAACGGATGATGTGTTAGAGCGAGATAGCTGCAAAAGTAAATTTAGACCTCCATAAGAAATAACATGGGATTTTGCGCCCGAACTCTCATTTCTACCCTACTTATAAAGTATAAAGGGTTTTCCAATAAGAGGTGTTATTTTAATTAGCCCGCTATTTCGGTAGATGTCACTTTTGGAGCTGTCATTTTTGGACATTTGACAGAAACTACGCCATTAATAAAAATGGAACGATACACGATTCAACAACGCATTGAAATTATTAAAATTCACTATAAAAATGGTGAAAATGTGGCAGAGACGGTTCGTAAAACTCGAACATTTTTGGGTGTAGGCGTGGTCGTGGTGGTCATTTGGCTGACGTTATTTGCCATTATTAACGGCATACCTTTCTCTTTATAATGAAATAAAGATCCGATCATTTATCTAAAAAAATGGCATTTTTCTTTGAATATCAAAATAACACCTCTTATTGGAAAACCCTTTATTTGATACAGCATGCCAGTTGTCATAAGTTTTTATACCCTAGATGAAATCTAAGGGGTATACTAAGCTTGTCATTCCATTTGTAACACCTCGAAATAATGATGGTAGAGCAAAATGGATTGGACACCCACGCATAATATTAAAAGTTATTTTGATTTTTGCATGTCCGTTCGTCCGTCCGTCCGTCTGCGCGCACGATAACTCGAGAACGCATATACTTAGAGAGCTGAAATTTTGTACACGGACTTAAAAAAAAAAGTAAAATTAAGTTCGAAAATGAGACAAATCGGGAAACTCCTTTTCGGAGTTGCCATACAAAACTTTCGTTTTCTACTATATATTTGGACACTGGCTGAGAACACACAATTTGGTATATGGTATTCTCACTGTACTAGCAAATATAGTTTAAAAAATGGACTTAATCGGGCAACTCCTTCTTGGTGTTGCCATATAAAAATTTAGGTTTTTTACGTATACTGTGAAAACGATCAGTCCAAGACATTTTTATTGTACTAAGAACTTCTGCAGAATACGAAATCCTACAAAATTGGTTATTACCATTTTTTCTGTGCGACAAACTATTCTCGAAATATATGCGAAAAACCACTTCAAAAATCAAACTTGCACAGAAGGGTGACAATACGAAATTTTATACGGGCAATCATCTAGGGTATCATAAGAATTGGTCTTAGACCAATTCTAGCTTTTTTACTTGTTTAACATTGATTTCGTTCCATACATTACAGATATTCAGATACAGCATTCTTGAGCTCCGTAAAACAAAAAACGGATTGCTGTAACTGGCAAAACTAATACTTATACTAACTTTAGCGTAATTCTATTTATTGAAAATTGTAGATATAATTTTTTTAAAAAAATCTGTCCAAAATAGCACTTCTATCACAAATAGTTTAGAAGTTATGACTTTTGAAGTGAAAACTGCTTTAGCCGCGTTGGGTACTTTTTCGTAGGGGAAAATGTTATGGGTTCGCGTCACCGACATGCTCATGACTGGCGCACGCGCAGCGGCCATGTGCTGTGCGCGTTGGATGCTTTTTGGATGTGTGAAATCTCGTGCGCTCTTGTCGTGCGCTCTTGTCTGTAGCTATACAGCTGACGTATTGTGCAACATTAGTGAAATTGAATGGATTTAGTGAAAAGTTCAATGTGTATATACTGTGCATTATTGAAATAGTGTTTTTGTTTAATTATTATTTGAATTGTTTAATTGTAGAATCATTGTGCAGTACAATAGTGAGTACTAAATAAATATACTAATATCTTTAAGATAAAAAATAAATAACAGAAAATTATTTTAAATCTTCGTATTAATTTTTGCGTTTGAAAATTTTGTATTATTTATTTTCTTATATTTAACCTCTACAATGAATCACGCAATTAGTATTTCACAGTGGCTTGGACGTTTTCTTACTACCGTGGTAAAACAGAAATATGCGTTTCTCGTTGCAATTCCGAGAATGGGAAATACATGTTGTTCAGGCCACACCAGTATCCCACGATGATTCCCTGATTCCTCCTCAGATAATTTTCCTAAAAAGATACAAAAAGGAACACAAAGAATTTTATCTTAATATAATTTAAACAAAAAGTACTTATCTGAGGCTAGGGAACTTCCTCCCTTCAATCCAACGCCGTCCTAAAACTTCCTCCACTATTTTTCACCTGAAAATAAACAAAAACTCTTATAAATAACTAATAAATAGAATAAATATAAACAAACTTACCAAAAAACTCCTACCGCAGTATATTTACATTGACATATCAAAAATGTCAACACATCACACCAGATGTTCTCGCCTTCGCCGCAGTAAGAGTTCAGTGCAACTCAATGGTCTCATATGACGTCACTGCGGGACGCCGCCATCAAAGTTTGACAACTTTGAGAACGAGCATTGCCAAGGCAACCTATCATGAAGCCGAAACGTAGCGGTTCGCGGCGGCTATAAAAAGGCGACGAGCTGCAGCAGAATCACCCATCACAGTCAAGCAATTAGCAGTGTGATACAGCGACAACATCAATGTGACAGTGAAAATTCCGGAGAGGTCATAAAATAATTCAAATATTTGCCGACGGCATTTCATGCGAATTAGATCTGTGTGTGTGAGTGTAGTGGGACAATTAAAGGGATTAGTGCTTTGTGTTGGGTATGGGTATATTTCGAAAGAGTAAGATTGATGTACAACACAAAGCCACTAACATAATAAACACTAGTGAAGTGAATAAAACAAAAGTGTGGTGATAAGGACACCTTTAGTGCTGTGTATGACAGTGAACATTTATATAAACCTGAACAAGTGCGGTGATAAAGGACACATTTTCGAGATTAAAATTAAAGATTAAGTGTAATTCAACATGACTGATATTGTGGAAAACAAAAAATCCAAATTTGAAGCTGAAAAATCAGCCCTAAGGGCCGCAGTTGAAAGCAGCCTAAGAAAACTTTACATTAAATATGAAATGGCTATCCCAGAAGTTGCCATTGATGAATCAGCCAGTAACATGCTCAGCGGCACAGACACTTCGCCAGCTTTGAATGCAGATGTAACAACCAGCGATGTGGAATCAATGTGTACTGACTCGGCCGGGTCATCTTCATCAGAATCGGGTTCGTCTGAGGATGAAGAGGATAAAAACAATTTCACAATTGTCGAAAACGGAAAGCGGAAGGCTAGGAGAAGCCCAATGTCATCGCCACGATCAGCCGGAACGCCAGCAAAAAGAAAAGCAGCGGGGTCGAAGCAGGAACCAAGCCGAGAGAAAAATACTGGTGGATACTATCAAATCCTTGGAAACCGGAAGGACTTTGAAATCCAGCCCAAAGCAACTGAGGCCCAAATTGAAAAGCCAAGTGTGAAGACAGCGAGACCTCCTCCTATCGTCTGCCAGAACTTGAATGTCAGAGCATTCAATTGCGAGCTTGATAAGCTACAGATGAGGCCAAAGTTCTTCATAAAGACGTCAAAGGGCACCAAGTGCATCATCAAGCCAATAACGCAAGACGACCATAGGACTCTCTTCAATATTGTCAAGGACATCGGCGTGCAAAGCTATACTTTTACGCCTAAATGTGACAGAACAACGACACTTCTGCTGAAAGGTATTCAGCACACATACCAAGCCGATGATGTAAAGGCAGCATTAGAACAAAAACTGCGTGGTTTCGCCATAAATTCAGTTAGTCATTTTAAAACTCCCAGGACCAAGGAATTAAACTCCTTCGTAGTTAATTTTGGAGGAAACTACGATTCGAAATACATCATGGCCACTAATCGCTTACTCAACCAGGTTATTTATTGGGAAAAATATCGCGCATCGGGAGTCTCTCAGTGCAAGCGTTGCCAGGCTTTCGGCCACGTTGCAAGAAATTGTGCAGTCGACTACAAATGCGTGAAATGCAAAAATGCCCACTTGCCAGGAGAGTGTGAGCGAATAAACCAGAAGGAAGGTGCCCCATACTGCATCAACTGTAAATCGGAAGGACATCCAGCCAGTTATAGAGGTTGCTCCAAGTACAAGGAGGTTGTACAACAACGTGCCAAGAAGATCGAGGAGCGTCGCCAGCGTGAGGAATTCGTGAAGGAAGCCACAAGGAACTATGTGCAACCAGGTAAATCTTTTGCCCAGGTAATATCAAAAAACACGTTTAACAATAATAACTCCGTTAAACCCACAGCTCCCAAACCCCAAGCAGTACCTAGGTCTGCCCCCAAGGCAGCTCCTAGAAAACCTAGAGTGACAGAAATTGACGATTTCTGCACCAACGAAGCCAAGTCTCTATTTGGCTGCGACCTTTTCGCCCTTATGGGCAAAATCAATAATTTCCTTCCTAAATACAGGAAGCTTTCTTCCATCTCGGAAAAACAAGCAGCTTACCTTCAATTTGCATTTGGACTATGTCTAGGCAAATAAGTAAGCTGAAAATTATGTCACTTAACTGCAATTCGCTGGTAAAGCACAGCAAAAGAGCAGCCCTAAACCTATTCCTTATTGAGCATAAACCCACGTTCATGTTCCTCTCTGAAACTCTCCTCACTGAGAGACATAAGTTGGCTTTTGAGCACTATAACTTCGTCCGCCAGGACAAGTCTGAGACCACCCTAGGCACAGCCCTTCTCATTAAGGAAAACCTCAAATTCGAAGAGGTGAAAATTAGTAACCTTTCCAATATGGAATGCACTGCTGTCAAATTAAAACTTCGAGACAACGAGTCTCTTCTCTTAATCGCCCTATACAATAGATGTCACGCCACGGGAGCTGATATCAAGAATAATTTAAACAGCATTGCTCAGATCTCGGACAATTTCACATACACGGTGCTGGGTGGAGATTTCAACGCCAGGCACCCGTTGTGGAATGATTCTGTCGTAAATCCGTCTGGCAAGGCAGTACATGACTGGCTCCTCTTTAATACCAACCATGATTTTGTCGTCGTCTCGCAAGATACTCCGACCTTCCCGCGATCTGGGTCAACTCTCGACTTCTATATCGCAACCTCTAATCTAATTAATCTCCTACCCCAATTCTCAAATTACGTCTGCACAGCACATATGGCTGAATCCGATCACTTGGCTGTTGAACTCTCAATCACTCCCAGCGCACCGTTAAATATCTTGACTTCTGACCCTCAAGCCTCAACTTCACTCAAAGACGTTGACTGGCAACAATTTCAAGACAGGCTCTCCCAATTTCTCGCAGGAAATCTACCTGACTCGCAACGGAACCTCACGAACTTGGAAATTGACTTCCACATTGACTTCCTCAACAACGCCATTGAAGGAAATGTCGCCTTCTTTTCCAGTGTAGTGCAGAGCAAACACTACAAATACAAAAATCTCCCGCCTCAACTGCAAAAATTATATAAATTTAGGCAGAAACTTCGAAAAGTTCTTAACCGTATTTTTCACCGAACCCTTAATAGCCACAACCCAGCCTACAGAACTGTGTTGTCGCAAATTAATTGCTTGTCAACAATTAT
Source organism: Dioctria rufipes (assembly GCA_963924295.1). NCBI lineage: Eukaryota > Metazoa > Arthropoda > Insecta > Diptera > Asilidae > Dioctria > Dioctria rufipes. Next base: position 56,721,573 of record OZ002742.1, read on the forward strand.
TGAGGAACAAACGAAAATGTTTCTCGATAAAGAGTTTAGGAAGAAACTGGCTTCCATTCAACCTGGTCCACACTGCTTTCAGGACATAAACAGGGTTTGCAACAGAAAAGCAAAACTCCCCAAAACCATTTTAAGCGGCACCAACGCTTACAACCTTCCCCAAGAAAAATGCAACGCTTTCGCGGAATATTTCCAATCCACTTTCAAAGACAACTCATCTCTAAGCGATGCAAATTTTAGGACCACTGTAGACTCGACTGTTGATGATTTCACTGCCCAGGCAGTGGGATCCTCCACCACAATCTTCAACTCCACAAACACGTCCTTAAATCCGGATGATTTAAGCATATTCTCAAATCCTGCTCACGTTTTCGCCCTAATCAGGTCTATCAGAGGCAAAAAGTCCGCTGGCCCAGATAACATTCCCAACAAAGTTATCAAAAACCTCCCACCTGTCGCCATAGAATTTCTTACAATTATCTTCAATAATTGCCTCAATCTTTCTTACTTTCCTGATGCCTGGAAAACCGCTCGCATAGTTCCAATTCCCAAAAAAGGAAACTCGAAAAACCTTAACGAGTTCCGGCCAATCTCTCTTCTGTCCAACCTGGGCAAACTTTTCGAAAAAATAGTCCGCCAACACATTGAAAATACCTGCCTCGATCTAAATATCAGGCAGGACACCCAATTCGGCTTCAAGCCCCAGCACTCCACTTTTCACGCTTTGCTCAAATTCCTCTCTGATTCCACAAACGCCCTCAACAAAAGGGAGCAGACAGTAGGCTGCTTCCTTGATGTAGAGAAAGTGTTTGACTCAGTTTGGACAAACGGGCTAATTTTCAAAATTATAAACCTCGAGTTCCCGCCTTATCTCACCCGGGTTATACATAGCTTTCTCTCATCTCGAAATTTCTACATAGAAATCGAGAACACCAAATCTCAGGCAACATCAGTCAGTGCTGGTGTCCCCCAAGGTTCGGTCCTCGGACCAATTCTCTTCAATCTTTTCACTTACGATCAGCCTTCCAATGACTCTAATTCCACCACACTGCTTTATGCTGACGACTCCCTCACCTACGCCCACTCCATGTCATCCAATTTCGCTGCTATCAAAGTTGAGCGGCATGTTCTCAAACTTGATGAATTCTACAGAAAGTGGGGCATCAAAATTAATCTGAACAAATCTGAAATGATTTGCATCCGAAATCCCTCCACAAGGGGAAGACCCAATATAGCCACTCGAGCCAACAACATTGAAATCGAAGTCAATAATGAAAAGCTTCAGCCTTCAAAGAATACCAAATATCTTGGTGTCTCCTTCAATAATCTGTTGAAATTCAACAATCACGCCAAGCTGACCATGAAGAAAGCCAACTACGCTTACTCCCTACTCAACCCTATTATCAGAAGGAGAAACGGTCTCCCGAAAGATACAAAGCTGCTTATATACAAACAGCTTATCCGCCCAATTATCTGCTATTGCTTCCCCATCTGGCACACCATTTCGCCATCTTATATGAAGCAAATCAGTGCCCTCGAAAGAAAGATCCTAAGGGCCTGTACAGGTGTGTACAGGAAACCTGACGGACACTACTTTCCCAACACCTTCTTGTACGAAAGTGCAAACATCATTCCAATTGAGGAATATCTCCTTTCTCTCGCGGTCAAACAACTTGAGAAGATCTCTCAACATCCTAACCCCCTCATTAGCCAGCTCTCAACGCAACTTCGAGTTGAAAACCTCAACTACTTATCACCTCTCCACCTTATTAACTCGGAAACGAGAAACATTTATTACCTGGGCGAAAGATTTACTTTCTTCACTAATAAAGGAAGCCACAACCGTGGATAGGACACCATCCTGGCATCTCGATCATCGTGGGACTTATCAACGCTGGACCATCCTGGACTTTCGGGATATTTCTCACCATGTTGGAAGAAACGCCAGTCCTCAACACAAAGCAAGTTAGAGAAATCTCTAATATTCCACAACCTCCCACTCCCATCCAACTTCCCTATTCCTCTAAATCCACACATCCCAATATCAAATAATGACATGAACACAGCTTGCTGTCGCGCAACAAGCTGTAAATAATTTTCGACATCGCGTAACTTAGAGTTAATAATTTTCGAACAATTAAAGTGAAAGTGTATCAAAGACAAAAGTGAAACCTAGGCTAAAATTAAAGCCTGTACGTGTATTTTATCAAATATCCCGGGATATCGGTTCGGTTTAAGACAGTCAAAATTCGTTTCGTTTCGTAAATCGCGTGTGAAGAACTCTGATTGATTGTTGTTGCAGAATCACCCATTCCCAATTCAGAATTTGATCTGAAAACATCAGAATTTACTCTGATTTTCCTAATCATCCAAACCTAATTTTGTTTCCATCTAAGTAGGAATTTACTCCTACTGCAGAAATTTAATTCTGCTAAATCCATTCCAGATCTAAGTAGGAATTTACTCCTACTGCAGAAATTTAATTCTGCTCATTTTTGCGTCTCCCACCTGTGTAGGAATCTACTCCTACTGCAGAAATCTACTTCTGCTTCAATTTATCCCACGTCTAAGCAGGAATCTACTCCTGCTGCAGAAATCTACTTCTGCCATATTATAATTATTTTAGCATTGCTCTCGTGCTTAGACGTGCAGCAAAAACTTCTATTGTCAAGTTACTTCATTAAATTAACAGTGGATTTTTTCTCTTTCTTTCAGAAGTAAAAGGAGAACAAATCTCTGTGACAGTATTTTTTGGAACTACTGAATTTATCTGTTGAATTGTTTTAGTTTAGGAGTAGTATTGAATTTTTGAATGTTTGAATTATCATAGTAGGCTAGGTTAATTTTAAGCGTTGAACTATTTTTCATAGGTTAAGTTTTTTTAAAAAATGAATTTGTGATAATAGTTTGTAAGCAGTATATTTGAATAAAATTTTATATTTGAATTTAAACAAAGCTGAGTTATCCTTTTACAACCGGCACCCCACTTTAGCTTGAGCACAGATCTCACACATATTAATGGTTGCCGTTTATATTTCGCCTGGAAAATCTATGAGACAGATACAAAAATTTTTATTCGAAAATTTGATGATTTATACACAAAAAAAAATTAGTTCTGAAATACTCAAAAAAAGATTTGGCAAAAAATATGGTAATGTACCGATGATTTTAAGTGGAGACTTCAATATTAACTTTGCAGATGATAAAAATCGACCATTAATTGAATTTCTAAATGAAACACTTAATTTAAATATGTCCAATGATCGAAAACTCACTACTACAAAATATAAAACGACGATCGATGTGGTTTTTGCGCGATACTTAGATAAATTTCAACAAACATTTTCATTTCTTACTTTTGTTACCATAAGCCTATTGTATCTTTTTTAGAACACAATGAAATAATTGAAAGTACAAAGTCTAAGTATTGTTGAAATTAATGACGACAATGATGCAAACAATGAAAACAATGTTAAAAATTAAGTACATTGAAATTTATGTAAATACAAATACTACCCATAAATCTTATGATTGTATATTAATTGTTATTTCAATTGAATTGTATTGATATTTTATCATAATCTTGTGCAGCCCGTAATATATTTAAATAATAAAAAACCATATAAACATGCATATAATTGTTGATCGGAGTGTCAATAGATGTGAAAACCAGATTGATGTTGATAATTTTAATTCAAACATTATGAAATTTCAAATTTTAATACTAAAAGTTCTAAGTTTTCACTTCTATCGGCAGTCCCTATGACTGCCAATTTAAATTTTTTTTTTCTGATTTTGAAAAAATGTTTGGGCTTTAGTGAAATGTTTTATTTTGGTCGTCTTAATATTTCGTGTTCGCTCTTAGTACGGGCAGAAGGATGGTGGCAAAGAATAATTGAGATCGAAACCACATAAACTAATTTACCGAAGAAAATTGGAAAATGTTCGTAGTTCATACCGAAACCTTGTGTGACTTAGCCCCATCTTAGCCCTGATAATTTTTCATTTACAAATAGCAGCTACAATACACGAAGGACATGGTTTGGTCATTAACCTGGAAACTAGTAATTTTCAAGAATTTTGTTCTGTCGTATCTCTCTTTTTCGTAAATATTGTACAAACATAATGTTCGTTTCTCTCAGCTGTACTAAGCATACTAAGCATATACGTACACTATATATATCTATATTGTAGATAGAATCGCCATGAAATTACTAAAAGGAAATATAAGGAAATATAATTATACTGAGATAAAACAAACGAAATCCCATCAAGAGCAAGGCTCTTTGGCTAGCTAGAAAGCAAGCATGCGAAATAAAATTTATGTGTGTTTGCCACGTAATAAATACCTCCGTAGTATGTGATTAGGATGCTTCGTGGCGCCTACATAATAATATATGTAGTGGAAGCTGGAAGGGTTATAAAAAGGCTGCTCTTATAAAACAACATTTCAAGTGAGAGCGAATAAAATTTTATTACCATGCGTTATCGTGATATACATAAATATATTTCAAGATTCATTAAACAACCTAGCTATTCTGGATACGAACGTGTAAAATAGCCACCTAAAAATTTCTCATCTCATGGTCTATAAAATATATATATATGTACGTAGGTAAGTGCATGAAAGTTTCATATATTTGTGCATGGGTACTGGTAAACATTCAAAACTAAAAAAAAGCTCTTACGACCAAATACCGAACATGTTGTGAGATTTTCTGGATACAAACATAAAATCTATGAAAAACGCATCAACGTTAGAAAATCATAGAATAATCCAAATATCCCAGATAGATTATTTTGACTAAGGATTGAAAAAGTTTCTACGGACTACCAAGAGTTAAAAATTTTGTTAAAAATTCAAAATTATACTGTCAATTATATGTGTGGAGGTTCTACACTAGGTATGTACTCTCAAAAGGCCTACAAATAGCCAACAGAGGGGTAGAGCCCACCTTCGTCAATGCAATGAGACAGGAATGCTTTGACCTGACTATCACAAATAGACAAGGTATTGAACTGGTCACGAACTGGCACGTCTCAAATCAAGCCTCATTATCGGATTATAGGTACATAGGATTCAATACTGAGGCTCTATAAATAAGGAAGGAATACATAAGAGTCCCAAAAAGGAGAGATTGGGCAGCATACAAGGCCCTGCTCTAAGAGGAACTAATAAGCGTTCCAAAAAGCATCAAATCGTTCGAGGAAGTAGATCTCCTAGCAGATCAACTTCAAACAAGGCTTATACGAGCTTATGAATAGAGCAGCCCTATTACCACCATCCAAAGGAAAAGAGATGTTCCTTGGTGGAACAATCAGATAGGTAAATTAAGAAAAAGCCTGAGAAAGCAGTTCAACAGAGGTAAGGGCACTCAACAATGGGAGGCATATAAAAAAGCTCTAATGCAATACAACAAAAAGGTCAGGAGATCCAAAAGAAAGAGCTGAAGTAACTTTTGCGAAGAAATTGAGAGCACCTCAAAAGCTTCGCGACTTCAAAAAGCCTTCTTCAAGGATCATAACAACGGTACTGGCTCCCTCAAACATTGTGATGGATGCCTTTCCTGTAATACCAAGGGAACGCTAGAGATTCTTCTCAAAACCGACATCGCACTCTGCAACTTTGCGATCGAGGAGCCCGACGTAGACGCCAGAACCTCAGCGACACCAGTGCTGCTTAACAGGGATTACCGATCAGCAAAAAAAGATTGTCACCGAAGCAAAAGTGAGATGGGCTCTCAAGTCCTTCAAAACTTTTAAAGCTTCTGGCGGTGACGGAATTTATCCGGCATTACTGCAAGAATCGCTGCATTACACTAAGCCCCTTATCACCGAGATATTTAGGGGCAACCTGTGCACGGATTATATATCCCCAAGGCATAGAGACTAACCAAGGTTGTTTTTATTCCAAAATCGGGTAAAAAACAACCCAGCGAGACAAAATCATAGGGGCCCATCAGTCTGACATCATTTCTCCTGAAAACTCTAGAGAAAATAATAGACAGACACACTCGGACGACGTCCATCAAAAGCTGTCCACTCAATGCCAATCAATATGCCCACCAATACGGAAAATTCACCCAGGACGTTCTCAGCAGTCTGGTAGAGACAATCGAGAAAACCTCATATGAAAAGGAGGTCTTTATATGTTCCTTTATGTACATACAAGGCGCATTCTGTAATACTCTCTTTGACTTGATAAAAAGAGTATCCGAAGATAGAGATAGAAACTTGCATCGTCAGATGGATTGTCAATACGCTCGAGAAACGCTGCATAACAGCTACCATGAACGGCGAATCCACAACAATCATGGCCACTAGAGGCTGCCCACAAGGCGGGGTTTTATCACCACTCTTCTATGGCTCCCAGTTATGGGTGAACTATTAAATTTACTCAAAAAGGACGGCTTTAAAGCCCAAGGATACGCTGATGTCATGGTCATCTGTGTTAAAAGAAATTTTGAATCAGCTCTACCCGAGCCTATGCGAACTGCTTTTAGCATCGTTAGCAGATGGTGCCAGAGCATGGGACTATCAATAAATCCAGGTAAAACAGTGCTAGTTACTTTTGTTATGAAAAGAAGTCCTTAGATCCCATCTCCTAAGTTAAATGGAATTGCAATAGAATATTCCAAAGGAACAAAATATCTGGGAATAATCCTACACCGCAAGCTTACCTGGAATCTCCATCTGGAAATGATAACTAACAAAGCCATGTGGGCATTCAGATCTTGTCACAGGTTATTCGGGAAAAGTGGGGCTGAGCCCCAAAATTCCCTTATCGATCTTCCAGGGCACAGTCACACCCATACTTTCTTATAAGGCAAATGTGTGGTGGCCTAAAACATTGCAGGGAACTACCAGGAGAACCCTTGATAAGGTGCAAAGGATGGCATGTTTAGGCTCCAAAGTCCCCTTTACATCGTGTCTTCAACATTTTCACTTGAAGCCATTCTTGGCTTACAGAATCTCTACCTCTTTATTCAGAGGGAAGCAGCGGCTAGTATGCTTCGAAAGGAAAGGCCAGATGGCCTCACCTTTTCCAGGTAGGGTTATCTCAGTATCTTCCAGCAGATCAACATTGACAACCTAGAAACTCCAATAGATACTATGGCCAAGAGACTTTCTATTGAAAGAGGTTACAAGGTAACCATAAATGAAAAAAGCCAGATGTTGACAGAGTACTCCAGCTTCCTCAACGGGCCCACTTCTGGTATACTGACGGATCCTGGAAGGACGGGAAAATAGGCGCAAGGGTGCTTGGTCCAGATGTGGAACTATCCGATCCCCTTAGTACCTCACCTTCCATTTTTCAGGCGGAAGTCTATGCTATAGAGGTGGGAGCTCAGGAAATCCTAAATCAGGGCTGCAAGAACTTCAGTATCTACATTTGCTAAGACAGCCAAGCTGCGCTTCTAGCTCTTTCCTCTCAAGTTTATGAGTCGAAATTAGTCTGGAGCTGCTACTCGAAACTCTCGGTCTGGGTCGCCGGACTTGAAGGAGTGGACGGTAATGAAAAAGCGAACAAAATGGCTAAAACCGAAGTTGAATGTCCGTATACTGGTCCCTACCCCACATTTGGCCTACCAAAATATCACTTTAGGGGGGAACCGCTTAGGTGGGAAAACAGCCAACTGGATCTCCTTTAGCATAGCGCACCCGGTATGTGGCAGGCGTAGAAATCCGTCAACCTCTGTCATTTCCAGACGCACCAACTTATTAGACTTAGCAGACAGTCGCTCAGACTTTTTGATAACGCAGTCACTGCTCATCGCCCCTTCCGTCACTTCCTGAAGAAGATAGGCAAATCCGACAGTGAACTGTGTCGACTGTGCGAAGAGGAAGACGAAACCTCGATGCACGTCATATGTGAGTGCCCAGCACTTGCAGGTCTAAGGCTGCAAATCACTGGAAGAACAATTATCTCCCCAGATAATATCTCCAATCTAACTCCAAAAGCAATAATCGAGCTCGTTAAAAGACTCGATTTTTCCTAACCACTTTTGGGGAATGCACAAAAGATCAACTATGGTCGCGGTGACCGCAAGTTCCTGGGGGCCAAAGTCGCCCGTACTCTTAACATTAACATATGTGTTTACAGAAATTCGTACTATGAGAACACAGTGTAAAAAAATTTCAGCTCTCGTCGACGCGTTGTCAGCACTGTCAAAATATATAGTAAAAAACGAAATTTTTGTATGACAACCCTACGAAGGAGTTACCCGATTTGTCTCATTGTTAAAGTTCAAATTAATTTTTTTTTTAAAAGTCCGTGTGCAAAATTTCAACTCTCTAAGTGAACAAGTTCTCGAGTTATCGTGAGGATGGGCAGACAGACAGACGGACGAACGGGCAGATGGACGGACAGCCGGACATGCAAAAATCTAAATAAATTTTGTAACGATCGTTGCCAAACAAATACCATCTGGCGAGATCGTTGCGAACAGTTAATTAAATTCAAGGTCCAAGAAACCTTCTCGAAGGTTCGAGCATTAAACCGACCGTTTATAGAGCAATCAGAAATTCTCGAGAAATGCATTAAGGGTAGACGAAGGGTAGGTCAAAGACTATATGACAGGTTGTTTACGCCGGCTTCAGGATTATCGGTACAATAAAGTAGGATAAAAATAATTAACAGCGGCGACAGCATTTTAAATGAATAGCTAAGGCTAAGTAAGGTATTGAGTAGTAGAAGCAGCTCATTCTTCGTTTAGACGTATAGGCAGTAAATTGCTATCGGGCTGGCTATCGACTTGGTTGATTTGAGTTGAGAACTTAACACTTTTAATATTATGCATAGGTGTCCAAACCATTTTCCTTATAAATGGAAAGACAAACTTAGTATGATTTCATCTACGGTATAAAAATAATATTACGCCTCCAAGATTGTGACGACGGACCGGGGGTCTGTACCAACAAATTTGGTTTTCATATTGCCTATCTGAGCTAGCCGATAACTACTAGCTTCGGTCAGTCCAGACAGGTGAAAGTTGAGACGCTAGGACCAGCACAATTTGCCGACTCGTGCTCAGGGTTGGGGTGGGGGATATTTTTCCTAGTTTATATCAACTTATGGAAATGCTGGACGAAAGAATAGTGAATTCAAAAAAAAAAAATAAGTAAATAAAAATTGAGGACGAAAGAAAGCAGAAAAGAAAAAATAATATTTATAATAGGAAAAGGTAGAGGGGTGAGTAAAGGCTAACACGCCTACTCGGTTATGTTGCTATGTGTTCCCTATCTTCCTGGGCGTTATGCAGTAGTAACTGCTACTGACCTGTCAGATGTCGAGACCTCTCCCTTAAAAAATAAATGTACTCTAGTATAATATACCGAACAAATAGAAATTCCTATTGGACTCAACGGCTGGACAAGCTGTTTGAATTCAATAGACAATAAATGAAATTATAGTTAAGGACACTTACTTGGATTTATCTCCCACGTCGGCTGAAGCTTCACCCGCTGGGTTTAGTCCTGTAAAGAAGAGTTGACAAGAAAACATTTATTATCTAGGAGGCTACGTCCAAGCCATCGGCTTTGAAAGTCCTATTAATGGTTGATTTTTTTCTTTTTTTCCTTTTTGTAGCAAACCTTATAGTAGGAGGACGGGGCTCTCAGGCCTGGATGAGTTTGTAATTCTCCAACACCAATCAAAGTTAGAGGTGCAACTATCCTAATATGTATATAAGTAGATGGAAATAAAGCTCCGCTAATAGGTATCCTGCGCTGATTGAGATGTAATTTGATCGGGTTGCGTTATGTATATACGTATGTCTGAGCATATATCTGGGTCTTAACCCCGGTATCCTGGCACTACTGCACGCCAAGGTGCACTTCGCAAGCGGTGCACCTGATAAGATTTGGTTTCGTTTGTATAGTCACCTGAGGAGTTAAGACAGCCTTAATAAAAATATTCCTACGTGAATATAACGTGTATGGCGAATTATCCAACAATTCACATCGCTTCCTGCAGATCAACTCTCAAAGAAGTTGCCAGAGCGTTTTTTTCTCTCTTCTATTTCCTCTCTTTTTGAATAAAGACTGATCACTAATTACTTTATGTCCCCGGTAATCGATATACCAGCCGAAGAAAGTAAGATAACAATTAATTTGGCCTCACCAGCACTTCTATCACTTTCCTATTCATTCTGCACTCTATGCAAAGAGAGAAGGAGAAAAAAAACGCCCTTGGAAAAGCTGGCCTACACAAATCGGCGCGACTACTGGAACAGAGCCACACACATATATATATATATTAGCCAGGTCTTACCTTTATACAGGGTGTCCACTGGGAAAGTTCAAATTTAAAAATCCTTTAGTGGGGCAGTGGCTGAGGTTAGGGAGAGGGGAGGGGGCTTGGACGACGTGGCGGACGTGCGGGTTACTTAGTCACGATGAACTGTTGGAGCGAACCGCATCGCGCTTTTGTAATGGAAACTTATTTGACTAGTGGCAAATCGTTCGCCGAAGCCAGACGCAAGTTCTGCTCTCACTATAATATCCGTCGCGTAAAGGATGCACCGAGCGTAAATTTGATTTAGAAATGGTTAAAAAAGTTTCGAGAAACAGGATCTGCCATGAATATTAAAAACACGGGGCCTATTCCATCCGTTTCAACACAAGAAAACGTGCAACGAGTTAGGGATGCAGTTATCGCAAATCCACGGCGATCTGTCCGGAAGCATGCAGCGGCGTTGGGATTAAAAAAGTCAACAGTGCACAAAATTATCAAAAAGAAAATGTGCTTCCACCCTTACAAGATCAATTTGGTTCAATCTTTGAAGGAAAATGACTATGTTTTACGAAAAACATTCGCTGAAAGGATGCTTACTCAATTTCCTACGTTACATCGGCTTAGCAATATCTTCTTCAGTGATGAAGCCCATTTTCATTTAGAAGGTTATGTTAACAAACAGAATTGCAGATATTGGGCTCCAGATAACCCGAAACAGAAGCATCAAAGACAGTCCAAAAGTGACTGTATGGTGCGCAATTTCTGGCTCCGGAATAATTGGGCCGTATTTTTTTGAGAACCAAAATGGCGCCTCAGTAACCGTGAATTCTGAACGGTATGTCAACATGATTGAAACTTATTTTCATTCTATCGTGGAAAGAGATTTACGCTTTAACAGAAACACACGGTTCCAGCAGATGGCGCTACCGCCCATACCGCGAGGGGTGCAATAACCGTGGTCCGGGCGCTTTTTCCCCAGAAACTGATATCCCGGTTTGGAGACCTGACCTGGCCACCCAGGTCGCCGGATATCACACCATGTGATTATTTCATTATGGGACTACCTAAAATCTAAAGTTTATCCAAACCAGCCGCGAACAATTAGTGATCTCAAAAGAAATATTCGATCAGAAATCGAAAATATTTCTCCACAGCTCTGTAGGAAAGTTTTCATCAACTTACAGACTCGCTTACAGGAGACTGTACGAATCGACGGCAAGCATTTAGATGGCATCATCTTTTAAAAATTAAACCCGCATAATTAAACTTTTTATTAGTTCAAATAAATATTTTGTTCTATCCAAATTGCTTGTTTTTTATTACTATTGAAAACTGAACTTTCCCAGTGGACACCCTGTATATAAAAAAAAACCAATTATCCGAGAAGATAGTGTTAAAGAACAGGTGTCAGGTGTCACTGCTGATTTCTCATCGAAATTAATAAGTACCTCTTTCGAAATGAATGCTCGATTAGCACTGCTTGTCTTTCAGACCGCACCTTCACTGGAAGAATCTTAGATTCCATAATATGTTCCAATTTGTTAGCTATTATTACCTGGCAATTAAATTCTTAATCAGCACTCAGATATTCGTATGCCAAATCAAAAGGTAAAAACTAGAGACTAATTGGTCTTTGGTTATAACACCAATCACTTGACTTTTGGTTAAATTAAACAAAACAGATTAGAGTGCGCACCAGACTCTTGAAAGGGAACTTTGCAAATGATGATCTCTACGCAGATCATGCTTGTTTCCTAATTAGCAGATTAGAAAACCGTTTGCATTGCATTCTTTACAGCAGTGATCATGCCCGGCACTTGTTTGTCTCGACAAGAATTTTTTCTCTTCTTTTTTTTTTCAATTTCAGACAATAGAATGTATGGATTTTATTTCTGTGAGCGATCGAGTAAGGGGTACCGATCTTGTTGCCTAGTACTCCGGCGGTATTAGGGACGCTTTATTTGTTTGCAGAAAATCGAATTGGTTTATCTCGCTTGATGGGTCGATTTGTTATTATTCATTACCTTATTTCTATGTTTGAGTTAGGAGTACCAAAGAATTACAAAGATACGACCCTGCTCGCGAGAGTATACATATCGTGACGAGATGTGACATGACTTATGTATGAAATTTTACTATGGCCGTCAGTACTTTTGTTGTTGTGATAATTTGAAAAGAAAAAAATTGCTAAATGTGATGTACAATGCGTGGCAGAAAGTTGTGGCACTGTCCCCGTGGAGTCCCTAATTTATTGAAAACCAATTTTCTACCAAATCGTTTGCGTAAGATCTGCCAATTTGATGAGTCCGTTTCATCAAATAGTATAAGTTACTGAAAGATATTTAAGATTTAAATTTTATTTTAATGTAAAAAAAGACTACTGTACTGGACATTTTCATTCATATATACATATAGGATAGGTATGAAGAGCACAACTCTTCATTAAGAGCCATATTATGCTGCATCCATTTTACAGGTAAAATTCATCCCCTTCTAATGGATCGATTTTGGCAGAAAATTATCTGCATTCACCACATAAAGACAAATGAATTGAGTCTAATATCTTTCATGGAGATTAGTTTTTTTTTTTCAACTCTGCCATGGTTAGCCAAATTCTCAGAAAATTGGTTTCCAATCACTTTTCGGTCATACAAATGTAATGTAATCATTTCTGCCATGACATCGTTCGTTTGAATTTTTACAATTTTCAAATTTGACGTCCGCCACCACCCTTCACGACTGATATGAACACTTCAATTGCAAGATTAATTTTCAAACCAGGGTATAATCTACAAAAAAAAAAACCTTGATTAATCCATGAACAGCACCAGACCCATTATTGCAATCATCTCTCTGTAGCTGTAAGTGTTAATAATTCTGTACTACCAGACGAAATGGAATTTCATCGAAAACCATATGAAATGAGTTTAAAAAATTGTTTAAAACAGACTCAAATTTTTCCGTACTTCATTTATCAAAAGTTTAAAAATTTCACCTTTTTGAGGAGAAAAAAGTCAGTTGGGTGAGTGCTGTACACAAATGAGTACTAAATTCAATAATTTCGATTGATTACGACTGCAACCCAATGGGAATGCATATGCCATGTTTAAATTGTATCAAATTTGATTGCAACTGAACTTGTGACTTCAAAGCAATTTTGTTAAATAACGTTGCAATTAGTGAATCAATGGCAGAAGCTGCATCTAGAATTCAATTACAACGTTTAAGTTTACGTTCACCTCGAAATTCAATTAAAGCTTGTATTAGTTTTTGATTTAGAGCGATTTAAATTTCGTAGAATTTTCAGTTATAAACAAAAAGGCTGGGAAGGACTTGCTAGCAACTCGTGTTCTCCAATATAATTTACCATGATTGCAAAACAGCTTATTATGAGGCCAAAATGCGATTTTCCGTAACTTTTTACTTCATTTCCTCAATACGAGCTTTAAGGTAAGCTGGCCAAAAAGCATTCCAGGTACCGTTATTCTTCATCCGCCGGTAGGAGTTCTCTTGTAGGAGCAATACCACTTTAAGCTATTTCGCTAATATTGTGACTGTCGTGGGAATAAACGAGTATATAAGTTTTTAGCCACATTACTAGCTATTCGATTTTTCGATAGCTTACAAAAGTAACATGCTTGATTTAGTTAAATATTTTTTCCTTATCACAATAATTTTTTTTTCCATCTAACCTAATTTTATTACTTATTAAAATACTCCACAAGTGTCATATGGGGTGGAAGCTCCAACCCAAAACTTAATTTTAGAGTATTTTTACCTGTATGAAAAGGAGAAGCGACAACTATTGGAAATGAATATTACGCGTGAAATCACTAATTATGTACGGACATAAACAACTTTCAGAGAATCGTATTACGTACATTAGAAAAGGACAAGCGACATATATAAAGTAGGAACATAAACCACTTTAGGTTCGGAGAATCGATGTTTCCAGAATGGAATCTACGGGAAGGTTGTGACCAGAGTCATGCCGAAGGCACCTATGTATAATTTATTCCAGTACCTATAAGTAAAAAGTGACTTTGACTTTTACAGGAAATCTATCTCCTCTGTAACTGTAAATGATAAAGATATGTATATAGGCTTATAACATTTCAAAATTAGTTGGCCATCCCTTAAAGATATTTTCGAACTCGAGTTTCGAAAATGCAGGGGTAATTTCGAAAAAAAAAACACTTTTTTACCAAATTCAAATTTGGTATATAGGTAGATCCCGTTATCGCGCATCTTTTGGTGGTCCACATTTTTGCGGGAAGGGTAAGCTCTGGGAAGGTCGATGCTTCAAAGTTTCAATTTTAGGCGGCTATATTTTCTCAACCAAGGATCGCAGCTAATTGGTTAAGATCTTAAATGAAAGCTATCACTTAGGTGAGTATAGTAGTTGATATTCAAGTTCGTACGTCAAGAGAGAAGTAAGTTAAAGAGGTTTGCAAAACATAAATATCAGAGGGGAAGCCACCATACTTATTGAAAACACATAATCGCTATCTCCTCTGAACATTACCGGCCGATTTTGTTCGGGTATTTTTTTTTTATTATATAATTAAGCTCTGCATTCTATAGACTATAGGGTATGAGTACTTAAACTTTCTCGCAGGGGGCGTAGTATATTTTCTAATTTTTTGAAAAAACGCTAGCATATGTTAGACATTAACGTCTTGCGATGTGCATACTAATTTCTTTAGTACTACACTATTTTCTATTCAAAGTGTAGTACTAGATCAGCTAATTTTCAAATATGCATAACTCAGTAGGGTTAGGTCGGGAAATGGTTTCTTTTATTCGCTTTGTCTTATTAATTGCTATAATTCGTTGAAGAAAATTTTTTCATGGGGGGGGGATAGCTTTTGGGTGGGATGTAGAAACACAACCAACTTTTCCAACACCTGTACTTTTGTAAAATTACAATCTTTCGATATGAAAGGTTAAATGCGAATACAACTTTCGAAATTCTATTAGCTGATATAAATCTTAATTGATTTTTATGAAAAGGGAGGGGGTGGGAGGTGTCAAAGTGGGTAGGTACCATAAATTCGGTATGCTCACAAATTCGAACACGTAATACATACATATGTATGGGCGCCATCTTTTGGGGCTTTTTGACTTTCGAATTTCGAAAATACCAAGTAGGTACTAAGCTTGAGATTTTTCGAAAAAATCGAGTTATTTTCAGCGCAAGAATATACTATTACTTGTTGTACAATTCCAACAGAACGGACAGCTAAAACTTACCTAAGATAATTGGTTTCCGTAATCCGAAAAAAAAATCCGAAATTTCGAAATTTGGTATTTTAAAATTTGATATTTTATTAATTTTTCTGAAAACTTTCCCCTCCACTCCCCAAAATTTTTTTTTATGCCCAATATGCGCCTGCTTGAAGTTCATCTTTTTCGTGGAGGGTGAATTTCTCTGAACAAAAATTGTAGAAAAGGTTTGTCCTTCCCCACCCCTTATACTTCTCCTAAAAATTCCCCTACTCCTTTCTATCTTGCTCCTCCTTATCATGCAGATACCTACCCACTTTCCCCTCACGTTTCCCGACAAAACTGAATTTTGTTTTTCCACGTACAATTGTACTATTAATAATCATTCTATTCCAACATGTCACACCGCTAAAAGTTACCATCGCTAACGGGTTTTATAAATGTGAAAAAAAAATTGAAATATTGAAGTTCCTATTAGCGCAGTAAGAGTATTTACCCCACGGAAGCTAAAATGCATTCTTTTTTAATTTTTCCTCACACATTTCCCCACCAACCCTTCAACCTTTATACGCCTCATATATGCGCCTGTTAAGCCTTCATCTTTTGCGGGTGGCAAAAATTTTCTCGAGGGGAAGGGGGAGATTTCCCTGAAGAAAAGCTTAAAAAGAAAACGATTTGTTCTTCCCCAATCCCTTACACCTACCCTGAAAATTTTCCCTACCCCTATAAGGGCTGCCCCTCCCCATTCCTTAAATACGGGCCAAACATTTTTCCCCTTTTATCCTTCACGTTTTCTGTCAATATAAAAAACTAATGGACTTCACAAGGTACGCTAAATTTGATTCAATCTATTTAACTGCATGCGTATGTATGTGTGCTATTCAAACACCTTTTTTCTTGGCCGAATTCCAGCCGATTTTAAAAATTCTTTTTGCTAAATTCATTGTGAATTTTTTTCTGATTTTTTAAGTCTATTATGAGTTTCATCCCGTGGTACTTTAGGGTGCGCGGTTGGTACCTCCGGCGGGGGGTACAGCATGTATACAGCATGTTGCATATCAAATGAAAGGTCTCGGCGTGTACTATCGAGTGGTGTACTTTTTTCCCAATCTGGAGAACTTCGTTGAAAGACATTTTTCAAATTAAATCACCGTACAAGTGTATAAATTCATCCCCACTCCATAACTCGGCTAAATATACTCCGACTTTGGTAAAATTTCTTTTTGATAATTTTTTTCTGATATTTTTAACCTATTTCTCCTCACCTCCCTGTTGTGTTTGCAATAGTAATTTTCGACGGTCAAAATTTCCACCTAAAAATTTTATTTGGAAAGGTCTCTGCGAGTGCATGACAGAAAATTAGTTACTTTTCTCTCAACCCCATTTTACGGTCGATTTGGCGCCAAAAACCGGTGTTTTTGAATTAGTGCATCCACATTTTTGCTAACTGATGTCACCTCTTGGGACTTTCTTGAACTATTTATATATCTTTAAGGGGAAATGGAATATGGAAAAATTGCTCCACTCCTTTCTTCATAACTTCACTCCCTCTGCTCCGTTTCTCTTCATTCTTTTTTCTTATAGTAGCTAACCGATCCCTTCATTCCACGCTAGTTGTCTTCTCTTCGTCCACTTACAGCGGAGCGTAGCAAGCGAGCACCAACTAGGAAGCCTCGAGGCCTGGACGACCATCAGAAACATTTGAACTAATGCAGTTAAGAAGTAAAACTAGAAAAAGTTGTGCTAAGATCATAATTAGGTTAGTGATTGAAAAAATTCGACACGCGTTTCTCAATCTGAGAAGAGAGATTTCCATGAAAATTAACTGCACTTCCTTTCAGTGGGAGGCAATCTCAAAGACAAAAAAAGGCGTTCCATTTTTTTGTTCAACGTGTCCCATCTACTTATGAATTATGAATATAATTTATTAACCTATGCTTGTAGGTACTGAAAAGATGTAAACTCAGATTGAAAAATAGAATCGAAAATTTTTAATCTGTAAAATTCTCAGAAGTTCGGGGTTCGATCACAAAACAGCGCACATGAAGGTGCTTATGTAAGATAAATAAAAGTGAACAGAATTTATATTCGTGTTCGTCTCGCATTTATATCGCTTCGATAACATAAATAATTTTCATATTTCGGACTCCGGCTGCACATACACACATGAAATTATTACTCAGCTGACAGCAGCGCTGGTCATTATTCGAATAAATTTTCAATCAAATAACGATTTTTTTAAAAAATCAAATAAAAAATTATTCGGATAAGTTTTTATTTATTTTAAGTTATTCGCAAATAATTATTTGTTATTTGGTGCAAATTATTTGAGATAATTATTCGTTATTTGATAAGAGATGATTATAAAATTTTGCTAACAGAGGGCAATTAACGAAGTGCTGGAAAATGGTTGATGTCTTGACACTAGCTCGACACTAGCGCCAATAGTTCTGGGACTCTGCCGTTGGAAACGGCCCCCATGGGCGAAAAAGCAAAGCAAATATCGTATGGTGCGCGATACTAGCGCCATTAGTTGTGGGACTCTGCCGTTGGAAACGCCCCACAATGGGGGAAAAAGATTCTTCAGAGCTTTATGATTGCTGGAAAAGGTGATTGGAAAATTTCTCCATTATTTGCAAAGCTTTATGGAGACTTTCGTAATTTTTTGTAAATTTGATTTTATTTTGTGTAAAGGGTATTCGGTTATAGGGTGATACACAGCTGGTGATTAAAGCTTTCGGGATTAAAGAAATAAAAACAATATATTACACGAAAGAAATTTTCCCTGGCCAGCAACCTATGTCCGCTATGACGAGAGAAGTTTATGTAAAATTAAAATAAATTCAAATAATTCATCATAAGTATTAATTTTTTTAATTCCGCGAATAGTAGAGCAGCAAAGCATGCAATCAGAAAATCTATCTGAGGACTGTCAATTTACAATAATGGGTTTGATGAAGAAATTAATACAAGCCCAACATTAAAATAGTTATAAAAAAAAAAACTTAGATTATGTATGTATTTATGTACGTATGTACATAAATAGTGGGAAATTGTGTAAAGTATGCAAAAAAATATTTTTTTACAATTTGACTTCGTACATTTATGCATACATTGAAGCAAAATTTCACCTTCGTTATTCAATCTTAGTTTGGGGGAAAATGTGTTTTTAAAGACCTTTAGCACCTACTACGTAAATTGACTTGAAATGGAATGGTAGATTCAAAGTTACTCTATCGGGCTTAACTAAAGTAACATAGTTCAGGTATTTTTTTGTACTTTTACTTATAATTTAGTGCTGCTTGACTTGTTGATATGCCTGGCTTTACTTAATTGGAATACAAAATTGAGATAAGTGAGTAATACCAGATCTTAACTACTACTAGTACTTGTGTGCAATTGCACATCTTTCAAAGGAAAAATTAAGGGTACACTTGCTCCTGGCGTACTATTCCACATTAACTATATTTCCACCTAACCTATCTTTCCATTAAATAATAACAACTATAGTCCATAGGAACCGTGTACCAAAAAAAAAATTGTCTTGCGATTATTACTATTGTTACAAAATTACCTATCTGGGGCATCCCAAAATCGGCTAAAAAAAAAGAGCTACTACATAAAATAATTTTAAAAATTTGCCCAATTGTACATTCTTAAGTCAAACAACTTAAACATTTTGTAGTAAGGATAAGTACTAAGAAAAAAATCAGCTCATGCAAACAAAATTTTTAACTATAATTTGTTTTTGAGGCCAGCCCGTCCCTTTAACTCGTACACATTTGTCTATCTGTATATTTATTTATGTATACATTTCTTTTTTACTATTTTCGACACTCTCGTAGACCCAGTTTTCGTCATCACAGCGAGCTGAAATTTGGCACACAGGTTCATGTCGCGTGACAATTGAATCTATCAAAATTTGAACCGGAAATTTCCATGGAAAACCCGGAAAATCATTTGAAGATTTGGTACAAATTTGATAAGTGATAAATCCGTTTCAGGAAAAATGCAGAGTTTTCCGATTTTTCTGAAAAAAATGTCCGGAATTTTCCGACTTTTGGGGAAAATTTTCCGGTAAAAAAGTTTTCTAAATTATGCAGAATCACGTTCGCTATCAACTGGCATCATTACTGTCTCTCCGACAATGGTGAAAACTTGCAAAAAAATCGAGGAAAATTCATGTAAAACGCCTTTCCGGAGTTTTTCCGACCAAGGAAGCGTTTGAGCGTTTTGAAACCTAAGACAAAGTTGTAGAGCGAAATAAGATGCATAAAGTTGCTTTTGTGGAAAACTCCATGGAAAACCCGGAAAAGCGGGAAAATTATCGGAAAGATTTTCATCGATATGATTAGTGGTAAATCTGTTTCAGGAAAAATGTAGAATTTTCCACTTTTTCTGGAAAGTTTTCCGGAATTTTCCGACTTTTCCGGAAAATTTTCCGACAAAAAAGTGTTACGTGCTCCTCAGGTACGTATACACTAACTCAGGAGATGGGTGTGGGTACAGTTCTAGAAAGGAAATTCTTTTTAAGAAGGGCGCCACGGGGTCTTTTGCGATTGGCAGGATAGACCACGAAACCTGTCTGTTAAAAACAACAATCCGATCACTCAATATAAAAATAGTGGACTTTAATTCAAATTCATTATAAAGCTTATCGCGGTGCTTTCATACCGCCGCAAAGAAAGAAATATAACAAAAAAAAAAAAAAAACGTATTAATGAAATCACTAGATCGCCGAAATATCACTAAATCGCCGTCGCCAACCAGCCATGTATTATTATCAATAAAATATATTGCTTTGTATTATAATTAAAAAAAAAAAAATAAAGAATTGTAAATTGGAAATAAAACCACTTAGCTTTTGCTTTCCCCAGTGCTAACTATTCCTCCACGTGGTAGCTGCAGTCTTACTCCTTCAATCCAAATCCCCTTTTTGGCAAATTCTTTTATTTTATTCTTTTTCTTCTTTTTTTTATTTTAGTGCATCGTTTGTGCACTTTTAGTTTTCTTCTTTAATATTTTTTTTCCTTTTTATTTGTTTTTTTTTTTTTTAATATAAAATAATGTCACAAAACTATTAATTTTTGCGGTTCTTGGTCTTTACTCGTCGACAGAAAAAATTGGAAGAGACCTCCTCACTTTTCGCAGATGTTTTTTTTTTCTCTTCATATCGTTCTCGCTTTTTCTTTTTTTTTTTTTTTGGAGACTTCGAACATCCTCTTTTATCACTGCTGCCAATATTTTGTTTAGACCAATACGCGGGTTCGTTTATATAGTTCGAATTGCATTTACGCTTTCTTGCTTAAAGGTTGCATTTTTAAACGATTTGCACTTTTATGGTCTATTACACATGATTCACATGATTAAGTAGCTTTCACTTAGTCTATGTTGATATACATATGTATTATGTATATTTCGAATGTTTATTTATTTTTGATGTTACACTGCTGTGTGTCGTTAGGCTGTTATTATAATATTTACTGGTTTTATTGGGACTTTAGATTAACAAGGAGATCTGGACTACCGTTTTGTTTTCTACCGTATATATGTATTATATGTACCGATATGTATAAATCTTTCACGGGGAGAAAGGTTCAAGCCGCACTCATCCTTTATGACTACATTAGTTGACTTGCTACAAGGCTAGTTGGTTGCGCGAGTACAAGGTCAAAACAAACATGAAAATTTTACATTAACCTTCAAATTATCCAAAGGATAGAGTTAATACAATGTTAACAACGGTTATGAGTAATAGGAAATCAAAGTTTATAAAATTAGATATTCCCGCACTTCTAACTACCTACTAGATTTAGCTTAGAGTGAGACGCTATTCTTAATAACCAAAAGGAAAACAAATTTAATACGAGTATGAAAGCACCTCTTAATTCTATATACAATTCATACTTCTTATCTAATATCTTGTTGCAATGATGATTAGTCGCAATGAACAATATATTGATGAAATGCCTCTACACTTTTCATCGACTCTCCTGAACATCCATAGTTACTTTTCTCTATTGGTACCCTCTAACTAGACTGCGTGTATTTCGGAGGTCGTAAGCGAGATTACGTAGACGATAGATTCTCCAATACGAGACTGAATGGATTTCCAAAATGCTTAAGGCCATAGTTCATTCCACAGAAGAAATTTGAAGCGATTGTGAACAATTTAGTGGTTCTGGAAATAAGAATTTGGCAAGAGCATCATAAATCTTACAAACGACACGCACAACATTAAGGACGTACACAAAGTGATTTTGGGGGCGTAACAAAAGTTTTATAAGTTATGCGGAATCATTTTTTTCCGTCCTACTGGCATCAATACTTTCTCTTCAACAATCATGAAAACTTGCATGAAAAATCGAGGAAAATTCATGTAAATTTTTAAAAAAATTTCATAGTAGTTAATAGGAAAAGTCTGTGGAAAACTTGAAAAATCGGGAAAATTCATGTTATATGGGATCAACTTGGAATACAGCTAAAAAGCGCTGTTTAAAACTTAATTTGAGTTTCAGAAAACCATTGCAGTACTGCAACGATTTGATACTCGAAATTTTTTTGTTGTCGCATCGGCACCACACATGACTTAAAATGTCGCTAATGATAAGCTGAGCAAAAACTTCCAAGCAACCACGGTGCTGACTTTCAATCATCTCATCGTAACTGCCTTCAAAATTTAAATTTTTCCGAAACCTCGGTAAACCATATTCCGAGTTATCAAAACTGTTCAGATTGTGTTCGAAGTACGGTCAGTCGATTGAACTCTCAAGTCGTATGGACGCAAAAAAATTTCACTGCAAATATTCAAAAATTGACTCAGAATAAAGAAGAAAGAAAGAAATATAAGGATAAATATGAGAAACATTAAAGGAAATCGGAAAATTAAAAAGAAAGTAAGAAACTAAAATTAAATTAGAATTAAGTAAAAATATAATTAAGTTCGGTTAAATTGATATTAGAACAATTTAGTTAACGTGAAAAAGGCAGAAAATAAAATAAGTAAAAAACGAGTTTTCAAACAAAACTGAGGCCAAGCCGCATGAAAAAGTAGAAAAGAAACTTTTCTTCACACACAGAGGTGGACTCAGATTTTATTCGCTGACAATCACCGATATATTTCAGTATGATCAATCAGAGGTAATAAGTAATTTGATTCATGAAGAGAAAGAATTTTCAAGAGAAATGTCCCAATCAAAAAATCTGAGTCCACCTCTGTGTGTGAAGAAAAGTTTATTTTCTACTTTTTCATGCGGCTTGTCCTCAGTTTTGTTTGAAAACTCGATTTTTACTTATTTTATTTAAATGTAACTTGTCCTAAATTGGTTTCTGTTTTAAATTAAAATTATGGCACAAATTTGAGATAGAGTCAGATCGTTAATTATGATAGGACTTGATAAACAGGAAAATATCCTAAATATTCGGAGTTAGAAAAAACAAAATAATTACAAAAAAACCCCCGATCGTAATTTTTTGAGCTTTTATTGTGTTAACATACTGTAGCCAATGTTTTGACTTGTGCATTTATGTCGAATTTCTGTTGTGCTTATGTTTAGCTAATTTACTGCACTTGCATGTTGTTAGTGAATGATGTGTTTATGCCAGTGCTGTCATTTGGAAATGTTCAAGAGTAGTATCGTTTGCTGCTGAAGCGGAGTATGTACTTTCAGAAAAATGGAGTAGATGACTAACGAAATTAAAATCGATCATATTAAATTAAAACTTTATAATTTTTGTTAATGTAAGTAATTTTCAAATTAAAATTTTATTAAAAGTTATTCGTTTTATTATCAGTGGGGGGGGGGGGGCTATGTAGTCCTGAGACTACTTTTTTTCGGAAAATAAACAAAAACAGTCGCATAAACAAACTGTGGTTGAAAATAGCAAAAACAAAGCAATACAAATTAAGCTAAAGATGATAAGAGTCTAAAAAAAAAATTTTTAGTTGTGAAGTACGGACTTTTCTTGCCTTCTTTTGTCGAACGTATTTAATTATCCATTGATTGATTGATTGATATAAGAGGTTTGGGACCTTTTTCAGGTCCCCCGAACGAAGGCCATGTCAAGGCCCATTATTCACCCTCTAGGTCCATGAGCGATCGCTCATAGGTCCCAACCGGACGCTCTTATAAACTTCAGTATTGGCTCCCAGCCCTCCTTGCCGGCATCGTGTAACTCTTCCAGGAGGTGTGAACCAAGAATTCTGTAACGTATTCCTGAGAGTGCTGGGCAGTGACATAGAAAGTGGGTCACTGTTTCGGACTCCTCTCCGCAACCCCTGCATACAGATCATCAACAAGTCTCATCCTGTGAAGGTGGCCCCTGAGAGAGGAATGCCCAGTGAGAATGGACACCAGAGTTTTCAGGGTTGGCTTGTTGAGTTTTAGGAGCTTATTCGTTTGATTTGAGTTTAGTGTACCCCACAGTTCCTTTGTTGTCCTACCCGTGGGATCTTCTAACCAATGGCGACTGTGTTGGCGATCAGCCCAGCTTGAAATGATTGAGACAAAGTGTTTTGGTGCAATCCCGACTGTAGAGGCTGGTTCCTCTGAGGCTGCTCCAAGACGAGCCAGTTCGTCTGCCCTTTCATTCCCGCTGATGTTTCTGTGCCCGACACCCACTGTACTATCACCCTGTTATTCCGAGGAAGGGAATTCAGGGTGGTTTTGCACTCCATTAATAATTTGGAGGTTATAAATGGTTTAGACAAAGCTTTGACAGCTGCTTGGCTGTCCGAGCAGATGGCTATCTGCTTATTCTTTTATTCTCAGTGTCTGAGTTAAGGAGGTGTCTTCCCGCTTCAAGAACGGCCTTGATTTTAATCATCCATAGCCGAAGAATATAATTTCTCTAGTTCTTCTTCTTTTATGAGATCTTGAAGAATTCGGTCAAAGTTATTACAAGCATGTATCACCTTTTTTAACTGACTTCAAAGAGAGGAGATTATCCGTTCTACTGATCTCATATTTCTGGTTTTCTAAACCAATTCAATTTCAAAATTAGGTCAAATTCAGATGAAAACCTTCGGACATGGAGAATAGAACTCCTCAACGGAGAACAGCATATACACCTCGATTAATTTAGTTGAAACGTTGTAGATATAATGTTTTTTTACAAACAGCACAATGAACGTCTGCGAATTCATTAAAACATTTTGTCCCAATGCTCTAATTTGAGATATTCTACTTTGCTCCAAGTACATAAATGATAAACTTTGTACAATAAAAAAATCTTGGTGGTAATACTATTTTTGCATGCTGTCCGCTAATTATTTACTATTTTTATGGACATCTCGTTATGAATATTTATTTCATTGTGGAACTGACTTGGTCATTCCGTTTATAAAGGACAGAAATATGCTGGTAGAGCAAAATGCGTCATATACGCACTCATAATATTGAAAATTATTTTGGTTTTTTCATTTCACTCTGTCCGTGTGTCTGTCCATCCGTCCGTTCATCTTTCTGTCTGTCTATCTTCATTGAAACTGCATTCTTATGTTATTTTTTACGTGGCCTATTTTAAAAAATTGATTTATATACGAGATTCGGCAAATCGGGTAAGTACTTCGTAGGGTTGCCATACAAAACTTTAGTTTTTCACTATACATATATTTGGACACTGCCCGAGAATGCATTAGTGGAGAGAGCATTTTGTTTTCATTAAAAGAGTAAATACAATTTCAAAATTTACTAGATCGGGGAACCCCTTCTTGGTCTTTCCATGCGAATATTGTGGTTTTCTACATACATATACTGTGAAGGCGTTTTTATCGTACTAAAAAGTTCTACAGAATATAGTATCCTATAAAATTGGTTAAACATAATAATTTTTACTGTCCGACAAACTGTTCTAAAAATACACACAGACATTCATCTAAGGTATCGTAAGAATTGGTGTAAGACCAATTCTAGTTTTTGTCCTGGTTTATCTTATTACAAGTATAAATAACGTTTTTTGATAAAACCATTATGGAATTTACAGTTTCTATGTCAAGAGAATTTTTGGCTTTATTTTTAATAAGATTGACTGGCGAAAAAATTCTTTCCGCACTTGCGGAGCATATGGTAGGCACATAAGGGAGCTAACAAATTTTTCTAAATTGGGAAATATTTTTTTCCCCTAGAGCATTTTTACATTAAAAATCGGGTTCCAGTATTCTTC
Organism: Dioctria rufipes; assembly: GCA_963924295.1. NCBI lineage: Eukaryota > Metazoa > Arthropoda > Insecta > Diptera > Asilidae > Dioctria > Dioctria rufipes. The sequence continues at coordinate 56,747,200 of OZ002742.1, forward strand.
AAATAACAATGACTTTGGTATAAATTGCTGTATATTCACAAGACATTATTCTACGTGTAAGGCATCAATATAATTTCGATCAATAAGGTTTAGGAAAAGTTTGATTAAAGGTATTAAGCTCGGAGTTAAACAAATTGGATCCATTCCTGCAACTGCTTTTAGTACTGGGTCCTCAAAATTTATACGATGTAATATTTCTTTACATTAGATAATATACAAATCACTCCATTATTCTGTTATTTCTTGTAACTCTTATTCTTGAAGTAGTTTTTTATGAATTAATTCACCATACCATGCATTAGTTACTCAACTCAGTCCTCAATCCTAGGTGCATAAAAACTTTGGAATAAACTTAGTTTGGTAAGAAATACAGAAGTTTAGAAAAATTAAATGGACTCCTTAATACCAAAAACAGTGTACTTTTATAAAAGGAGTAGCACCGGAATACACTGTTTGATTTCGGAGTACAAATACTCCGATCAAAGTAAAAACGACAGCACTGGTTTATTAAAGAGTAAGGATAATTCGTGCGTTACTTGCGAACCAGATAATTGCTTGGTACCTGTGTAATGTTTGTGTTCATACATTTGTCCGGTTACAAGTTAATTTATGTGGTTATGTGTGGCTTTTTACACAATTGGATCCTTAAGCTGGAGTCAGATTGAAAATTTCAAACAGATAATATCGAATGTATGCTTGTTGTATAGATAGGCAGTGTTAAATTACCACCGCACTCGACGCTCGTGACGCAAAAAGCGGGCGAATTTCTACTTTTCGTTGCATACTCGTTCAATTTAACCTAACACTTGGAAAATTGTACTGCTGCCTGATTTGTTTTAGATTTTTTTTTTATTTCTGAAGGCAAAAAAGAAATTTCTGAAATGTTTATTGTGTAATTTGTATAAATTAATAATAATTAATAATAATATATTTAGCTATGGCATATGTACACAAGGTTACAATCTTTAATAAGGTAAGAATACAAAATTAAGTTAAGCACAAAAGAACAAAAAAAATTAAATACTACCAAAGGAAGGTCATTAATAAAAAACTAAATAATAATGGGCCAAACACAGAACCCTGCTGAACACCACAGAGCATGGGCAAGGCATTTGAAAATTTATTATCAACTCTAACATGCTGGGAACGACCACTTATATACGCCCTAACCAAGGAAATAACTGTTGCACTAAATTTAAAATATGTTGCTAATTTACGAAGGAGAAGGTCGTGTCAACACTATCGAAGGCCTTAGTGAAATCCAAGAGAACTAAAATGCCAAAGTCATTATCATTCATGGCAGCCCTGATGTCGGTAGTAACCTTCAATACTGCAGTTTCGCATCCAAATTGCCAAGGAGACAGAAATTTGTTCGCCTCCACCCAACGGATCTGATTACGAGTTTTTCAAGTACCTGCGAAAATCACTAAGCAATTTGGCATTAGCTCTCTTCGGGATAAGCAGAACAGTAGCAGCCTTCCAAATGTTGGGAAAAGTGGATGACGTTAGGCAGATTTTCAAAATATGAAGAATATACCTATGAATTACAGGTAACAGTATTTTTATTAATCGTGGTGGGAGGGAGTCTGGCCCAATCGCATCAGACTTCACCGAAAAAACAGCAAAAATCATCTGAAAGTAAAAACAGTTATCTGAGAAGGAATGTAGAGGCAAACCTTGAATATCGTGTGAGGTATCAAAGTTGTATGTAGAAGGTATTCCAGCGGACAAAAAATACGCATTTAGGTCACCAGAACGTAGTGAGCAGGATGATCTTTCGGGACCACACACATCAGCTTGTCGGAGATTACGCCAAAGAGTTTTTGGTTTCAGGTCTGTGCTAAACTTACTACTGTAGTATTGGCGTTTAGCATTTCTTATAGCTAACGTGACTTTGTTGCGAACAATTTTATATTGAGTACGCACCTCATTAGTTTTCAAACGCCGATATCGATGGTATAAAAATTCCCTCTCAGCGATCAATATACCAATACGAGGCGACCACCAAGGGCACCCTTCACTCAATAAGCGCTCAGATTTAACAGGAACATGTGTTCTAAAATATATCCAACTAAGAAGGAACAATATCAACCTGATCAGTCACTGAGGTACAATCAAATATTGTGTCCCATGGCAATTGTCGCATTCTTCAAACAAAGATTCAACGTCAATGCTATTGTAGTCTCAGTAGGAGTAGTTTGTTGTGGGGTTATTGTACATTAAAAAATTGTAGCCCATTAACAGAAGATAATGATCTAACGAGCTAAAAGGGCTGATCTGATCGACGAACAACACCTTTCTTCTATCAGTCACTAGGAACATGTCAAGTAGTGAAGGGTTTGTTGTGAGCTAATTTATAACAAAAAATTCAAAACAAATTTGGCGAAACTCAAATATCCACGCGTTCAATCTGACAGCATATTTTAACAAACTCGTCGTATGCGACGCTAGCCTCGAGTCCAAAATTTCAATCTAACTCTAGCTTTAGTTTCTTACAGGTGCTTATTTGTCAGCGATTGTACAGGTTGACTTTTAATTTCTCTCGAGCTAGTGCTTCTCGAGCCGGAGCTTGTGCGTGGGCCGGCGTAAGATGAATTGCCGACTCAGTGAAATTTCCGCTTTGTGCAAATGAAACGTACTGAAAATTCCAAAAAGGAATGAAAACGTACTTTTCGCACTAATAAAACTTCAAGAAAATACTCAGCTTGTTGTACGCTAGTCACGTTCAATATTTATTGCGGTTTTCTATTTTCTTTTCTGAGATTAGAGGGTTCTTGTTTGCACAAATAAAACATTCCACTTCTGGTTATAGCGGATTTAATGTGTTTTTCTATTTTATTTCTTTTTAACAAAACAACTTGGTCCGTGTGTCTAAAAAAAAAACTCAAAAAATGGAGATCGGGGTTTTTGTTTTTTCTAACTCCGAATATTTAGGACATTTTCATATTTTTCCTATCATAATTAACGAGATGGCTGTATCTCAAATTTGTGCAATAATTTTAATTTAAAACCTAAACCAAATTGGGACAATTTATATTTAAAACACAAATTTTAGTTAAAACTTTTGCTTGCATGGGCTGAATGTTTTCTTATTACTTATCCTTACTAGAAAATGTTTAAGTTAATTGACTTAAGAATGTACATTTGGGCTAATTTTTTTTCTATTGCTAAACTCAGCTGTAGTCCGAATTTTAATGGTACTCCAATGATTTTGGGATGCTTCAGACAGGTAATTTTGTAACACTATATTACTTATATTGATTCATTTTTATAAGCTTTTATTTAATTTAACTTTCCTTAACTTAATATCACAATAGTAAAATAAACTGTAAAAATCCTGTTATGATTGTTGTTGAGCTTTTAATAGCCCCGCCGACTATAGGCCTAAACCCAATTGCAACGGCAGACTGCAAACGGCAGCCTATATTGAAATTGTCTACCGTTTGCCGTCTGCCGTCGCAATTGTGTTTAGTCCTTATGAGTGAACCAGAAAAGCTCGCACTTCAACCGTATTAAAAGCAGAGCTTATCAGAGAGCTTTTTTAATATGAATGGTTAGTGAATTTGATATGTGCTTAAAGTTTCTCCATACTCTATGAGCTTTCTCAAGGATGGATTATTCAAGAAAATATATCCTCGTTAATAAAAGCTTCAAAGTCCGAATAACTATTTAAAAGCAGTGGTGTCGGAGTCTTTTTTATTTGTATTGGTATGTTGAACCAATATTCGCGACTCAAATTTACTGCTAAAATCTTCTTCAGAATATGAAATCTTATAAAATTGGTTTTAATCGTATTTTCTCTCCACGTCCAAAATTAAAATTGTACAGATGGGGAGCATACGAAATTGCATACGGCCATTAATCTAGCATGTCCTAATAATTGGTCTTACAAGGGGAGAGTGCCTACTCGTTATCTCCGATTTCGTCCAAATCCACACTATAAGTAGGGCTTGACTAGAACAGAAATTGATGCAAGTGGGACCCCAAATGGTCAAGCAAAATCGAAATAATGCATAATGTAGGGTAGCCCGGATAAAATTCTCAATTTGCAAATTTTCACGGGAGTTGTCGCGGATAAATTCCAAGAGTTTTCAAAAAGCGCCGGCAGATGGCGAAAATTTGGAATGCAAAATTTTTATATTACTTATTTTTAAATAGGTAAATATATCCCATCTTCTTGAGATTTTGTACATCCATAACAAAATTAAAATGAAAAATGGATTAATCGGTAAGTTGTAGAAATACATTTCGAAAAGAATTTTTCAGACAGAATTTTGGCCTTCGAAAATTAATTTTCGCAAATTAATCGGAAGAAGAGGGAAAATGTACTCAAAGATTCAGAAAAAATATCACGAAATAATTAGCAGAAGGAATTTTTTTAATCGGATATAATTTACCCTACCTCCCTCAGAACACTCGAGTTCGGGAAATGAGATTTTTTTTTGTATTGGTATACATGAATGCCCTTTTAACATTGATTTTATCATCAGATTTTGATGAAATTTTGTACGAATATTCTACACAGATGGTGGAATATAAAATAAATACACCCACCCCCTTGAAATAATCTTTTTTTAAATTTTTTATATTAATATATGATGGTGGGTTACTACTCTGTAACCCGCTGCCGTTTGAATTTCGTAATAATTGAAAGTAATTTTATTTTGAAAATGCTCTTAACCTAATTGGGATAATGGCTTCTGGTTTCTTGTATATGAAAGATAACAGATTATAGATAATTGTAAACACAGAAATATTGCGACTATACCCACAAGGAGTAATTATCAAAGTTTCTGTGAAAAGTGCTAATTTTAACCCCGGGCTCCCTTACATTATGCATTATTTCAGTTTGGCTTGGTCAACTGGAGCTCCCACTTCCGTCACTTTCATTTCTACTCAAACCATACATATGCTGTAAATTTGGGAGAAATCGGCGATGATGAGTAGGGACCTTCCACTCGTTAGACCAATTCTAGCGTTTTTATTTGATTTAAATTAACTTTAAATTGGAAAAGCTGGCTATTGTTAAAAAAATTCTTAGCAATATTTCCCTATTGGCAACAGAAATATTCAACTAATATTTTTGAATAAATATTAGAAATTCAAGAGTCCCTTGTTCGTTTTCCAACATTTTACTTGTTCTTGTAGAGCATGTGTAGACATAGATTCTGGGTCTTTTGCCTTTTAATATGGAACCTATTTTTTGTGGAGTCCACCTTTGTTGGCGCAGGAAAAACGTGCTTTCACAAAAGTGCAGGAACATTAAGTGAAATCTAAAAATTTCAGTTCCCCTTTATTTTCGAGAATTAATCATTGAGACCAGTTTATTTTGAAAGTGGTGCAAGTACAATTTTTTACGGCGAAATATTGAAATATATTAGTTTAAATTCATTTAAAAAAATAATTTAAAGATATTTATAGGATCTAACACAGAACTTTTGTGTGTTTTGAAGTTAAATAGTGTAAAGAGTGTAAATTTATTAACCAATTATATTTATTAAAGAATTCTGAAGAAAATCGAAATAATATACCTAAAAGGACTTGCACACTTTCAAAATAAACGGGTCATTGCCACTTCTTTTCGTTGCACTAAATTTGCGCTTTTATATTTTTGGTCTATTTTCGTGAAATTTTCTAAGATGGTTTGATTTTCTGGATACATTTTTCTTCTTCTTTCCTTTTCTATTTGTTAACATTAAATGGAAAACACTTGGAAAACTCTTCTGCTTCCTAACTTGTTTTTAAGTTTATTTGGCTTCAACCACTATGAGAGGTAACAAGTGCGTTCCTCATCTCTATTGGAGATCCCTATAATTGATGGGGGGCCTGTTTGATATAACAAAAATAGTTCTAAGGAAAGAATTAACAGCCGGCATTTTTGCTTAGTTTAAAAACGAGTTTTCAAAAGTTGTAAATAACAAAAGTTATTAACAACTACGGAAGTGTAACTACTTTTAAATTGCAATCAAAAATATAACAGTTTGTATTTGGTTTAACGTCAACTTTCAACATTGCGATTATTCTCTTGAAACAAGTGTGCTTTATACCCCAGGCACACGACGTGCTAGAATGATCATTGATCCAATTACGTAATTGATCGACTAATCATTGCTTGGTAAGGCAAGCACACCAATTATTGACAATAATTCGATTTGACAGATGGCAACTGTCAATTTGGTAAATTAAAAACTGTGAATTGTGAAGCAATTTGTGAGAAATGGAATTGAGGCTTGTATCCGATAGCATACTTGCAATGATTTCAAATTTGTAAGTTTCACAAATAACATCTAATGGGTAGAAAATCAGCTGATTTTGCCGGTTCTCATTACTGAAAGCGCACTTTTCGGCAAGAGGAATGACAAACAATGCATTTGCAAATGAGCTTGCTGTAGTGTAATTGGTCCAATGACGAAACGAATGACTATGGCGCCATTCAAGCGTGTATACAGGAGGGGGGGGGGTCACGGTTGTCATGACCCCCCCCTCAAGCACCACCTCACCTACGCGGTGAATACAATTGGGAAACACAATATGGTGCTGGACTGTAGACCGAGATGTAAAAGTTTAACACGACGATTTTCGCATTGTACCGGAACAATGTGTAGCTGACGCCGGCGTTTAATGCTTGTGCTGAAGCATACTTTTCCCAACTTTTAACTTTAGCGATGCTGCGTCAACAGATAGTGGATATACATCGAGAGCTATGCTAACACCAATATGAGAATGAACTAAAATACGATATAATAGCACTAAAAGCTTGAAAAACTCTCAAAGAAAATTTCACTTTATTCATGCTAAGTTGTCAGTACGAATGTGAAGCTTGGGGCGCTCATTGTAGCAGATTGCGTTTCATGAAGCTGAAATAGAGCTTCGTGGAGCTTGTGTACCTCTCGATGTAGATTGGAGCTATGTATATTAGCATAGATAGCACAAGAACTAGATTTCGTATGCAGTACAAAAAAAAGTATACAAAGTTTATATGGCTGGGTGGATCATTCCGAAATGGACCATAATGATTGAAATGATGTACACATCCAGTGATTCATATTTTTTCGTATCTGAAGTGTTGAGGAATTCGATCAAACGTATACAAAACATGTTTTGGTCCATTCCAGAATGCACACCCACTTCACAATCTGTATACTCTGCTCTAGTATGCCATGCGACATCTTATTCTTGTGTCATCTATGGTATTAGTCATTCGCTAGTAGCTTATCGTCTTTGAAACGTGTACGAATTTTTTAGAAATTTCTTGTGTTTTTATGTCGAAAGGTCATCTCATACCTATCCCAAGAATGATAAGTAATTCTGGAATACATATTTATTTGAGTGTTTGATTGTTTTGAAAAAGGCATGTAATGCTTGGAATGCTTAGCAACCCAGCTATTATGATGCTTTTATATTTTTGGTGCGTCGTATAAATGAAAAAGCACACAATTTCGAGATTTAAAAGTGTTATTAGCTGTGTTTTTTCTCATATGGGTCCTGGTCAAGATCAGAAATAATTTCCATATTAAATTATTTCGATAAAGAGCTATGATTTAAATAATTTTTGCCAAAATGTGATTGAAGATTTGTATTTTGCCAAAAATATTTTAAATCATGGTTCTATCGAAATTACTTAACGCGGAAATTACTTCTGATCCTGACCCGGACCCATAATGTGAAAAATAAAACACAACTATTGTTTCGAAGAAATTGATCAGCGATCATAAATGTTTTTCATCTATCTGATTTGCCGACATAAAATCGATGGCAGGACAACTTGGTGGGGATCTCGCAACAGGAGCAAACAAACTGATTTTTGATTTAGGGTTCTTCCAGTAGAACCTTAGTTCCATGCAATCATCGAAGTATAACCACCGGTTGATATTTTATAGCGATCTTTACTATGTTTCCATGAGACAGAATTGAGTTAGGATTGAGTTATTGTTAAGTTTTGCTGTCTGAATTAAATCGATTCTGTTTCCATGGAGTTGAGTTGAGTTGACAATTGGAACATTTCATATAAAGCAGTGGGATTTATAAAATAAAGTGTTTCATAATGGATTTAAAAAAAAGAATTGAAATTTTATGTTTAGCTTATAAAAATAAAACTTTTGATATGTGTAATATTTTAAAAAGCCGAATTATTTCCAAAGTGTTAAAATCGAGAAAAAGATTTGAAAAAAGACTTCGCAAACGATTAACGCAATGTGCTAAATCACACAATAACATTTTTAATAATTCTTTGTCGAGTCTATTAATTTCCGTTTCTAAAAGAAATTCACCAAAAGTGTGGATGAAAAAAAGTTCCCAAAATTGGTGGAATAAAATCGTTAATTCCAATGATTTTCGAGTCAATAAAGAAATGTACAGTTTTTTATGTGAAAAATTAAAGACAGAATTATAGCCGAGCCCTTAATATGTGCGAAAATCTTTGAGCACGGCAATAAAAGTTGCTATAGTATTATATAAATTAGCTTCTTGCTGAGAACATCAAGTGATCGCAAATCAGTTTGGGATTCACAAGACCTCTGTACATAGAAACCTAAAACAATTTTATGCAACTGTAATTAAAGTACTTCTGCCGGATGAGATTAAAATGCCAAATATGCAAGAGGCCAATTGATTTTGCACGTAGTTTGAAAGGAAGAGTAATATGCCACAGGTACTGGGAGATATAGACGGATGCCATATTCCTGTCAAATCCCTTGAGAATGGATACCGTGATTACACGAATAGAAAATCGTGGGCATCTGTAGTTCTTCAAGGAGTGGTGGATGCTAATTACAGGTAAAATCATAATTAAAATTCCATAATATATTCACTCATGTTTATTACATCCAGATTTATAAATATCACTATACAATATCCAGGATGTACACATGATGCAGTAGTATTAAGAGATTGGTCCTTCTATAGAAATATGGAAAGCTATCAAAAGATATTTTGATTTATTAATTCTTGCAATTGTCAAGATTTTTTTTTCTAATAGCCAGCAAAACTCCTTAATGGTAGGGAAATAAAATCATTCCTACTTGGCGATCCCGAATATCCTCTGCAGGAGTGGCTTATGAAGGGATATGTTGGACCCAGGACTGCAAAAGAAGAATCGTTTAATGTTTATTTAAGTAGAGCACGCATTGTTGTGGAAAATGCCTTTGGCAGACTAAAAAGCCGATGAAGAATGATTCCGAAAAGAATTGACACTGAAATAGAGTTCATGCCGTCAATAACTGCTACTTGTTGCGTTCTACAGAACATAGCTGAAAACCGCAAATTTCCAGTTAGAGACAGTTGCATAAGAGCTGCTAGTGAAAACCAGAGACAATTTCCACAGCCCCACTACTCGAACAATTACCATTAATTATCTGCAAGTCAAATTCGCGATTATTTGAAAGATTACTTAGCACAAAATTTCCCAATTATTTAAAGTGTTAGGATTTAAAGCAAAACAAAAAGTATAAAATATAACGATTTTTGTTCAAATATATTTCATAATTCTCTATTATATTAGGATATCCAAAAACAAAAAGTTCATTTTTTAAATTCATTTGTACAGTTTTATCACATGATTAACTATTACTACTTAAAAAAAAAAATCACAGCATTTTCATGCGAAAATCAATTAATACTATGCACTTAATCTATCAACACTTTATTTTTCATTTTAAAAACATATCACACTTAATATACTGACTAATTTTATGAGCTGAATAAATTCGCTTAGCTCATTTTCTACAGTTTCATTTTCTTTATTCTCACTGGATTTTTCACTATTTATTACTATTTTCTCAAGCATTTTACTGGTTTCCTTGCAAGCTTTTCAATTTGTTTCTTTTCTTCCTCTGCGTACAACTTGAATTCGTACTCAATTAATTGTTTCTGCTGTTCGTGGAATTCTCTTTGTAAGTCCTGGCACATCTTTTTCACGTCACTGATCTGGTTTATATATTGATTTTTGTCCTTTTTGGTCTTGCCCTGCTAGTTCCGTCCTCTGGCTCATCATTGATGTGTCAGGAATAATCTCCGGAATGCTTCCTTTAACAAATGACAAATTATATAAAATGTTGGGGTAATTAAATACACGTTACCTGTATTATCAGAAGAATCGATTGCATTGGGTATTGTGAATGATAAAGGTCTGGCACCTAATAAGCGATCAAGTGTTTCATAACATTCACATGTAGCTCTTCCTTCACCGCTTCTTGAATTTATTTATTTTTGCTGCCGCATATTCTCTCTTTAAATTCTTCCAGTTATTTTCTATTTGTGTGGAAGTTTTATCCGCGAATCCTCTGGTTATGAATTCTTCTTCTATTATTTTGTATATTTCTTTCCTTCTGTATATATTTTTTTCTTCTATCACTGTCAACAATAATTGAATTTCTTCATCCATCCAAAACACCCGGGCTGTCGCCATTTTTACCACAAGATAAAAACACAAACGCACACTCGTACAATTCCAACAAACACTTGGACAAAATCCAACTCAACTCGACTGGTTTCGTGGAGTTAACATGGATTGAACGAAACTCAACTCAATTCTCGTTTCCATGAGCGCTAATTCAGATTCAATTCGGATTGAACACTGCATGGAAACATAGTACTTGATTCAAGCCTGAGTTGTTCAAAATTTTTACGATTGTAGGGAAAAATAAAATTTTTCTTAGATATTTACTTGGAAATTTTTCTTAAGAATTTGAATGAGTAGTAAATATTCGCCGACAACGTTTGATTGGTGAATTGATTCTTGTGAATCACTTTTTCGGCCACAAAGGCACAAGCATTCAGTTTTTTTTTAAAATGATTTAACAGTTCTTTTTTAGAGTTTTCATGCACTACTGGTGGCCGATCATGGTTCCAAAGGCTTATATTGGTTCAGGTCGATTGGCTGGTCTGGGTCGCTAATGATATTTATGACCGTTATCAAGAAAACATTTTACAAAATTTTAAAAGCGACTTTTTCCGATCTCCCTTCAACATTGTAGTTTGGGACCCCTCAGGCTACCGGTCTGGATACTCGCCTGGCCCCAATGATGCCATAATACACGAGCTATGCAATGATCATTGCTTCGGCAATGATCTTTGTTATGTCCCGTGTGCCTAGTATATTAAGTTAGAGCATTGATTTTATATACATATAGATATTCCATCAAATCTATTACCTCTTCTCGACAGACTTACATGTACCAAATTAGAAAACAGAGGCGACATTTTTCCCGAATGACTGAAATCATGTTTACAGATGGCGCCATCTATTAGATTTTTTTTAAAATATGCGGATATTAAGTTATCTTCGATAACAAATGTTTTTTCTTCGACTCTATCCAACAATGTATAGGAATGTGGAAAAAATGTAGTAAAGGAATTCAAAGGAATTTCAGATTTTCTCTCAATAAATTCGCTTTTTATGAGATATATAGAGAAGAACTTCGTAAGAGATTTTTTTGTTGAATTTTGTATTCGTTTTGTTCTACAAAATGATTTTAGTTCGATTTTTTTTCTTCTTTATTAGGTTTCATAAACATATAAACATAGAATAATATAATTTCATTATTCCCAGACAGTTTCTTTGCTGCTAGTAGGTACCATGCACATGTGTATATTAATTTTAATGAAAAAAATTACTCGCAGGTATACGTAATTTGTACCTATGGTTTTTTAAATAACTTCCTTTATGAAACACCTGTCCTCAAACGTCGAATATCACTGACTGGTATGCCCATTCCATCAACCAATTAAATCTGACCTTTTTGTTGTCTCCACTCCAGTTGTTGCCAGTATTTTTTCTTAGAAAAACAAAAGAATGTTCTATCTAAGCTCAGCACCCGAATCAATCCAACTTTATTAGATCCGTCTCGGCATGACTCGGCAAGCAATAATGCATAAGAATTCTAAAGAAAAAATATATATGAAACAAAAATGTTTGTTACGCTCATAACTATTGCTTTCTCTATACCGCGATCCGAATCAAAAATTCTAAGAAATTTTATCAAGCTAAACAAATTGCTTGGCAGAAAATATTTCAAATTATTAACGAAAAATCAATGTACCAGTCAACAAACAGATGTGAAAAGGTAGATCGCAGAAATTCTATCGAAAATCCGATTGAAAAATTTCTTGGAAGCTTCCAGTGCCTAGATAAGAATTTTGTATGTTCTGCAACTTTCTGCTAAGAAAGCGAAGTATGAGATTCTTTTCACTTAAATCCCGTATGATACACATCTTAAATCATCTTACTTTACTAATCATTATATGCCTTTAAATTCCTTTATTACAGATTTTTTCCATATTTCTACACATCATTAGATAAAGAAAGATGGAAAAAACAAAATTAGATTAGATTCTTTGCTGTGATATGGCGCTATTTATTACCGAAGACGACTTATTATCCTAATATTCGTCAAGTTTTGCTAACAGATGGCGGACCTTTTGGTGAGCAGATGATAAAGTACTACAGTGGCGTCTCAGTGAGAAGCGGTAACAACATTTTGTGCGCGGCGGTGGCATATCTATATAGGCCTAAACACAATTGCGACGACAGAGCGATAGAGCGACAGACGAGAACGAATAATTCGCTGCGAAACAGGCAGTCGAAAAATTTGGAATACAATTGCAATGACAGGCGATGAGCGACGATTGTGAAAGAAGAAGATATTGAAATTTCAGTTGTTAAATGTTTCGAGCGTTTTAAAAGGAGATTTTTATCAAGAATATTTTATATTATATTGATAGAAATGCAATGAACCAAAGTATGGAAAAAACTCAAAATGCAGAAATTAAGTAAATTAAACGCTTTAAACCCAACCCACGTCTTTTTTGTCCACTTGTCTTGCCTGTCTTGTAAACTATAAATTATTTTATGGATTTCGCATTTGCTCGATCAATTTTTCCTCAAAGCTCATTATTTTAAAATTACCGCGCCGTGCTACCACATAAAAAAGACAAAAGTGAATGCCACAACCATTTCATTCGATTAATTTGGTAGGACTGCAGCGACGACGGCAAAATTAGAAACTGATCAATCCCGACGATAATATCGTCGATCGCTCATCGTCGCTCGTCGCAATTTGGTGCATTCGCATAAGATACTGTGCTTTTAGAAGTTTGACAGCGATATATCGCCGTCGTTTGTCGTCTGTGGTCGCAATTGTGTTTAAGCCTTATATAAAACAAGTAAAAAAGCTAGAATTGGCCTAAGACCAATTCTTATGATACCCTAGATGAATGCCCGTATTAAATTTCGTATGGTCACCGATCTATTCAAGTATTGATTTTGAAGTTGTTTTTCGCATATATTTCTAGAACAGTTTGTCGCACAGAAAAAATGGTAATAACCAATTTTATAGGATTTCGTATTCTGCAGAAGTTCTTAGTACAATAAAAATGTCTTGGACTGATCATTTTCAAAGTATACGTAAAAAACCTAAATTTTTATATGGCAACACCAAGAAGGAGTTGCCCAATTTAGTCCGTTTTTGACATTTAATTTTCTAATGTAGTAAAAACATCATGTACGAAATGTCAGCTCTCTACGTCGATGCGTTCTCAGGCAGTGTCCAAATATATAGCGGAAAACGAAATTTTTATATGGCAACCCCACGAAGGAGTTGTCCGATTTGTCTCATTTTCGAACCTAATTTTACTTTTTTTTTTAAAGTCCGTTTACAAAATTTCAGCTCTTTAAGTATACGCGTTCTCGAGTTATCGTGCGCACAGACGGACGGACAGACGGACGGACGGACATGCAAAAATCGAAATAACTTTTAATATTATGCGTGGGTGTCCAATCCATTTTGCTCTACGATCATTATTTCGAGGTGTTACAAACGGAATGACAAACTTAGTATACCCCTCTGATTTCATCTAGGGTATAATCAATGGTTAGAATTTTCGGTGCAGGGCTAACGGTACTTTGGCGAGTATGATAAAATATGCTGTCAGATTGTACGTGTTGATATTTATGACTCGTCAAACTTGTTTCCATATTTTTGTAATAAATTAGTTCCAATTCAATCAACTTCTCCCGAAATTACTTTTTTGTCTTGGGAAGAATGAAAAAAAAACACAATTTCTTAAAAAAATTGGACAGCAGTGCAATCTCCCAAGTGTGAGGTTCTAATTTTTACCAATAAGCAATTTGTCTTTATATGGTCATCGCCAATTCCAATTATGGTGGACATGTTTCTTTTTTTACTGATTTAGCTGAAAAATTGAAACGTGAAGTTGAACCACCGCTGGTCTCAGCACGTATTTTTGTTAATTTGAATACTTATTGTAATAATTGATTCTAGTTATTACAACATTATTATATTATTTACTTTAATTTTTATATAATTTCGACAGAGAATAAAAACGAATCCACAAAATATGTGCCGCCGGAGGTGGACTGTCCGTCCTCATTGTTCCACCACCCCTAGGTACGCTACTGGCTACGTATACTCAGCATGAAGCACCTATAAGATCTCAAGTCACAAAAATGCAGCTTAACAATTATAATATTCTCTAGAGCGATTGAATCTTTCACCTTGAATGAAAATTTCCGATTTATTGTATCCAAGCAGAGTCCTGTACTCTGTGGAGGACAACAAGCTTGTCACAAGCCGCATAAATTGAGAAGTCATAAAGTACTTATAGCTAGTATAAACCCAATGGCGAGATATCGTTTCCAAGTAATATGCCTCGACAGAGATCATTTATACAAAAACAGCACTTAAAGCCCACTTAAATTTTGGCAATCAACATAACCTCCTCGGACTTTATAATACTCCACCTCTAATGATTTATCACCTTTAAAATTTTTAAAAATAAATTTAACTTGAGAACCCTCCGTTTAAGAAGACCAGCAAAAAATAAACTTCCAGTAAATTTGCGAAACTTTTCGATATCTTAGCAATAAAGGAATCACAAGTAAGACTAACCGGGGGCAGTATAGTCGTTTAGAATTTCCCTCACGAAGTCGTTACAAGTCATGTAATCCCTATCCACAATATTCCTGTACCAGCGGCAGAACAATGCTTACCCGATTTCAACCCTTCGAAAGTGTTGAAAGGGTAATAAGGTATTCCTGACAGTCATATTGGGATCGCTAGATGTGTGAGAATCACAAAACGATTTTAAAATTTCATGAGATTCGACGTTCTTTCCATAAAGCGTTTCGAAACTGCTTCATAGCTTTGTTTCATTTCAACAGGGGGTGGGGGTTTGGGATATGGTTGAGGAATTCTTATCTTACAAAGTTTTTATGTATTCCCTCAACGAAATTTTAAAATAAACAAGATTTGCGAGGTTTTTCTGATTTAAATAGCCATTCGGCAGAGGCGTTATATATTTCACAGTTAAAATTGGGATTGTCGTATGCCAATCTTTTCGTGTTTTAAGCACAATTTTTTGAACGACTCTTATCAATGTATCGGTTTGAAGAGGCTTAAAAAATTATATTGGAGAGAGATAAGGCATGCGAAATACAATGCCTGACTATTGCCGACTGCTTAACTATCTTCACACCTGCTTGTAGCTCGAATTGTGGGTTTTTGTAACTTCCTCAAATGTGATATTGGACCACGACACGACATTATAATGATATACAGGGTGAACCAAAAGTTCGTTTACATTTCAAATGATGATTTAGAAGAAACTAGTTATGTGAGATAAAAACAAATAGGGATTTTATTTTTTAAAAATTACATCATCCATATGTAATCCTTGACTATTTTGACACTGTTGCAACCTGGAGCGGAAATTTTCAATGACAGCCTCACAAGTGTTTCGTGAAATTTTTTGCATTTCCTCTCGAATATTTTCATTTAATTCCTCTAGGGAGTCTGGGTTGCTATTGAAAACTTTACTTTTAAGGTATCCCCAAAGAAAGAAGTCCATTGGGGATAAGTCCGGGCTACGAGGTGGGGCCAGTTAATTTCACCTCTTTTGGATATCACTTTTTGTCCAAAATTTTCGCGAACAGCTCTTAATGAGTCGTTGGAAGTGTGGTAAGTTGGCCCATCTTGCTGAAACCACGATCGTTGATTAAAACCATCGAAATCCTGTAGCGCTGGTGAAAAAAGGTTCTGTAGCATGGCAATACACCGCTCTGTATTCACTGTCACAGCGTTTCCTCGGCGATCTTCAAAAAAGTATGGACCAATAATGCCTCTTGCAGACAAAGCTGCCCGTACAGTAACCTTGGGTGAATGCAGAGGTTTTTGATGCTTCCATTTAGGATTAGTGTCTCTTCTGTACCTGCAATTTTGCCTATTCACATGCCCTTTTAGATGGAAGCGTGCCTCGTCTGCGCAAACAATATTGGTGAAGCTGGTGATCCTCTCCAACATTTCGTTTGCAAATTGGAGCCTGTGAGCGTGATCTTGAGGCTTTAATTCCTGTATCATTTGGATTTTGTACGGATGTAAATATAAATCTTTGTGAAGAATACGAATTAAAGATATTCTGGGCACACCTAAGGCGTTAGACTGCTTCCGAGTAGAGAGTCCAGGATTTTCACGAATAGACGCTTTTACACGCTCGACGTTTTCGGGAGCTCTTGATGTTCTAGGTTAGCCGGATCGTGGTTGATTAATTGTTGAACCTGTCTGATCGAACTTTCTAATCAATTGAATCGATGGAGCTTCATTTTTACGCCGTATGTTGTAATGAACGCAAAATTTTCGTTGCGCTAGAGTAAAAGAATCGTTGTTGCGGTAGTACTCGCGTATACAGAACGCACGTTTTTTATCACTGAACGACACCATGGTACTGAATTCCCATTGGCCGCTCTTGCGCTTCGTAACCCTTCCACCCCACCGCACCGTCGCTGCTCGACGCAGCTATACCGATTCAAATTTAAATGGACTTTTGGTCTACCCTGTATCTAATAAAAATTTGTTGGATATGTAACACTCAGAGCTTTCCAGTAGTCTACAACTTTTTCCTTTTGTCTCCTCCGTTTTGAAGCTATGTGTTCGACCAACCTAAAAGAAAAGGAGAGATTGGATTAACGTAAAACAAAAAAATCTTACCAGCAATTGGAGACTACACAGATGCAACGGTCCCACGACGACCAGAAATAAACAAAAATGAATTAAAAAAATTGAACTAAATCAAAACAAAGAATTAAAAGCACAAGAAAACTATGTTATTTAATAAATTCAAAGCACATACAAACAATAACAAACATGCAAAGCTAAAAAAAATTCTTATTACAAAACATAAAACATAAAGAATATGTTAGTACCCATGCAAGGGCACACAATAACTCTTTTTTCAATAAATTCGTGAATACCTGAGATGAGAATTTTGCAAAACAAAAACTCTCCTTGACAGGTGAACACGGTATTGGAAAAGGTGGGAATTTACACAAAACCTACATATAAATTTAATAAATTTTTGTACAAACCTGGGTAATAATCCATGAATCCCACGATGATCACCTTTCAACAACACAAAACACTATTTTTTAACATAAAATTTAACAAAAAATAAACGCGCGTGCGACTGACACTTCGCATATAAACACCGACATGTACTTCATATTTTCGCGACGTTCAAAATGTTATCCCGGGGTAAAACGAGACGACGAATCAAATGGGCTCGTTCGCGTCGCGATATTTATCACGGATTGCGGGATAATCGCGAATTTTCAAATTCACCTTTACACCAATGAGTGCGAGAGAGACATAAAGGTGTAAAAGGGACATGATAAAGATGAACTAAAATGAATTTTGAGAGGAATTTTTGGGGTTTAGTCGTTCGTGTTCAGGTTAAATTAAAATCCCCAAATATTATGATTACACAATCTAATTTATTAACTCAAAATGTGCCTGCTGGCTAGTTGCTCTAGATACCCAAGTTACACAGTTCTCACTCTAATATTCTATGACATTTCTTCTGGCCTTGCCAGCATTAAAATTTAACAAGCAAGAAGAATAATTATTGGCATTGCCAGCTTACATTATATTCTAGCAAATAAGAAGTAGAATTAGTATGATGTTCCCACAAATTCTTTAAATTGAAATTAAAAATGGCGAAAACGATAAGTTATTACCATATTAGAAAAAGTTATCATAATTATGCGAAATTAAAAAGGATTTCTATGGGAAAGGTGTCAAAAAATGCAACTTGCAATTTGACATCAATTGAGAATGATAAAATTATTCAATATATCCAAATTTTGTTAAAAAATCAAAGAATTCGATTTTATTTTATTTTCAAAGTTGTCAAGGTGCGAGCATATGTACTAGCATTACTCCCACATTTTGCAATTTTTAACAGTGACATCAGCCATATTTAGAGTTTTCTTCATAACCAGAACTTAGTGTTATAAAAGGAATATTCCTCTGGTGTATCATTTTTTAAGACTTGGTATACAGAGTTAAAGCAAAACATCTTCAGCAGTACATACAGTGTCGAATTTTAAAGGGTAAATTAAACTAAATTATTATTCAGATTTTTTTTTCTCAATTTGCTTTAAATTCATTGTGTATATTCATGCCAGGTGGTGGTCATACATACATGTATGAAAGTAACAAGAACGATTGAATTTTTACTAACTATTTTCTTTATTTCAGCAATTTAATTCATTTGCATTTAGTCAATTCAATCAAATCGAAATTTCAAACAATTATTCATCGTGTAGAAACTATGCCATTAGGTCATTTTTTACACAACATAATAATTGGAAACTAGATTTGCATTGAGTTCTAATCACCTTTTAACTTTCAGCCATAGTGTAAGGCAAAAAATAGATAGCTTCATAGATAAAGACAAATTTGACCTGTAAATTAATCAATTTAAACTTAGCGTAATTCGTTGTTATTGTTAAAACAAATTCGAGTAAAAGCAACGTACAAGTAATTTTTAATATAATTTGAATAAATTCTCCATTTAGACATAATTGTGAAATTAAAAGTTTCTCTGAAATTGTCAATGTATATCATTCCAATTGAATTAATTAAACATAATTTCATTTTCGAAAGTTGTAACACTTGTACCTACATTAGAAATTAGTATATTCGTGCAATAAACAATTGAGTGAATAATTGAACGGTAAATTCTAATTTTTTTTTATTTTGTAAACCGTTACACTCTACCCAGATATTTTATTCCAGCATGCAGCAGATTCTCGTTTATAACCACAGTTTATTTGAAAGTCAATTATTGGAATTGACAATTTTCATTAAATTGTATTTTGCGAACGCAGTTTTGTGTAGACGTAAATTATTGGCAATTATTGGGATTGGCTTTAAAATAAAAAAAAAAAATCAACTCAGGTCTTTCATTTGATTACTATTTATATTATTTTTATTTAAAAAATACATCATGAACAGAAGTTTGTCATATCGAACTTAATCTTTAAGGTTGAAAATCATATATCACTTTGTGTACCGAAAATGCAACCCTGTTTACGTATATTACATTTTTTATAGAATGAAAAAATGATGATTAAAAAAAATTTTCAATTCAATAAACACCTAAATTTACTGCTAAAAACTAAATTAAAAGCAAAAGCAAGAAAAAAACAAAACTAATCACTATTTAACTTAACTTGCTACATCTGCTGACCTATAAAAAAACTTCAAAATATTTAGCTCATAAGTACTCAAGTACTACTGTTTGACCATATGATTTCAAAAATTCTTCCCTTGGTGCTGGCAAAAGATCCCTACACAACCGATAACTTACTACTGGGCGGTATGGAATTGTAAACTTTGAAGGCATGACTGAAAAACAGGCGTTTAGTAATAAAGTATTCAGATCTGGACAGAATGCAATTAATGATAATGATAATGTTAAGAGGCCTCCAGGACCTTGCGGTCACCGCGACCATAGTTGATCTATTGTGCCTTCCCCAAAAGTGGTTAGGCAAAATTGAGTCTTTTAACGAGCTCGATTATTGCTTTTAGAGTTAGATTGGTGACATTATCTAGAGAGATAATTGTTCTTCCAGTGATTTACAGCCTTAGACCTGCAAGTGCACTATGACGTGCATCGAGGTCTCGTCTTTCTCTTCGCACAGTCGACACGGTTCACTGTCGGATTTGCCTATCTTTTTCAGGAAGTGGTGGAAGGGGCCACGAGAAGTAGAGGGGTTGAAGAATTTCTTCGACTGCCTCATACCGGGCGCGCTACGCCAAATTAGATCCAGTTGCCTGTTTTCCCATCTGAGTAGTTCCCCCCTTAAGTGGCTACTTGGTAGGCCAAATGTCGGGAAGGAACCAATATACGGACATTCAGCTCCGGTTTTAGCCAGTTCGTCCGATTTTTCATTACCATCCTCTCCTTCATGTCCAGATACCCAGACCAAGATTACTTGCTTATCCCGAGACAGTAGTTGGAGTTTCGAGTAGCAGTTCCTGACAAATTTCGACTCAAAAACTTGGGAAAAATAGCTAGGAGCGCAACTTGGCTGTCTGAGAAAATATAGATATTAGAATTCTTGCAGCCTTTATTTAGGCTTTCCTGAGCTCGAGCTTCTATAGCATAGACTTCCGCCTGAAAAATGTAAGGTGAGGCACCAAGTGGAATGGATAGTTCCACATTTGTACCACCCACCCCTGCGCCCGTTTTCGCACCCTTCCGTGATCCGTCAGTATACCGGACTTGTGCCCGTTGCGGAAGCTGGAGTCCTATGTCCTGGCTTTTTCATTTAACCTCTTTCAAAAGAAAGTCTCGAAGATACTGAGGTAACCCACCCTGGCAGAGATGCGCTCATCTGACATTTCCTTTCGAAGCATACTAGCCGCTGCTTCCCTCTGAGTAAAGAGGTAGAGAGGCTGTAAGCCAAGAATGGCTTCAAGTGCACGTTGAGGACACGACGTGAAGGCGCCAGTGTCGCCTAAGCATTCTATTCTTTGAACTTTATCAAGGGTTCTCTTGGTGTTTGCCTGCAATGTTTTAGGCCACCACACATTTGCCCCATAAGAAAGTATGCGGCTGCCTATGCCCTGAAAGATCTATAATGTCATTTTGGGGTTCAGACCCCACATTTTTCCGAAATGCCTGTGGCAAGAACTGAATGCCCACATGGCTTTGTTAGTTATAATTTCCATGTGGGGATTCCAGGTAAGCTTGGGTTATCTAGGGTTATTCTCAGATATTTTGCTTCTTTGGAATATTCTATTGCAATTCCATTTAACATAGGAGATGGAATCTGAAGACTTCTTTTCCTAGTAAAAGGAACTAGCACTGTTTTACATGGGTTTATTGATAGTCCCATATTCTGGTGCCATCAGCAACCGATGTTAAAATCAGTTTGCATAAGCTCGGGTAGATCTGATTCAAACTTTCCTTTAACACATATGACAATGTCATCAGCGTATCTTTGGGCCTTAAAGCCGGCCTCTTGAAGTAAATTGAATAGCTCATCCACAACCAGGAGCCATGAGAGTGGTGATAAAACCCCGCCTTGTGGGCAGCCTCTAGTGGTCATGATTGTTGTGGATTCACCGTTCATGGTAGCTGTTATGCAGCGTTTCTCGAGCATATTGACTATCCATCGGACGATGCAGGTTTCTATGCCTCTATCTTCGGATACTCTCTTGATCGAGTCAAAGAGAGTATTATCGAATGCACCTTGTATGTCCATAATAAGGACCTCCCATTCCTGTGAGGCTTTCTTGATAGTCTCTACCAGACTTCTGAGTGCGTCCTCGGTGGATTTTCGGGTTGGCAGGCATATTGATTAGCTTTGAGTGGACAGCTTTTGATGAACGTCGTCCGAATGTGGCTGCCTATTATTTTCTATAGAGTTTTCAGGAGAAATTATGTCAGACTGATAGGCCTGATTTCGGAATAAAAACAACCTTGGTATGTTTCCATGCCTTGGGAATATATCACGTGCACATGTTGACCCTAAATATATCGGTGATAAGGGGCTAGGAAAATAGAATTAACTATTGTAGAAGATCTAGCGAATGGAAGTATGCTGTGTGGGTAGATAGATCTGTAGTATTTAGTAATCTTAACTAGAAGTATTATCGGAAATTCAAGAATTTTAAAAGATTACAACCCAGAAAAGATGCAGCATAAGCTGAGACCTGATCGTATCTTCTGAGGGGGATACATATATCTAATAATGGAGTCAAAAGCCATCTGCAATTTAGTAAAATTAAGATAATCAAGTTTTCCAAATACTTCGCAGCCGCACATTATGACAGCAATAAGCATAGAACGAGCAAGAAACATGCGCGTGGAATGTGTGGTAAAATAGCTCGAAGTCCACAAGGAGCAAAGACCTATATTCTTTACGCATTATTGATTTGATGTGATCACCCCAAGTGAGGGTGTTATTGAGAACAACGCCTTAAATTACTGACAGACTCTACCCAAGACGGTATGACAGTGTGGTTAAGTACAACGGTACAATAAGTAGACGTTTCACATTTATTACGATACAAAGCTAAACAATACGATTTCCCGGAATTCAGCATCAAACCATTGTCAATCGTCCATGATAATAATTCCATCTTCGACAAGTCCCAGGGGCCGCGATGAGAAAAGTTGAGCATCATCAACATAGAAATGCATTTCACTATGAGTAAAACAGTCAAACGCATCATTAATAAGAATGCAAAAAAGCAGCGGGCCAAGAACCAAGCTTTGCGGAACACCAGAGTTAATTCTAAGAAAAGTAGAGTAATTACCATTTGAAAACTTGTTTTGATAACCCCCTGTTAGATAACTAAAAATAAGCTTCGTTGAGCTTATAGAAAAATTGAATTTGCTAATGAGTTTTCTACACAAGAATACGTGATCTAGGGTATCGAATGCTTTGCAGAAGTCAAGGAGCACCAGTAGAATTAATTTATCTAAATCTATTTCTTTTCTAATTACATTGATTATCAATAGGACAGTAGTACAACTATGTCGAGCGGACAGAACCAGGTTGGAAGTCATGAAGGAAGCTATTGATGCGTAAATAATATGAAATTTGCAAGAACATTAATTTTTCAAAACCCTTAGATAGGAACGGTAAAATGCTGATGGGGCAAAAGTCAAAGCAATTACGTCCAGACTCTTTAGGTATCAGGTATCACTTTAGAGAACTTCTAGCTTTGTCGGAAGGTTGAGATGGTAAAATATGTGTTAAAAATGTAAGCAAGTGGCCACACTATATATGGTGCAACAATTTTAGCAAACTTTGGAGAATTCCTATTCATACCTAAAAGATTGGACTTGATACTTACATAGAAACTTTGATGAAATGGAAAGGAAATACGGTACTTGTAGATTGTAATGAAATAATAAAATCACTGCCATTAGTAGGGTTAGAACTATCAGTCAAAATTTGACATTCATCACATCACGATTCACAGGGCATTCGGAATAACCAGCGTCAACTACACCCGTTTTTTTAAAATTACTTCAGAGAACTTTAGGAGGTAGCCCAGTATTGATATACCCTTAAAAATCGTCGCCTTTTTTTGCTTCCCGAATAGCCTGAGTAGTACTTCTTTGAAACTAGTAGTTTTATATCGCTTCCAACTTTCGTACGAACGAGCAAAAAATCTTTAATCTCGGCGGATGAAAGATTTTACGCACGGAGGCAGTTCAATATGCTCACCTGCTAATAATAAGAAACGAAATCTCACCAAAACCTTCTTGAAGCGCATCATGTCCAGATAAGGAAATCTAGCCTGCGTCAGGCAAAGGCTGGAGAAGCGCATAGAAAGTGTTCGCTTGTCTCAAGCTCTCCTTTCAGGCAACGCATATACTCAGGATTGTCAACAACTACCATCTTTATTAGCGGGGCGTGAAGCCAGCTATAACCAGTCGATACCAACCACAGTTTTACATTGTTTTCTTCTGAGCTCAACAAAAATTCAGTGAACTTACTATTAGGCCCATAAAGAAAAAATTTCGAATACCTACAAGAGATCGAGTTAGCCCATCGCTGCTGACGCTTCGTAAAAACATCTGCTTCAATTAGTGAGGGGACCATTTACATGACAGCACCAAAAACAGGATTTGGCCTAAGAAAGAAGGGACTAGAGCCGATCCGAGATAATAAGTCCATTCAGTCATTTTTTACGATTCTAGTGGTCTCAGATACACACTGCAGAGACACCGTGTTATGGATTCACAGCTTATCCTGCAGTCGACCTGGAAAATGTTATCCGAGAGCCGCTCATAACCATCAAGACTACTTAGTTGCCCGACATTTAGTTGTCGATGGGGAAGACCTTACCTTGGGAGACAATAGTAAGCCTTCCAAGTAAGAATCCCAATATCAGGCTCGAGAAAATAAACACCGGCAATGATTGTTGACGCATCGGTCCACCTTTTTCCTCAGTCCACGATTCCCTGCCAGAAAAACCTCACAGAGAATTGGCGGTCATATCGAGGTTCCGGTACCATCATTTCAACTCAGAACATAATAACGGGTTTTCCAATAAGAGGTGTTATTTTGATATTCAAAGAAAAATGCCATTTTTTGAGATAAAAGATCGGAAATTTATTTCATTATAAAGAGGAAGGTAAGCCATTAATAATATAAAATAACATCAGCCAAATGACTACCACGACCACGCCTACAGGACCATATCCTTTTCATGAAGTTTTCCATAACCACATCGCAAAGTGGCTGCCCTAAGTCCTCGATAGCCTCACGAATCCATCTTTGAGGTCTTGAATCGACGCTGGGCTGTTGGCGTAGACCTTCTCTTTCACGTGGCCCCAAAGGAAGAAGTCGCAAGGTGTTAAGTCACAAGATCTCGGTGGCCAATTGTGATCGCCTCTTCGAGAGATAACACGGTCCGGAAACAATTCCCGTAAAAGATCAATGGTTTCGTTGCTTGTATGGCACATAGCGCCGTCTTGTTGAAAGTAAACGTTGTCCAGATAAATACCATCCAATTCCGGCCATAAAAAGTCATTAATCATCTGTCGATAGAGCTATCCATTCACCGTAACTATTGCTCTAGCCGCATTTTCGAAAAAGTAAGGTCCAATGACCCCGCGGGACCATAAACCGCACCAAACAGTCACACGTTGAGGATAGAGAGGCTTTTCAACAATAACTCTTTTGTTTTCCGAGCCCCAGATGCGACAGTTTTGCTTGTTGGCGAAGCTATCAAGGTGGAAATGGGCCTCATCACTCAAGATGAGTTTTCGATGGAATTCCGGATCATTTTCGTGCATTTCAAGGACCCAATCAGCAAAGACTCGACGTAGTTGATGATCGGCCGGCTTGAGCTCTTGTGTTAACTGCACTTTATAAGCCTTAAGACATAAATGTTTATGCAAAATACGGTGTAATGACGTTTGTGGAATGCCTAATTCCAAAGAACGACGAGGAATGGACAAACCTGGGTTTTCTTCAACACTTTTGGCTACAGCAGCAATATTCTCGACTGTTCTTGAGCGACGTGCACGGGTTTTATTCTTCACATAACTAACTTGTTCCGACATCTCGAATTTTTCTACCAATTTCTGTATTGCGGTCCGACAAGGTGCTTCACGACGACCCAAAAATGTTCGAGTTTCACGAACCGTCTCTGCCACATTTTCACCATTTTTATAGTGAATTTAATAATTTCAATGCGTTGTTGAGTCGTGTGTCGTTCCATTTTTATTGAAATGTTAAAAAATGACAGCTCTAAAAGTGTCATCTACCAAAATAGTGGGCTAATTAAAATAACACCTCTTATTGGAAAACCCTTTATTCTAGATATCTTATCATATCCTTTCCATCTATTCCTCCTATTATTCTGTAAAGCTGTTGGTATTGCTACAGTCAGTTTTTTCGATTTTATGAAAAAACGATAAGGACGTAAATATCCCCTTTTGAAAAGACACTCCTCATTTATTCTTCGTACGTTCAGCGATATAATGGGCGTTTTTCAATTGAAAAACGTATGTCTAAAGGACGGTGATGCAGATCAATACGAGATAAAGGTGATATTGAAGATGACACTAAAATTTTATTGAATTACCCCTGTTATACTGAAATTAACTTTTTCTATATTTAGCTGTAGAGAAAAAAAATATAAGAAAATGTCCAAAATTTAAATTAAAAGCTTTCATTTTATGCTTTCTGGATTGTGTATAATGATGGGAATTAAACAGATGATATTCCCAGATGAGTTCATTATTGCCCACAACAACTTCAGACTTTTTCCAGACTGATTGTTGGGTTTTTGTTTTGATGATATAGCCTACTTTTTGTTTTATAACAACTCGAGTGAGGCCAATTGAATTCATAACTTCTTGAGTTGAAATTAAATGGAATAACCTGCCTAGATACAGAAATATATCTACCCCAAGTAACAATTTTTCCAATTTTTGGTGACTGAAGGTGATGGGTAGTTTTACAAGGGGTATATAATGGTTACTCGGTTATATATCAACTTGACTGGTTTTATAAGAGTTTCATAATATAACCAATTGGTGACGTAGTTATATTAGATTTTTTTAAGGTTATTAATGGTTATCGTGGAAGTAAGTTACTAAAGGTTTTATAAGTTGGTGATAGAAATGTTTCAATCACCGTTCTATATACATAACTTACAGTAACCATTACTAGAAATTATATAAGAAAGTGTTATAATTGTTTATTACGGTATCCGTGGTTACCCTTATATAACTCGACAACGTTTAGTAATTTAGGTGATTTTAATAAAAATTTGGAACTTTCGGTAATACATATACCCACTATAAGATATCGTAACATTTTTTGGTGGCCTTGTAGTAACTACTGTGACCGTTATAAACACAAATGACTTTTAGTATCGAATGTAGACATTATAAAATTATTTTTATTTATTTATGGCGTTTTAGTAACGAACGTGACTGTTATAAAAATTGGAAACTGTTAGTAACGTAAATTTTTTCGTATTTGGCCATTTCAATATGCATTTTTGCTAGGTGTTGGGACAATACACAAAGTAGGTCTTCTTGACCTGTCCCTTTAATTTGCACTTTCATATGATATTTTTTTTTCGTACCTAAAATTATTCACTACACTACCGCGGAGCGTACAACAAAACTTATTATTAGAAGAACATGACACAGACATTTTGTCATTACTTTAAGATATATAACATTATCAAAGGTAACATACTATGACTTAATATTTCTAGAAGTTTTATAAGGATAATTGAGTTTATATAACAGAGCCAGAGTTTATATAAAAGTAGTTGAAGTTTTATAATGGTAATTTGTTCATTTAAGTACAAGCCGCCATTTTTTCATCTGTGCATTGGAGATAAAAAAAAATGTCGGTTAAGACAATTATTTAAATTGCTGATATATGGCTTCCGTTTTAATTTTATATGAAGAAAATACATCATTTTAGATACATAATTTTTCTAAATTATTTAATGTTACTTTTATCAATTGATATCACCTAAGTGAAAATTTTAAATTTTTTCATATTAATTTAAAATAATTAAATATTGCTTATTTCTGGAGCGGTTTGTATTTTTTAGAAGTATTTATATTGATATTCACAGCAAAATTTTAATTGCAGCTAAATTTCACCATGTACATGCCGATAAATTGTACATCTAAGATGTAAAAATATTAAACCCTTACATTATAAAAATGCAGTACAAAAAAATATCGAAATTCTATTTCAAGATAGGTTGGGTAAATATATGTCTTATATTGTTTTATAAAGGTAACGAAAAGTAATTTACCTAACATTTCCATCACTAAAAGTAATCAGTCTGAAAAAATTCCAAGCGTTGTGTAAACGTTACCAACACCATTATAAACAAAATTTATAAAGGTAACCGATACCACTGCTGTGACCAAAGTATATTAATCGAGAATACCCCAGGTTATATAAGGGTTATATAAGAAGTTATATGAAAGTAACCAGAATATTTTTATTATTCATTTTATAAAACTTTTAGTTATATAACGTTACCTAAATCAAGTCACAGTAACCTTTATATAATCTTCCATTTAAGCTCTATAAGTGGTTTACATACCTAAGTTATATAATTTGGTAATGGAAACCTTACGGTTACTAACTACTATATAAAATAAATTTTCTTGGGACGGTCACCCTTATCCCAGCTACTCCCCAATTCATATCCCAACTGATCCTCACCAATAATTAGCTCTTTCACGTTTTGCATATTATATTTTTTTTTACTGACTGTATTAGCCTAAAAAAATACTCCTTCCGAGAATATGCTTACCCTCCTTTTCCATCTCCATCACCATCTCTTTTTTGTTATTGTTTTATTAATTTTCTTGTAAAATTATTCACTTAGATATGCAAAGCTGGAAGACTTTTGAAATGTTTCCAACCACAAAGAGATTTCTTCAAAGTGCTCTCATCGGGAAAAAGGTGCAAAAAATTTCAAATGCACTCATTTGTACAATTTTAATTAGCTGCAGTGCACTGAAAACTTAAAAAGGTAAAAATTTTATGCGTCGCAGTATTTCCTTGAAGAAAAAAAAAAAAAATTCCATCAAAAATAGTCGCCAACAAACATGCAGTGCACATTAACCGCGATTACCGCATTTCATGCTTCAGGAATCCACTCAAAACCGCACTGAGTCGTTACATTAGCATCATTTCAGAAAAGTGCACCCACAGTTTTCTGCTTCGTTCGCAAAGACTTTTTTAGTCGAAAGCTTTCGAAATGTGACATTTCTTTAGAGCCATCGTGTGTGCAGCATCAAGTTGCATTTCTAAGCAAGTCTTCGTCTTTCTAAATCATAAATGCACATATGTAAGTGTATGTATGTATCAGCAGCTCCTTCGGGGATGAGGACGTTAATTGAAGGGGTTAAGGGCTGTTTTCTCATATCAAAGCGGTGAAGACGACGTATCACTTTTTCTGTGCCGAAATAAAAATTTATCTCTCGCATACTTTACCAATTTTCAAAGTCATATGAATTCGAAACTTCAACTCTCAAACGAATCATAAAATTTTCAAATTTTTCCAAACCACTTTTCTTGGTTTTCCATATTTAAGTAGGGATGGGGGTGGTATTGTAGTAAAGTCAATTCTTTTATTTTTTTCCGCTGAAATCAGCCACTCTGGAGGATACGCTTTTAGATATGTTGTTTCACCTCGTTGTGGACTTGAATAACAATATGCTTCAATACGTGAGATGTGAAATTGGTAAGGCGTGATAAAAATTGAATAACCTTTTTGGGGTTATTCGCGCTGGTATCTCACCTCTTTGATTTTCTGCTGTGTATTATTTTTGTTGTCTGCCTTGGTTATATTTATATATCTCCTTACATTATAATCATCAAGTGTTCATATGCCACACAACTAAGAATATATATCGGAACGAACCCGGGTAATTTTGAATTAATAATTATTTGAGAAAATTCAATGTTAAAATCGACAATAAACTCACTGAAGTCTGTCTAGTAATAACGGAATTTGAGCTCTGTAAATGAAATTTCAAAAAAATTTCAAAACACGAAATTGGAAAATTTCAAATTCATTTATAACAAAGTGAATTACGAAAAAGAAGATATTATTCGTCGCCTTCATGAAACTGAGAAATTAATCTTTTGAAATGTAACAATGTTAGGAGTAAACATTTTTTGAGTATCTGAGGTCATTCTTAAAACGAAAATCGGAAATATCTAATATACATTAGCAAACTAATATAAAATAATATTTTCACAAAATAACAGAAAATAGATTTGATTTTCCTAAGTTCTATATGAGTACGACAGTTCAAAATAGCCAAAAAAGCAGATTCCGATTATGGAATGATAACGAAAAATCAATTCTAAACAAGTAAAAAAGCTAGAATTGGTCTAAGACCTTATTAAATTTTGCAAAAAATTATTAAATTTTGCAAAAAAAAATGCAAGTGCTGGTTTTTATGTCATCTGTATCCATGAAGCTTTCATGGAGCAGCATGAAGAAACGTTGTACGGCAGGTGTGGCACCACTTGTCCAGCGCCGTAAGTCACTTAGTTTAGCCACCGTAGTGCTTAAGTGAGATACTAGAAAAACCTTCCATTTAGTGGTGTAGATGATCTGTTCCGTGCTTTTATGTGTTGTGTTTCATGCAGTTACATGTCCTGTTTAGTTTGTTTTGTTAGGGTCTTGCTGCCATCCTTATGGGGAGTTGCTGGCCTGCGTAGCAGGACAGCTCGTTAGATATTGATACGAATTTTTACTATTTTGTAAGATAATATGGTTTAACAAAAAAATTGAAGTTTAATTGAGGGGAAATGGCCGTGTAGGCCCCTATTTGGCTTAAAGTAAACACCATGTACCAAATTTCAGCTCTCTCTATCGATGCGTTCTCAAACAGTGTCCAAATATATACTGGAAAACGAAAGTTTTGTATGGCAATCCCACGAACCCCACGTCTCATTTTCGAACTTAATTTTACTTTTTTTTTTTTTAAAGTCCGTGTACAAAATTTCAGCTCTCTAAGTATACGCGTTCTCGAGTTATCGTGCGCACGGACGGACGGACGGACGGACGGACATGCAAAAATCAAAATAACTTTTAATATTATGAATGGGTCCAATCGATTTTTCTCTACCATCATTATTTCGAGGTGTTACAAACGGAATGACAAACTTAGTATACCCTACAAATTTCATCTAGGGTATAAGAAGCTAAATTAAAATATTTTTAATTATCTCATTTGCTTATTTGCCTACGACTGTACGATTTTGTCAACAATATCATATATCAAGCCATCTCTTCCCTTAACTAATATTCCCCTATCCAACTTGAAAATCCGCTCAAGTATTTACAACTTTCTCTCACCCGTGCGGCTTGAACATCTTTGCTTGCCACCAACCAAAGTGCTTCCTAACCGACCTACGTGTAGCAGTTGTTATATGAATACATGAATTGTTACATTACTCTATCTATATATATGTATATGTATATGTAATAATGTAATATGTAACTACAATAACCAATACCATAAGTAGACTATTCAAGAATTGTTGAGAGCTGACAGTCACGCTGAACCAGTACTGCTGGATAGATCTCGGTAGAGAAGTACAATAAAGAGAATTCTAATTTTCAAGTTGACCGCGTGGTTTTTAATTTAAAACAAGACCTTAACCGTCTACACTACGTACAATTGATGAAAGCACAAATAAATCCACCTCCAGTCGAAACAAATACAGCGTTAATATATCATAAGAAAACATATCCATGTCAATGAAATTAATCTAATACATGCTACCAGTATAGCAGTGTTTGTAGGCCGCATAGAAGCATTTTTTCAATTGCATCCCTTAGGTTTAGAACCATTTCTTATTGAGCGTAGCTACACTGTAAGAGTCGAACGAGCGACAGAGATGTGTGACGTCATAGGTAGATTCTTGACAAGTTCGAATGCCATACATTTTGTTGGATGTTGTTCGATTGTTGATAGAAGCAAAAATAAATCCACCTCCTTCAGGCAGTGGTATCGGTCGTGATATCTTAGACATAGCTCAGACGTTCGAATGCTATACTTTTCGTTGCATGTTGTTTGATTGCTTTATTTTTCATTGTGTTTTTTTTTTTAAAAGGGAGGTAATTTTGTGATGCTTCCCTTCGATAGTTTACAGCAAAGGACATATAAAAAGACTTTCGAGACAATATTTTTTAATGAAAATATTTTGATGAAATTTTTTGTTGTAATTTTTTATTTCCTTTCATTTTCATTTATTTTAATTAAGATACATCGGAAAACCTAAAGAAAGCAATGCTTCCCTGGCTTCCAAAGACGCCACGCCACTGCACTCCATCCCAAATACGACCTTTCTTATCATTGCGCATTAAGGTGTAACCTGGTATCAAAACTAACATATGTGGTATACAGTTATGTAGCCAAGTATCATTTATAAGAATGGCATGGACATTCGAATTAGTGAAAATTAAGCGAAACTCATAAATTTTATTCCGCATACTGCGGGAGTTGAGAAGGCATATATTTAACCCCTCACAGCATCCACATAAAATATTCATCAAGGCTGTCACTCTGCACGGTTCAGCACGATCAGCCGCGATTATGGAATATATGTGTGAGTGTGGCTACGGGTGCACAAGAAATGCATGAAAGTAGCTATTTATTTACATTTGTTCAAACAAAACATGGGATCACTTCTGCAAATGAGAAGAGTAATTAAATTAGAAATGGTGATAAGATATGTAGTTAAATTCAGATATAGCAATATATGAAGTAATTAAAAAAAAATAAGCCAGTTTCTAAGCTACCTACGACTAAATCAATCATGCGACTAATACTAACAAGCATATTTTGGCTAGTAAACTAGATAAAAACAAAAAAAAAAACTGAATAAAACTGTACCCATAGCAATAACTTTACGATCTAAATTATTACATAATCACAATCAGCTCCATCGGGAATCAGTAGCTAATCATACAGTGACAAAATCCATTTTTTAGGAAATAAAGTTCTGCAACTGCTCTTTGATTGTAAGTTTTTCGACATTGACCCCTTCAGTTCTGTTAATATGGAGAAGGCCCTTTCTCGTTCTTGCTGAGACAATTTTTCTCAGTTTTCACAGCTTTAATGCCTCATGAAGTAGATGATTAATTTGTGGAGTCAGGCTTTCGTTGACATATATTGGACTTGGTGAGGAAAAGCCCTACAGATCACTTAATTGGAAGCCCATGCGCCTACTGACAAAAGCTTTTTGCTCCGAGTTGGAGGAGAATTGAACAACTATTGGTATGCTTGTCCACTTCTCCGGTGGCGGTAATGAAGATTTACGGCTTATGCAGAAGGCATCAATATACGTCGACACTGAGAACTCAATCACAGTTGCAATGTTCTTTACTATGTTAAGCACGTACTCATTAGGTAGTTTTGGTATACTTCTAACAACTGCGTTACTCATACGTTGCATTCGATGAATGTCTTCTATTTGTGATTGCAATGAGTTATTGCTGTGTTTGAGAACGACAATTGAATTCTCGCAAGCCACAACTTTATTTTTCATGTACGCATAGCATCGTCAATTTTTGATGTGATCCGAACCTCCATTTGCTGCATCTAAATTTCACAGTTCTAATACAAGTCATCGCGACTACTTCCATTTTCTTTCTCTACATGAAAAATTAACTTGACAGCTTGGGAGGGATGACAACAATCGCTGCCTATGAAGACAGCAAGAGCAAATTTACAATTTGAGATGACTCGGCAGCACGACGTTTTTGCTGCTTTCTCTCAATCAGCTGAACGCTCTCAACCAATGAAAACGATTTGCTGTGGCTGTTGCTGCCGCTGTCGTGCCAATCTAATTCAGGCTTAAGGCTATCAGTTTTATCAAAAATCAGTGTCTCCATTGCTTCTACTAACCTATCCAAAGGATAATTGTCGAACCAGGGTCGCCAGCTTGCGCAATACCAGTACTGTGGATGTTCATGTTGCTCCCTTCCTATGCACCAGAGGTCGATGGAACTTTCTCTTTTCTTTGTCCCTTTTTCGTCATAGTGTTGATTTTTCTATTACCACTTTAAAGAGTCGATATTCACAAATACGAATGAAACGAAGACACCGTAAGATATCTCAGACAGAGACAATCACAAATTTAGAATAGCAATTTGCAAAAGCAAATTTCAGCAGAAAAGGAATTATAATGCACCAGCAAAGACGAATAGTTTAACCGAAACCGCCAAGTTACATAAAAACTATAAAGCTTTAAGGGGGGTTATTACTGAAATCTTAAAAAACACGAAAAGTTAGTACGACTTTGCGTCAAATCTGCGCGTATTATCATGATAAAAATTCCACATGGCTTGAAAACAAAAGCATAAACTTAGGTAATGACGTGTGAAAAATAAATAATTCGGGGTTTTATATGTGTGCAATTTAGAAAATTCTCAAATTCATGAAATATGCAAAGTTTGGTATATAACAACGTAACATGTGGAACATCTAGTAGATAAATTTGTACTTGACTATGGAAGATCTGGAAGTGGAAGAGGAAGTGACGGAGAAAAAACTAGTAAAAAAGTTTTGGTTACTTATATATTTTCTTTGAAATTTGCTATTTTCAGATACGAATAACTATCACAATTATGATAGTATTGGAATGAAAGTTCAATTTGTAACAAAGATCGAACCTTTTTCTGTTTATTCTGAAAAACTGAAATTGTTTAGTGCAATGATAAAGGAAATAAAGTCAGTTAATCATGGTAACGATAAAAATTTGTTGTTTTTATATATTTTGCATACAATTTGGCGTTTATAATTCAGATGGAACTATGTGCATTCGGAAAGCTCTGCGGCGGGCTGTAGTGTGCAGGCTCGGAGAGTGTATGCCGCATTTTCTGCATTACGTATATGAGTGCAGATTTCGCGGAATATTATAAGTTTTATCATTGGTAATTTCTTACCTTTGCTTAGGAGGCGAGAAATTGTTTTGGCAGTTCTCTTTATAATCTATTTTTTTATAATTGTGAGTTACACAGAAAATAGACCAATTTTGCGTTTTTTTTTTTTTTAGTTTTAATGAAATTTTACAGGAAGGTTGGCAATACTGAAAACAGCAATTTTTGTTCGGTCCATTTATAACCAAGATTCGGTCTTTTGAAATTTGAATAATGTGGGAAAATTTGCTTAGTAGATGCTGAGACAACTTACAACTATATGTGCAAAATTCCATATAAAAACGCGGAACACTTTTTGAAAGCTCTTTAACTTTTTATTCAACCAAAGAAAGCTATCATTGCGAAGAATTTATATGACATAATACAGCAAGAGAGAGATAGAATGTGTAGAGCTTTCTACTAGAGAGCCATTAGCTCGTTTTAGTTGGACCGCGTTTTTGTAAGGTTTTGCACATCTTGATGTAAGTTGTCTCAGGTAGATGTAACCTTGTCATCGTATCTCTATGAAATAAAACTTATTTATTGTAGGAAGCTTTGAGGTTTCCGAGAAAAATGAATCAAAGTCATTTTTGTGAAAATTCGCTTTCAAGGATATCGGTTATCCTTGAATATCTCAAAATGTGCAGTCTCGTTATTTTTTATTTTATTATATGGGTTTTAGTGAGGCTGTAGATAGAAGAAAACGGTTGTTGGTAAAGTCAAATCTAGCTCTTTAAAGTAGTTCTTTGGTTATCTAGTTAATAAAATGGTAAAACTGACTTAGTGTGAACATTGCCAATACATATGTACATCTCAGAGCTCTTGGAAGAGTTTTATTTGATGAGCGGCCTTAGTAAAATAAAATTTGCCCAAGCTCAGAGCGCACACATTCCTTTCGCCTCTTGCCTGCTCCTCACGTAAAAAGTTCAAATAAAAAAACTTATGAAAAATCCGACAGCAAATCTAAAATCTCGCAATCCTTATGCAAACCAACTATTGTGCAGATGCCCGAAATGCTTTGGAATACAATGCACACGAATACCACAGCATCATATAGCTTTGCATGTACATATAGTGATTTGTTTCAATTTTCAAATTGCATACTTTTATGCGTTTATGTTCCACTGTGCTTTTGAGAACAAAAATCGTGAGCTTTTTTTTTTGTGGTAACGCACCTTATTTCGCGTTACTGCTATAACTTTAGCGAACATAAATACGCGGAAATTGAACACTATCTTCAGGAAAAGCGGGAGCCGATTTGAAATACGTCTACTCTTTATCAGTCATAGAATTCATTTCATTGAAACTCTGATTCAATTGCTCCTTTTATCTGGCTCTAGTCTCATACATACCAAATTCAACTACCGAGAAATCATAAGATTTTTATAATAGCTAAAAAATCAATACACATGTAATAAATAGTTGTTTCAATTTTCACAAATCAAGATTTTAAACTTGGATAAACTTAATTACGAAGCAATTTAAATACCTTCCGCAAGTAAAGAGACATTGCACTCCATTAATGTCTTTAGCTAATAACAAATTCATAAATTACTAGAAACAAAATAATTTACAAAAGCCCATCTATAAATCTTTGCTGTGGCAAGTAAGAAGAGGATTAAGTCCACCTGTGGTCAGATATAAACCAGACAACAAATGGTTACTTGCACGCAAAGTCTAAACATAACGAGACCACTGAGAATAGTTTAACTTGTCCGAGGAAATTTAAGTGGGTAATATACCCCCGAAGTTGTTCTGTAGGCTTGAGTTAAACTATGACTTTGCTAATGTACTCGCAATTTATGTTATGTGCTTTATTATTTCTGCTAAAGTTAATTATTTTGAAGAGATTATTAGTGTTGGTATATAAATAACTAAAGAGAGAAAATTAAGTGAACGTTTGCATTTTTCCATGTGGCAGGAGGGTAAATTGGTAATTTGGTTGTTCCTATGTAATTAGCTCAATGAAAAAAAGATAAGATTCTCCCAAAAAATAGAAGATAGAGTTTAGAATGTCATGGTAGGTATAGAAATTTGTATAACACATATACAGGGGGTCCCAGACTAATATGACTATATTTTGCCAAATAATTCCCCTCTCGTCCAGACAAGTAAAAGGTTGTATAGGGGGGGGGGGGAGATGGTAAAAAATTTTAAGGGTCGAAAGTACAGCCTATTTGCGATCAAACATTTTTTCGAGTTCGCACTAATTTTGAAGTTATAGGCGATTTTCGATTTTTTCGAAATTTTGAATCTTAAGTCACATTTTTGACCATAACTCAGTTCAGGTTGCTCACAGAAAGACCCTTTTTTTGTGTTTTACTCGTAACATCACATGTTCTCATTCGGTGTAACTCGGTTTTGGAGACGTTCACACATAATGGCGATTTGTTGCCAAAACATTTTTTCCGTCAGAAAATTCATTTGTCTTCAAAGTCATAAATATCGGAAAGTAACTATGTTGTGTAATGTAGCTGCAATCGATAACTACAACTATATTACGGCATTTAGGTGGACAGTGTAGCGGTATGAAAAGAAAAGATATGTGTGCTTATGTTTAATGCTGTATTTATTGAATAATTCTAATATGAAACACTCCAATTTATAATTTCACTAATTTAATTCTGTTTATTAATTGTTCGATTGCATATGTAGTTATTATGCCGTATTTTGGCATATATTTAACTAAATGCAATTTGTAGCCTTTTTTAGTTTTACGCGTTATACACTTATTTTTTAATTCACTTTGCACTTATTTTAACTTAATTACTTAACTAATTTGTTTCATTGCATGTATCATTAAAATGCCGGAAGCTGGCATATGTTTAATTTTTATGCAAGAAACTTACTAAATCTACGCACTAATTTAACACAATACTATCTGTAGAACAAAAAGAACCCAAAACTTCCTGTCCTTTGCCAACACCCACTGCACACAAATTTTAAGCATGTAAAAATATTGTACCTTTAATATGGCACGTTTTATTTTATGCTTATTTGCTGAAAATTTAAAAAAAAAACTATTTGCTGAGAAAAACTTGATTGAAACTACACTTGTGATCGCTGTCGAAAAACTGAGAGAGATCTTAGGAATTGCCCCCTTTTTATAGGCTCTAAGCGGCCATTTTGACATACGTTCCACAAGAAAAATGCAAATTAAGCATACTTTTCGACTTTGCTTGACTTGTACAATTATCTCAACATGTGTCAATTTCCCATCTACTAATTTATTTTAAATTATCCATGAATTTTCGTAATTTATTTTATTAAATATTTTAATTTTTCTGAAATTTATCAAGATGGCGGCTTCCTGCCATATTATGACAATTTCCAATGTGGAACGCAAATATTTCTCATTTTTCTTGCATCTCGTTTTCGCATCTTTCTCTTTCCCACTTATTATGGGAATTTAATTTACCTTTTTTCGCGAATATTTGCTTACCTGGTAACTTTCGCGGTTTTTAAGTATTACCAACAGGTAGCGCGCAGCCAATTTCATCCAATTGACTTTCTCGCGAGTCAATTTGACAGTCGCGATCGCGGTATTTTGTTGTGAAAGTTTCGTGTTTGTTTATGTGTTTTTTCGGACAATTTATGGATTAATAATCCAGGTAAGTTCATTTTATTGTTTGTAAATGTTTATTTTTTAATTATTGTGAGTTCCAGCATGAACAATTTGCAAGAAATATGCAAATTATGCAAAATTGTTCATGTTAGCAAAGTGATTTTTGAAATGTCAACAATAGTACAAATTGTTGCATTTCACTAATTATAATGTATGTACGTGTTGCAAGTTTTTATGTTTTGCATATTTAAACATATTTGCATGTTTTGCAAATGTTTATTATGCAGAGCATATGAATTTTGCGACGAAATTTCAATGTTTATATTTGCATGTGTTTGTTGTTGTACTGCCAAGAAATTCGTTTTCTTGGCAGTCTTGCATGAAACTACCTGTTTGAATAGTTTTTATTGTAATGTTTTATCAAGTTGATTACTTTAAACTAATATATGTAATCTCTTTTCATTTCAGCTGAGTTGACTGGATTTTCAGGACCACCATTTGTGAACTGGACCCGACACAGATAGGGAAGTAATAATTACATTGTATATAAAATTCTAATATTTTATTATGTTTCAGGTGTGCTCAACAAACTATGACAACAGATGATCCGGTTCTCATAGAAAAAATCCCTCATTTATTATCTTTTATAAAAGTACAAGACGATTAGTCCGCCTTAAGTATTGCCAGAGTTACAGTAAAAATTTGCCTGCAACATACCTTTCATAACTTGAGCAAAATTAAATTGTTTTGGCAACAAATCGCCAATTTTTCCATTATGTGTGAACATCTTCAAAACCGAGTTACACCGAATGAGAACCTGTGATATTACGAGTAAAACATAAGAAAAACGGTCGTCCTGTGAGCAACCTGAACTGAGTTATGGTCAAAAATGTGACTTAAGGTTCAAAATTTCGAAAAAATCGAAAATCGCCTGACAAAACTGAGGAAATGAAATGAACAGCAAAATATGTTCTGATAGCGCTTAAAATTCACCCACTAAAACTTAAAAAAAAAACCTTTTTCAATTACGCAATTAACCCACCTCACGTTAATTGCTTTCGCCATCTATAAATAGATGTGACATTAAAGTTTATGGCAATACTGCTGATGCTGATATTAAACAAGCAACAGGTAACCAACTATATGTATAATCGACGAATTGAATTTTATACTAAAATTAACAAAGTAATAAATAATAAATTGAGTTTATTAATTAAAATTAAAAATTCATCATGACATTAAATAAAATTCGTGTGCCTCCATTCAAGCCAATAAGGGAGAAACTTAATTACACTGAATACATCCGCAGCATTACGGCATTTATGTAATTCACGCAGTTGAAATATGACGCATTCCGGCGTGTTTCAATTAATGAATGACAATAATTTACATTAAACAGGGAAATTTTGGTGGTATTTTTCGCCATGTGGCTCAGTAAAGGATTACTTTTTCCAATTTCCTCGTAATCTCAAAGCGGCGACGAACGCTTGAATTGAACAATTGAACGTAAATTTTCCGCAAAGCTTCTTCTGTATAAGGCCAATCAGGGGTAGAGACAGAGAGGCGGGTATATGGATGGTATAGAATAATAGCGAAATCTCGATGCAAATACGGTGCAGGTAATTACACCAATAAATCGACACCAAAACTGCCACAAAATGCAATTAAACTAATCGCCAAGGATTAGGGGCTTATTTTCGATTCCGAGGATCATTTGCATGCAGCCATGCGAATTCTGTGCTGAGCTTGAAATGTGCTTAACATTTTGTCCCCCCAACCCTATCCCCTACCGTTTCAAATGCATTACATTTACATTGCGGCTATTCAACGCTAAAAGCGTAAATTCCGTTTTAAGGGCTCTCAGAGTGGACTAAATTTTTTTGGTGGAATTGTGCTGTGTAAGTGCTATTTTGGAGAATCTAACCGTGAGTGGCTCAATTTGTAGGAGAGTTGAGAATAATTTGTAAAACACTTCTGCATAATACTTTCAATATTGAGTGATGTAAAAGCAATGGAACTCCTAGTTAGTCCTAGTTAGTCTTCTCAATATCATTTGTGGAACAATATTCAGATTGACTGGCTTAAGTTAAATAAAAACTGTGATATATGGCATCATATGGATAAAAACTAGGTGAAAAAAATTCTTGCACTTTGTAAATACTGGTGGCTGGCATTTTCTCTCTTAAATTTTCTTCAGCATTGTATCTTCGAAACGAACTGAGTAAAGGGTGCAAACACAATTCTTCCGTTTCGATTCGATTCGTATAAATGTCAAATTTGTTGATATTAGACATCCCATAAGTGCAATTGGACACATTACACCGAAATAAATTGAAATAGAGAAGTTGAGCAAATTTGAACTTTTCCGGATGACATAACCTAGAAAAAGGATATGCTTAAAGATATGCTTTTACTTAAAAATGAAGAGTCTTTTATTGAAGATATAAAAAAATATGTGATAGGTATTATACGACAGTTGTGTTCGCATGAGGTAAGCGGACCGGATCGAACCGAATCGAAATGGTGGAATTATTTTTGTTATAATTACTGGCCAATGAATATTCAATCAAATTCTTGGTCTTAATCTTCTTCTTATTTAATTAGAATGTATTCCGGTTTTTCATAGATCTCTATCTCCTCCCATAGTCTTTCACCTTAACAAATACATAAAAGGGTATCGTTGAATAGGTATTCGAACTGGTTACCAGAAAAACATATTTTCGATATCGAAATTCGGAAAATGCGTAGTATAGTCATATATAAGTTCACAAGTTTTTTCTATTTCCTGAATTTTTGCTCATACTTATTTCATATTTACTTTAAATTTTTTTTTAAATCCCAATCGGCTCTAAGTTTTTTAAAAAAATATAAATCCTCAATTTTTTTTTTTTTAAAGGAAAGGAATTTGAAAAAATGATTTTTTTTAGACTTTTACTTTATAACTATACCATTGCCACCTGAATTTTATGAAAATTCATATTCGTATGAATTTGTCAAAGCAATTTCGAAAACTTTAAAATTTCGAAATTCACAAGCTTTGGTTATGCTTTTTTTTTTATATAAAATTCAATTTAAATAATACTGTTTTTCCATTTCAAAAGAATTTTATAAGGGTTAACTTTCATCCGCTCATAATAATTGTCTCGTGGAATTGAGCTACATAAATATGGCGTTAAATTTTCATTACAGGAAGGTGAAATTTCTCGCAAGATTTTTACACACTGTGTGTGTATATAGGAATTTTTTTTGCTCTGTTATTTTGTTGTTGGCAAATAATGATAAAAGTAGAAAGCAGCAACCGTAGAAAACTTTAGCTTGAAGTTTGACGACGCTACGTTGTTTAGTATTTATTTGGCTGCCATAATAGTGACAAATGGAAATATTGGTCATCCAGATGTTATACAAAACTTTTACTTAAAAGACCTCAGTCCAACCAATATAAAAGCGGAGCTATATGCTACTCTGGGGGAGTCTACTTCTTCATTTACAAATCTAAAATATTGTGGGTAACAGAATTTAAACTAGGCCGTACGAGCTTCAATTAAATTACAAAAAATTGTTTGCAATCGAGAATCGAGGTAGAATTTATAAAGTGGTGTCTTTGGAAAACCATATTGGTACCGTTTAGATCACCACACAATAATAATCTTCAATTGTGTTAATCATTGCATTTTTCTGTTTGGTTAAATGAGATTCAAGCCTTGTCTTGGCAAATAGCTTTCATGTTTTTTTTTTTTTAAACCTCTGTCGCTTTCTTTCCTCTATACACAAGTTCGTCCTTTGTAGCATCAAGCGAAACTTTCTGTCGAGCCGTGATTTTTTATTTGCAAACCTCAACACAATAATAAAGCAAGATAAAGCCAAATAGTAAACTGAATAAAGAAAAATGACAGTTTTGATAGCAAAAAGCAATTGAAAAGAAGTAGTTGACGTGGCTGAAGCCTTCCATGTCGAAATAATTTCCAGAGAATCAATGACCATCCTTGTCGCACAAAACGCTTTTGTCTTTATTCTTCTTCCTTCTTCTTCACAAAATTACAAATTTTCTTTACAATTGGCGTAATAAATAACTTCAAAATTAAATTTCAATAAAAAAAACAACGAACACTAAATTTCCAATATTTTTTTGTATGCTTAATTACAAATAAAACATAATTGTAACTTACATCGTTTCTTTCAAACCGTGGTCTATTACAAAAAAAGTTGACGGCTATCATTAACAAGAAATGTCCTAAGAATTTGATTTAAATTTGGGTTTGTTCAATGCAACATGAAACGCACTACAACTGATTCAACCAACGCTGTTTACATTTTCCGTCGTAAAGTTTCTAGATTAACTAAATTAAGGTGCGTTTACTTGGAAATAATTTGCGAGAGCTGCTGCGTCACTACTTCAGAAGTAATATGTGCGATTTAATGCGCCTAATTTCATTGCTGTTAAATTTGTATCACGCCGATGTTAAAACGAGGAATTTTTTTTTCTTTCGATCCATGGGAGGGGTTTCAACCTTCAAAACCCTTCCGTGCACACGGGCCTGTCCCATCAAACCTTCTGCCCACTTCATCTTCCCCTTCACCTCACCTTCCCTTCCACCGCAACACCTTCTCTCTAGTTTAAATAAAAAATATTATTCGAATAGCATCTAAGCATCTCACCCAAAGCCTTCCTTTTGTTTATTTATTTTTGTATTAAAATCTAATCATATGCAATTTCGCATTTCAAATCCGTTTACTTTTCAAAAAGTTCAGTTATCTTATCCCTACCTATGGAAGAACAGTCGAACAGTGTACATAAATTTCCATGCGGATTACACATCTGATACATATACGGATATAAGAAAGATATAATAGTGAGTGTGAGCCTCTATCCGCCAAGGTATTGATTATACACAAGCCACTGATATCCTTGTTGTTGAAAGTTTTTCAATCAGAAATCGATAGCATAGAAACGTGCATTCGAATCGATTTTCAAAGAGACTATCTAAATTCCGACAGACAAGCCGCGATAAAGTCATAAACATTTACATCAAAGTTGGTTTAGGACTGTAGGAAGGTCCTGCCTCTACTATCAACAGAAAACAAGATTTTTTTTAGCTATAAGGTCCATAATATGATGGACGTAAATGTTATGAGATTACTGACGTTCTGATTAGAAAGGACGCAGAAATGTCACTCACCAACCTCAAACCCTTCTGTGGCCTTACAAAAAAGTAGGAGAAGTCATGACCGAAATATAAAAGGCTCACCATCTAGCTATACAATGCGAGAACTTTCTTGACCTGAGAAAGAGTTCATTAAATTTTCATAAAAGGACTCTAAAAAAAGGCATAAACTATAGAAAACAGCATATCCGGATATTTACTAACCTAAAGACTGACCTTCGCCCACCTCAGTTCATACATGTATTTTTAAAAAATATGAGTAAAAAATTTTATTTACTCCTCCTGCTACAGATCAGCATGCATACAATTCACCCACTATACGTCATAATTAACAACATTGCATTGTTTCAATCTTTTCTTATACATTTCCAGGAAATGTCTCCTGGACGTCTTAATCTGATCTGAGCATCCATCTTAAGCACACCATGGTCCTAGATAATTCCTTGACATTTATTTTGATTACCCTCGACATTCATTTCTATTTGCTACTTTTTATCACATCGTTCAACTAAGCTCCGTAATCTTTGGCCAAATCCTTACAAATAGCCCAAGAAATGAGTGTTTATCAAGGCAGATAGAATGTCAGCAGGTTACATCAATGATAGATGTCCTTATGAACTATGTCCAGCAGAGAAGTATATAAAAGCAAAAGCGAAAACCGTCAGAATAGAGCTTTTCCCATTAATTTATGTCATCATCCCGTAATCCATAGATTCTGGAATCCTTATTTCTCTAAAATAACGAATTTCAGTTATTTTGATTGCTGCTCCTTTATTTATCCTACGAAAAAAAAAATAAAAACCAGAGACACGAACACTGAAAACTTACCTTTCAGTCTTTATCCTACCTAACACCACCCGGTAGCAGGAATCTCCCTGTGTTAATCGCAAGCATTCAAGGTTTTGTGGCACGCAACCCTTTAATTGAGCTTTTGTGCGCCTTAAAGTGGAATGGGTGTTCTGAACGAATAAATTTCCCGGAAGGGAGCTATGAATGGAGCCGTTAGAGGTAATTTGGTGCAGCGTTCTGGAAATTGGGAGATAAAGGGTTCTCATATACCTAGGCACTAGTGAGAGAGAGCTTCAGATTTATTAGGGATGAAATGATTACGTGACACTTTAAATTGTTTTGTGCAAATGTTTAGCTTTAGGTTTTAATTAGACCAAACAAATTTCAACAGAGAGAGATAGAGAGAGTGAGAAAGAGAGAGAGAGGGACAGGGAGAATATGTATTTATTACGCTCACTTAACTGGAATATTTTCTGTAATGATTGCCTATCCGAATAAC
The DNA here is from genome assembly GCA_963924295.1 of Dioctria rufipes. Classification (NCBI taxonomy): domain Eukaryota; kingdom Metazoa; phylum Arthropoda; class Insecta; order Diptera; family Asilidae; genus Dioctria; species Dioctria rufipes. Next base: position 56,791,477 of record OZ002742.1, read on the forward strand.
CCTTATTGGAGCAGCCGCCTGTCCCCTTGTGCAATTTTATGTTTTATTTACTGAAAAAATTAGGTTAAATTCACATGACTAGAAATGCTTTGAGCTTAAATTCTGCTATCTATAGATATTCGCGCTATTTAGGGGTGTTTTGAAACCCTGAATAGTTCCGAATTGCGTTAATTGCGTAATTAATTTTAAGAGTTCATTCGTCTTTATCTCAAATGATTTAATTAATATTCTGCTTTTAGAGATAATTCAATTGGATATCAATGCTGGAAAAATTAATGGAAATTATTGGGAATTACTCTCTAGGATAACAAGTTTTAGTATCTCTTAATCAAACAATAATCATTACGTATGACAGATTTTACACATATGCAAAAGATTTTGATTTATAGAGACATAAGGAGTTCTGGGTAACAGAAAAAGCTGACAGCTGCTACCAGGGCCGGACTGGGTCATCAAATCGGACCGGGTAAATAATGACAAGCCAGCCCCCAAGGGTCTTCAAAAATGACTTGTTTATAAGGGGCAAATAACCCAAATTATTAGTCTGAGCACAAAGAGAGCAAGACAACGTTTTCTATGTGTATTGAATTCGATGCTAAATAAGAAGAAAGAAAGAAGAAATTTATACAGGAAATATGTGTATGCACAGAATATGTGTAAGAGCGGTTGGCAGTTTTACACTTAAAATTAAAACTAAACAAGTAGAAAAGCAAGAATTGTTCTACGACCAATTCTTATGATGCCCTAAATGAATGCCCGTATAAAATTTCGTATGGTCACCCATCTATGCAAGTTTGATTTTTGAAGTGGTTTTTCGCATATATTTCTAGAACGGTTTATCGGACAGAAAACTTGATTATAAGAAATTTTATAGGATTTCGTATTATGAAGAAGTTTTTAGTACAATAAAAATGTCTAGGACTGATAGTTTTCACAGTATATGTAAAAAACCTATATACCTTATATGGCAACACCAAGAAACGGTTGCCCGATTTAGTCCACTTTTGAAATATTATTTGCTATTATTATGAAAACATCATGTACCAAATTTCAGCTCTCTATGTCAATTCGTTCTGAGGCAGTGTCCAAATAAATAGTGGAAAACGAAAGTTTTGTATGGCAACCCCACGAAGGAGTTACCCGATTTGTTTCATTTTCACACTTAATTTTACTTTTTTGTTAAAGTCCGTGTACAAAATTTCAGCTCTCCAAGCTTACGCCTTCTCGAATTATCGTGATCACAGACAGACAGGCGGACGGACGGACGGACAGACGGACAGACGAACGGACATGCAAAAATCGAAATAACTTTTAATATCATGCAAGGGTCTCTAATACATTTTGCTCTACTAATCATTATTTTGAGGTGTTACAAACGAAATAACAAACTAATTATACCCTTTAGATTTCATCTAGGGTATAATACAACAGGGTTTCTCTATGGAAGCAGGATCCGAGAGATCAACAATTTTACTTACACAGCTATAACAAGAGTAAGGCAAGTGAAGCAGACGTTGAGCCGGAGGGGCGTTGCTCGTTAAAAGAAAATTATTGCGGGCGAAAAAAGTAGCATTAATAACATTTTCCTTTGACAAATATAATTATTTTTGAGTTTTAACTGTTAAATAAATGTTTTGCTTTCGATTTGAATTTATCCGCTTGACAAGGCTTGTAACCTTCCGGCCAGTCATATCTACCTCTCAGCGTGACCGCTTCTCGACCACTAAACTCAGCGAGACAGATGACTGATCATGGCTACTTTATGTCCCTTTTAAGGTTGTTGTGGGACAATGGAGGTTGATCTTTAGGCGAGCACGGTACAGGCTTCTTGCCGGCTCAAGCTCAGGGCTGGGGTAAGTTCTTACTCGCTGTTCAACCACCTATTACTGTACCGCTCTAGAGGAATGATTAAAATAGAAAGAAAACAAGATGAAAAAAAAAACTGAAATATAGGAATACGGACCCCACTCTGAATGATAGGGCCCTCTCTATTACTTGAAACCCATCCCACCGCCCCACTCACCAAACTCATAGGATCGATTGCCAACTACATCCGCCTCCTGGCATCTCGATCCTCCCAAAACCCCAACTGGACCCAGCACCAAACGAAAACTAATATTTAGCCTATTGCCATGTTATTTTATTTAGAACTCAAAGACAAAAACACAAAAAAAAAATAAATAAGGTAACAAGTTACGCTACGATATACAGAATTGTAGATCCATATGTATCTAGATATTAAAATTTTTCTGCTATTCGGGTTACATATCTATATATCAAAGAAATAGAGGAAAAAAAAAGAACAATTTAGGAAAGAATAAAATCACTTACGCTACTAAAAAAAATCTTTACACTATTACAAAATAAACCCATAAAAAAAATTATGCTATCATATAGACTAAATTCAGAAAAAAAAAGAAACTTTACACTACACTATTAACTCCATACATGAATATTCAAAGACAAATCAACTTAAAACTGAAAACATTACGCTATATGACAGTACATATACAGGTTACATATCATAAATAAAGCAAAAAAAACTCAGAAAGAAAATTTCACTATTGTAGCCTATATATGCTCTTCGAAGATAAGAAAAGAGAAAAACAAAAAAAAACAACCGACTATTCTCAAATGATAAGTGCGTACTTACATAACAATCCCCCCGGCGATGAAGCGCTTCAGCGACCTGGTGAACATTGCTGAAAAAAAAAAAATAAAAAAAAACCAAAGGGAATATTCGGGTTGCTATTGTTGCTCTTCCTTTCCTTCTTCTTTTTCTTCTCGTTCCCTAACTGATCCCCTATCTTCCCGCGACGGTGATTAACAGATCGGTGGATCCGTGGAGAGAAATAAATCCGAGAAGGCTTGAATGCTCAGGGAGGTGGGTGCGAGATCTGGTCTCCGGTAAGTTCTGGCGTACTTCACTGCCGATTTTGCTTTCTTGGATTCCCACAATACTGGTCCAGACTCTGTCACCTGGTATATGTATAAGTAAAAAAAAACTTCACTGAGGAATTACACTCTCGACAGAAAAGTAATTTCACCTCACCTTATAGCTCAGAAAGAAGGCTTATATCACGCTTGGTGATAGTTGGGTGCAACCACAAAACAAATTGATTTTAATGAACTTCCCGTGTCGTCTACTATTACTGGAAGTCTTTTAACCTTTATACACACGCACAGAAGCCCGAGTTCCGATATTTATTCAAAACCACAACCGAATTTATTCTGGTACTTTGTGCGATTTTAGTACCTTCACTTCACTATTTTATCTTTGTTAATAAATTGCTAGCCGCGTGCCAGGTTTAGATGAGCGACAATTAAAAAAAAACCCCAAATTCAGAGGCTTGAGTTGTTCCCGGGGAAGTTCTTACTTCCAACGACTCACTTTACAATGTGAGGATCTCGATCGTCGCATGTCTTGATTCCCCAAAGAAGCGATACGAGGTAAATGTTCTAAAGTGCATTGCACTTTATCGATCAGCACCTTTTGTTGGGTGATAGGAAGTGCCTCTCGAATTGCACTTTGTTAAGCGCAGTTTTTCTTAACAAAGCCAATTTAATGCGTGATTTCTGAGGGACAGAAAAATACATATTTTTTTATTTTTTTATTTTTTTTTGTTGAGTTTTAAATTCAATTTCCGTTTGAACTCAATTATTTCGCCTTTCGATGCGAAAATGAAATTAGTTTCTTTCTTCTTTCTTTTCATTAAGAAAACAAATTAGTCGTTTAATCAAAGTCTGGATTAAAATGAGACTGACCAAAAATGAATGATTAACCCCCAAGAAAAAAAATAGATATTTTTTCCTAATAGAGAGATTATAGCCGTTACAGGCTGAGGTTGATTCGTGATCCTATGGAAGAAATTTTTCCAAAATTTTCTAACGATATTGTTATACCAGCAAACGCTAAAGAAACAAGAGAAATGAAGCGACTCGAACTTTTTGAATCACAAAATGATGAGTGATTTCAATATTGCCACAAAACAAGAGCTTCGTATACCAATTTTTGAATCGATTGATGTTCTTTTATTCTAACTGACGAGGAGGTATGAAATGTTGGATTCCTTTCTGGCGATCTTATTAGCAAAATGTACGCTGATAGTCTGAGAAAAACTGGTTTTGGATTTGTTTCAAAAAATTCACAACTATAGCCACTGTTAAATGTAATGTATGCTACTTGTAAAGTACTGTCACTTAATTGACAGTAGAAATAGGTCAAGAGAAAGTTATCTAATGTGTTAACTTTCTGAACACTCTCCAAATCTCTGTTCCTCTTATGGAACAGAAATTATCACCTGAAAATAAGAAGTACTCAAAGCTTGTTATAAACTATTCACTTCACCCTAACGTAACTTCCCATAAGTTACGCTAGAGCAAGTATTTCCTGAATGATGTCGCTCAATTTTAAGTTGGTGCGTGTATATTGATTTACAGCGTAACTTCCAATAAGTTACACTGTACAGTGCCGATTGTCTTCTGTTTACTAATCAAACTCTGAAAAAGAAAGAGAACACTCAAGTAGCACAAATGACATTTAGGTGGCGTTAGTGTAGCGGTAAATGAAAAGATATCATTCGGTTGTTCATTTATCTACGTTTATTTCTGGATGAATACTTCTAAATTAAAATTTGATTTCAAACTAAATGAAGCTAAAAACTTAACCCTATTGCAATTCACTTATTAAATTTAGATATGTATTGAATTGTGTTAAAAAAAATCGATTTCAAACAAAAATTCTATATGTTACTTGCTCAAATTCCTTATTACTAATTCTATTAGCTACAATTTAAATTTGACCCTTTCGCTTATTATGAATTTCTCTTATATTTTTTAGCTGAAAATGAAATGTGTTTTATTAATGGTATCGATGAGTAACCAATTATCAAGCAGTGTGACGTTGACCCGTGTGGGCAAAAAGTCACACTTTGATTAAATGATCACCTAACCGATAAAAAGTCAAATAATTATCAATTCTCAATAAAAAATTAATTATGTTCAATCTCAAAATATTTTCTCTCACTAGATAAATTTGGTTGTGTGCACTTATTAGTAGTGTAAATGACATGAAATGCATGCGTTTTACACTGTGACAATAATTACCCTTTACCAAGTACGTATCTAGAAATAAAATACCTTGAGTTGCCCGCAACTTGTGTTACGACGAATTCATTGAAATTTGTAAAACAAAAAAAAGCACAAAAAATTGATCAAAAGAAACTAAAAATGAAATTGAACTAGAAAAAAAAATAATAATTATTACAAGCGAAGAAAAAAATTGTATGTTTTATATGATTACCGAAAATTAACTTTATATCAAATGAACTCTAACTTTATTTAACCCACAAAAAAGAACTCTAAAATATCACTGATGGCGAAAACTTTTGCAAATCGGATGCACTGTAACTAAAGCACTGTGAACCCTTTAACAGCTGTTGAAAAATAGAAGACTGAGAGAACGAAAGACCTCCTTTTTATAGAAAAATTCGTTCCATTTTCGATGTCCATAAAGTGAAATATTGAAAATTTTCACTTAAAATAAGGACTAATGACCTCAAACTTAATGTCAATAGGTAGCAAATTTCCTACTCTACAATTTGACATTTTTCTCGTAGAGATTAATTAGAAATTCGATGATTTTAATGAATTTTTATGATTGCTGAGAAATTTGCTATAAAATTTCACTTCGGTACGTTTCCCTCTCAACGTAATAGATTTTTCTGACATTTGTAGTATTTTTTGTCTTTTTCCCACTGTGAGTCTCTTTTGCACTCATTGTGGGAAATACATTTATAAAAAATCGCGAATATCGCGTTTTCCGTGCAAAATATCGCGCAACGAACGTCGCCATCGAGATCGCGGTTCGATTTTACCCGGTCTTGATATGTCAAACGTCGCGGTGACATAAAGTTAGAGCTGTTCGGCACAATCGCGCGCGGGTGCTAACAAAGTTTTGTTATGTATTTTTTAAGGTGTTTTTTAGTGTTTTTCAGGTAACAGCATCATCATCAGGGATAGCTTTACATCAGGTAAGCGTATTATGCATTTATTGTATTTATTTAGCTTGTAGTTTACGATTTTTGTAAATTTGTGGCAAATGTCAGGTGAGTGCTTTCGTGGCATTTTTCACCTTGTTTGTCCACAACTATTTATCATAATCGTAATAATTATGTAGTTAAAAGTGTAATTGAATACTTTATGGTGGCTTGACTACATAAAACATGAAATTACATATGTTTTTACACAATATAATAATTTTTTGTGCAATAAATATTATTTGCTATTTTTCACATGATCAATTGTTGCTCAACTTTATACAGTCAGTTGATATACCACGTCAAAATAGTGTAGTGCAAATTACATAAGGTTTGTTGAGAATTTTATTGATCAGGCTCCAAAACGAGTTGTTACGGCTCTGTTTGGTTTTGGAATCTTTTTGTAACCGCTTAGAAATTCAATCGCTCCTTTACTTATTTCTATGGCCCAATATAGGAACAAAAACAATGCCACTGCTTCACCAAATGTGGAAACATTCGGGCTGTTTCTAATATTTGGGTACTTTCTTACACTAGAAATTTGTCATAAGTAAGGGCTGACTGTAATATACCATGACCATTTATATACTCTACTTCAAATTTGATTTTACATGAAATAAAATTACTTTTTCTTTTTTACAATTAGAAAATGAAAACAAAATTTAAAAATTGTTTTATATTTGCTCTTCAATTTCGAATTTGTTTTAAAAATACACATAGGAATAACAAACCTTTAAAGGCCTTGTTGAACCCTTCTGATAAAAATCACATTTTCCGTGCGTTTTTCGAAATAAAAATGATATGATGCAAAAGATAATGTAAACCGCTTTACAAAAAAGTGAATGCTTTTAAAGCCACGCGCAAGCCAAATTTGCCAAATATAATGCTATCTAGGAAACACCCACTTGCCTCCGCGTCCTGACAGTGTTTATAAGTTGTAGGACATTTCTGAGTAATTATCTAAATAGCTTTATTGTATTAGGCTTTTAGGTTATGCAATAAAGTACTTTTTTAATTTCAATAGCTCTCCTTCTACCGCAGTCGCAACATTCGTCCAGAGTACGTGTTGTCACGTTAATGTGGAGCCCACCAACCCAAAGACCACCGGCCCATCGGGCTAGCGCCCGAACGCCCGTACTGCCAGTCCGGCTCTGGCTGCTACCTTAAATATGAAATTTTAAATTTAATTTTTGAAAAAGCAAATTATATAAATTGTTCCGTTTTTTAGAGGAGTCTCGTGTGCAATCAAAGGGAATGAGGGGCTTGAATTCTTAAACCAAGATATTTACAGAAGAACTCGATATGTTAACAGAAAATTTACCTTCGAATTTCTCCAAACAGCTTTAAAAAGCCTTTGAAGAAACTCCTCCTAAACGAAGCATCTGAAACGATTGATTTAAAAGTGATTTTTAGAAAAATAGCGATACAAAATTGTCACTCAAAAATACGACGATGATGTTTTTTTATTTTTATTTTTACAAATAAATAGAATACTTTAAGAAAACATTAAGGGAGCAATTTCAAAAATTTCTTTATGCAGTGGTGATACGTGAAATGAAAATTAACCAATTTCCATAAATATTTTATGGGTAAAAAATTGTAAAATAGCAGAAATTTCCAGTTTTTTAAACGTACACACAACAAGTGCACAGATATCGTTTTGGAATTGAAACTCGCATTAAAAATATCTCACCGAGGAAGACTACATTAAGTCAGCAAAAATTACACAATGGGAATTCCTTCGTACCTCTTTTTGAACTAGTTTTGCGCTTATATTTTTTTAGAAGGGTTCTTCGGACAGTAAAAATTAACCAATTTCATACGATTTCATATTCTGAAGAGCATTTGAGTAGCCGTTTAGGTTATTTTCACAGTTTACGTAAAAACCTAAATTTTTATATGGCAACACTAAGAAAGGGTTGCCCGATTTAGTTTATATTTAAATTTATTTTCACTTTTTTATGAAAACGCTGTGTACAAAATTTCAGCTCCCTATACTACTGATATTCGGGAAACACTTGATAGAGATAACAAGGATACCCTGTTTTATTAGACTTCTCAAAGGCTTTTGATAGCATTAACCACTTTAAATTATTGCATAAATTGGCAGTGCAATTTAGATTTTCCCGCTCTATCAGTCATCAAAAGTTTTTTGTTAAGTCGAACGCAGCAAGTGAAAAGTGGCAACCATCTCTCTGACCCGATATGTCTGTATCGTGGTGTACCACAAGGGTCTATCCTCGGACTATTTCTATTTAGCCTCTATATTAATGCTTTACCGGATATGATACGCAACGCAAACATACATATGTATGCAGACGATGTTCAAATTTTTCTTTACTGCCCTGTTGGTCTATCCGAGGATTGTATCCTCAAAATCAACGAGGATCTGCAGCGCATCCATGACTGGTCTGTGGTAAATGATCTTGCCTTGAATGCAAACAAATCAAATTACATGATACTCCATAGGCGAGGCTTGGATCAATCAAACTTTCCCCCAGTTCTCTTAAATAATAATCCCTTGCCTCACTTGGAGAGAGTTAGAGATCTTGGGGTAATGCTCAACTCTCACCTGACCAGCTGCGATTATGTTAACAGCATCCTTGGTAAAGTATATGGTACACTTCGTAAACTTTGGTGCTCAGCGGATTTTCTCTCGGTAGTTACCAAACTCAAATTAGTCAAAGCTCTGGTTGTCCCATTTTTCACTTATGGTAAAGTAGTCTTTCCTACCCTGGATTCTGTCTGCTCGAGAAAGTTAGAGGTGGCTTTTAACAACTGTATTAGATTCGTGTTTGGACTACGACGCTTTGACCATATATCCCTACACAGAAACTCAATACTTGGCTGCCCCCTTAAAATTTACCTTCTGTACCAATCACTAACCTTTCTACATCATCTTATATACACCAACAATCCCGCATACTTGGGCAGCAGTATTAGCTTTTTGAGTAGCTCTAGACACGTCGATATCTTGATCCTTCGTTACCTTACAGTCATGGGCCAACGTTCCTACTTCGTTCACATATCCAGTAAGTGAAACTCACTTCCAGTTGATATTCAACGCACAGTTCCTGTTGGCGCTTTTGAAAGGCTCTTGTACCGACATTTAACTGATGGCAGCTAGCCGAACGCATCTAATTTTACACACACTATTAATACTTATATTTAAATTTAAATGAAATAATAAATTCAAGATTATATAAACTACTTGCATTGTTAATAAATTGTTAGTTATATTTCTTAGTAGGTAATTTTGTCATCTTACTTTTGTACTTAGTCTAAAACTAATGATATCAATGGCATCGCCTATATATGCTGTATACATATTGTAGCTATATTCCTTTTCTTTTTTGTCTCTCAGTAGTTTCCTGCAAATGATATATTTTGTACATGTTAAAAAGATTAAGTAATCTTGTTGTATAATACCCTTAATAAAGAATTGAATTGAATTGAATACGCTGAAGCGGTCTCTGCCAGTATCCAAATATATAGTGAAAAATGTAAGTTTTGTAAGGCAAACCTACGAAGCAGTTACCAAAACCCTCGAATTTTAATTTGCTTTTTGTGTTAAAAACCAGAGTGAAAAATTTCAGGTCTCTAAGTAGATGCGCTCTCGAGCTATTGTCAGGACAAACAGACAGACAGATGGACGGATGGACAAACGGACGGACAAACGTAAATGACAAAATCAAAATAACTTTTAATACATAAATGCGTAGGTGTCTAATCCATTTTGCTCTACCATCATTATTTCTATGCGATACAAATGGATTAACAAACTTAGTGCACCCTTTTATTTCATGATCCAGGGTATAATAAGTGCAGATGCCATAGGTTAGGTGTCAATTTATTTTCAATAGTGCCTACAGTACGCTATCAATACTCCATGAACTTGAACAATTTTAACTTTAGATTAAATTTAGATTTAGATTTAAATACATAGTGGAACGAGTTATCTTAGCACTGCAGCCATTCCATTGGCATATTGTGCATCGTTTAATTTTATGGCCCGTTCAATAATCTCTTCCTAGGAAGAGTAGTATATCTTTCTGGATGAAAATTTCCTCGAAGCTGGCAGGTTTTAAAACGTATGAGCCAAAAGCCTTGAATCAACATCGTATAATTCGTATAAGCCTTTAGCAACTGTAACTGTAGATAAAATGTTCGATCACCGTCTGTTCACTACTGTCGGGCCTATCAAACACGAATATGCCAAGGAAAAAAAAAAAATAAAATAAAATTGAATGGGCAGAATAGTAAATAATCCGCCATAAACTATTTTTAACAATGATATGGTAAAGTGAGAAAATGAATCATGAAGACTAGGTAGGAAAGTACCAGTTTGAATTATTACCACTTCAAGTGACCGAATATTACTATTGGAATCTCCTATTATGATTTAAAATTTGATGAAGTCGGCATTGGCAGTAACGAAGAAATAAGCAGAAACGATTACAGAGAAATAAAAGATATAAAACGAGCTTAGACTATAAATGCAGATTATTATTGATAACCCAAAGCCAGAACTCGGCAGGATCAACAATGAAGATGCAAAAATTCATTTTAAATTATATTAAACGTGCTATCTTGCGGTTATTCAGCCGAGATATCCAAAATGTAGCGCTAAGTGAGTTTTTGCTACCTAAAAAAGTCACCTAAAGTGCTGTGATTATACCAAAATGATAATGTTCGATAATGCTCTATCATGGGTTGGGAGCACTATGGAATAAAGTAACCTGTGTAAGAAATGGTTCGTTTCCGTCGTCATTAATTTTCATTTTAGACAAAAATAATATTCAAGGGATCTTGAAAAAGGTGAATTCGTAGAAAAGGTGTCTTAAATTAATAGGACTTGAATGTTTATTGAAAAATTGAGGATGCCATTTTATGACGGTAAGATCTGCCCGCACCAAAGCAGTGTCATTGTCTGCCTGGTGTAATTGAAAATTAAAATGTTTGGCGCCAGACCTTTTCAAGATCCTTGCGGTATCATAAATACCTGCATGAGTAGTTAGTGATTTGTGCATTTAGGTACATAGGAAAATAACGAGGTAGGATACATTCTGGTTCCGCACAGATCAGTCATTCGAAAAGGTGCTGTGATCTGTGACGGAAGTGATTTATTTAAAAATTATCAGAGATAACGGGTTTTCCAATAAGAGGTGTAATTTTGATATTCAAAGAAAAATGCCATTTCTTGAGATAAATGATCGGATCTTTATTTCATTATAAAGAGGAAGGTATGCCGTTAATAATAGAAAATAACATCAGCCAAATGACCACCACGACCACGCCTACAGGACTATGTCCTTTTCATGAAATTTTCCATAACCAAATCGCAAAGTGGCAGCCCTATGTCCTCGATAGCCTCACGAATTCCATCTTTGAGGTCTTGAATCGACGCTGGGCTGTTGGCGTAGACCTTCTCTTTCACATGGCCCCAAAGGAAGAAGTCGCAAGGTGTTAAGTCACAAGATCTCGGTGGGCAATTGTGATCACCTCTTCGAGAGATAAGACGGTCCGGAAACTTATCCCGTAAAAGATCAAATGGTTTCGTTGCTTGTATGGCACGTAGCGCCGTCTTTTTGAAAGTAAACGTTGTTTAGATCAATACCATCCAATTCCGGCCATAAAAAATCATTAGTCATCTGTCGATAGCGCAATCCATTCACCGTAACTGTTGCTCCAGCCTCATTTTCGAAAAAGTAAGGTCCAATGACCCCGCGGGACCATAAACCGCACCAAACAGTCATACGTTGAGGATAGAGTGGCTTTTCAACAACAACACTTGGGTTTTCCGAGCCCCAGATGCGACAATTTTGCTTGTTGACGAAGCCATCGAGGTGGAAATGGGCCTCATCACTCAAGATGAGTTTTCGATGGAATTCCGGATCATTTTCATGCATTTCAAGGACCCAATCAGCAAAGACTCGACGATGTTGATGATCGGCCGGCTTGAGTTCTTGTGTTAACTGAACTTTATAAGCCATAAGACCCAAATCTTTATGCAAAATTCGGTGTAATGACGTTTGTGGAATGCCTAATTCCAAAGAACGACGAGGAATGGACAAACCTGGGTTTTCTTCAACACTTTCGGCTACAGCAGCAATATTCTCGGCTCTTCTTGAGCGACGTGCACGGGTTTTATTCTTCACATCCCTAACGTGTCCCGACAGCTCGAATTTTTCTACCAATTTCTGTATTGCGGTCCGACAAGATGCTTCACGACGACCCAAAAATATTCGAGTTTTACGAACCGTCTCTGCCACATTTTCACCATTTTTATAGTGAATTTTAATAATTTCAATGCGTTGTTGAATCGTGTATCCATTTTTCTTAATGGCGTAGTTTCTACTTGTCAAATGTCAAAAAATGACAGCTCCAAAAGTGACATCTACCGAAATAGCGGGCTAATTAAAATAACACCTCTTATTGGAAAACCCTTTATAAAGTTCAAGAATATTTTCAAAGTTGATGTGTCATTTTAATAAGGACTTAATTGTTGAAATTGATAGGGAGAATAAAAGAAAAAAAGGTGAGTTATCTACTCACTGAGTGAAATGTGGTAATTTGTGTAGTGGAGTTTATTGTTAATTAAAAATGAATTAAGTTATTGCCAAAATGCATTTAGTTGTAGCATAGAAGTGTTTCGTTTTGTGGGTCAAGACAGTAGGGATTGGCTCTCCTCCCGACTGTCTTTAAGGATGGCTCTCTTCCTTGTACCATGATGGGGTATATAAACCGCGGATGGCTTTCCTCCCCGTGTTTATGGAGACGGTGCCCCTCTCCACCCTGCGACGATTTCATGGTTTTAGTTTTGTCATTGTCTTGTGGCTCTCCCTTGACAGTGCGACTCGCGAAACGAGCACTCACTTAGATAATTCTATAATAGACAATACACAGTAGAATTGTGTAGAAAAGTAGTGAAATAATAGGCACTCACCTATTGTTTTAATATTTATAGGTACGGCAGTCCACTACGCGTGTATATAGCTCCGGGACGGGACCCTTGGTCTGATAAATTTTGTGGTGTGAACGAGAAGAAAAAAATATATATATAATAAGGTGTAGCTGTAAATCGTCGTAATATTTTGTTTGTCCCAAACTTCTTCTTCTCGGAAATAAATTATTATTTCGTTATCGTTCTTGTTTTTTTTTTGTTTTATTTACATATTCATATCTTACACCTGCGACTTTAACTTACACAAAGTCCGAACTTGCTTATTTTCACTTCTTGTAGAATTATCTATGCTAAAGTATTGCTATTACCGCATTGCTTAATCTCTTGGTATCTGAATCATAAATCTCATTATCTTAGGGAAATCTACCAAAATTCACAGCTTTTTATAGAACAATATGGCTTTCAGTCATAAGAAGAGTCTTTCCTTATTCTGTAATTCATTTTCTTAAAATGTCTCCACCAGAGCGCGTTACTGGAATAGCATTCGACGAGCACCTTAAGGCATATTTAAATTAACCTAATTTTCATTCCTCTTTTCTCTTGTTTTTCTTTATATTTACATTTATTTCTTATCACACCAAAATCACAACAACAATCTCACATTTTTCATACAAAACCAATTCCACATTACTTTCGATTTAGAACGGAGCAAATACGTCCCAAATGAAAAACGATGACATTCCAATGAAAGCGAAAATCACAACAGAATATCTTCTTGCTGGGTAGTAAAAGAGCTCCTTATCAGTTCAATTACGACTAAGGGAAATATCTGCAGACCTTTTATGGGCTGCGTAGGGCAATTATATCACAGCAACAGGCAATTACACCGCCATAACAGCGTAGATTCATGTAATCAAGTGGGTGTACGAGGGCGGTAAAAATCAGATAAAATTGCCTTGTAATGTACAAGAAATGTTCTTCAATGGCTTCGGCTCTTCCTCTTGTCGCCTTGAAGTGTTCAAGGGTAGAAAATTTTTGTTATTATACACGTAAATGCTGGGCTTCTGCCGTTTGAAGAGAACTTTCGATGTTGTCTGTCAGTTTACTGTGGAGGTCTGGAAGTCTAAAATATTACGCACATTAATTTCGCAAAAGAAATGGTTTTATGTATGCAAATAGGTTTCAAAATATTCCACGGAAGATGGTTTATTACTTCCGAAAAGGAGTCGTTATAAGTTTTTTAAATGCTCTGGCCTCTTTCTAAACGAAGAAATAGTTTTTCATTACGGGTGTGACCTTCGATAACAATGTTAAGTAAAATGTAGGAAAGAGAAATAATTCTGTCGGATATTCTTATCTGCATGAAGGTTGAGAGAGTCTAACATGTCATTGGAACAAAACTTTTTTTGAGCAGTGAAAATTCCTAAGTGCTTATATAGATTAAAAAAGCACTGTCAATTAAGCCTTGGCAGAGCGTTGTTGTATTGTCTTTGAAAAGAGAAATACTCAATCTTGCCTGGGAGATCTGTGCTCAAGCGAGGGGGTGCCGGGTTATTAAGAGATAAGCTAGCCTTTTAATTCAAATATAAATTTATTATTCCAATGCTTAAAATTATATCACAAATTCAATTTCTTAAAACTAAAATCCAAAATATTCTAAAACTACGCAAAATAATTCAACCATTAGAATTCAATTAAAATTCTACATAAGCGCCGCCATATTGATTCTGCTCCCTTTATTTCTGTCAAAAAATAGAAGAGAATCCACAATTAAGTTCATGAATTAATTCAAAACAGAAGAGAATTTTTTGAAGTATGTTACTCCGTGTAAGTTGACGACGGTGCAGTTTGTAGATGCAATATGTGCTGCAGTACGTAAGGCTGCAGTGTGAGCAGAATTGGATTTATATTTGTGTGGAAACAGAATTGAAGTGTAGTTTGCCGTGTATAGGCGTAACAAAATAGAATCTTTGGCTGTGCTGCCCGTGTGAGCATACGGGCAGTAGCAGAATTAGGTTTCTGCTCAGATGTGGACGCAATGAAGCACAAGTAAATTTCTGCAGCAGGTGTAAATTCCTACTTAGGTGAAGGATAAAGGTGAAGCAGTAGTAAATTTCTGTAGCAGGAGTAAATTCTTTGCAAAGGATAGGAACCGATTAAATTCTGGTGGAGGATGTATTCTGAGTAAATTCTGAAACAAGAATGGGTACTTCTGCTGTGACTAGTCGCCTTTTATAGCCGCCGTGAATTTTCTCTCTCTCTCAAAACATACTTTCTGACCTGCTCATGAGAATCAAAGGCAAAGAAGTTCTCTTGGTCAGATAAGATCTCAAACAAATCTCTTCCAGATATATGGAAAACCGAGCGTAAAATTCAAATCAGCAAAACTGGAAACTCCAAAATCTGAAGTAAATTTCAATTGAAAGGAGGTTACCGTCGAGAGGAATGAAAAATGCATGAATTTTGGAAACTATTTTTTACATAAAAGAAAAATACATTTAGAAAAATATTTTAACACATTTCATTCTTCTGTCAATAGAGAGTAAATTCCAATTTTATTTATAAAAATAAAATCCAAAATGGTGGCTCCAGCTCCCATCAAATAAAACCGTGCACGGCGTGTTTTTCGACTGCTCCGGGCGCTCCACCGAAATAAATAGGGTTAAAAACGGTTAAACTAGATAAAATTTGGAGGGCCTCTCCGGTTTTTGTTTTCAAAAAAGCCTCCGAATAACACAATGCTAGCCGTTAAAAAAAAAACAGACGTAAAAACTATTTCTAAATCAATTTTTGACAAAACTCACTTCCTGATGGCCCCGCTAATTGAGTTTCCTTTCAATTGCGCAAAAATTCATATGAATCGGTCCCTCCATTGAAGCTGTAGAGCACCCCGCTCACTGAGAAATGTTATTCCCAGAAAAATATAAAGTTTAACTTTATAAAAAATCTTTGACAATTTATTTCAGCTATTCCAGCTAGAAATGGTCTCCCCAACAAGTGCGCTCCGAGAGCCTCAGCTACCTGTTTTCCAACCAGCGCACGGTTCCGCTCTGAAAAGGCTGTAAATTCTAAAATACTTAAGTTATGCCCATATCCTTTTACCTACACTTTTAGAATGATAATTATGTAAAAAAAAAAAAGATAATAGTAGAATTTCAAACCGGTGCAATGTTCTTGAAAATACATAATCCATCAACATATTTAGAGTATCTGCCTCAACTGAAACATCAAGCAGGATAATCAATTTGATTTCAAGTCTCACAGTACTCCATACTTCACCTACTGATCAAAATTCAATCCGACACTATAACTGTCCTAACAAAATGGAGTAGGCCGTTTCCTCGATGCCATATATATGTATTTAGAAAATGTAGTTATTTACAAAATCAAAATTTCAAATTGCCCCGTTTTCTAATGCGGATTATTCATGATTTTCTTTCGTTTACAAACTTTAATATAGAATACAAGCACACTTAATCACGTTGAAGCTCAATCAGTACTCGTGTCCCCCAAGGGTCGATTCTCAGACCAACACTCTTTAAGCTGCATATACATATATTCGTAAGGCGATGCATGGATTTCATCGAAATTGAAGTGAATGCGGTGAAAAAATAGTTAAATCTCTTTGCATCTCTTTTCCCTAACTTCCTGAATTTCAACAGCTATGACAAAACTATCATGATAAATGTAAATTATTCCTACAACCCTTTTAATTCAATAATTGCTCTGCCAAATGAAACTAAACAGTGTGATACATATATAAGCAACTTTATTCGGTTACCTGTTTTACATGTGACGCACACATACACATTAAGAGAATATAAACAAAAAAAAAAAAACATGGAAACTAATAATTTAATCCACCATTTAATTTAACTTAAAACCGAAACACCGAAAATATTTTAATTTCGAATATCGCTACAATTCTATATGGAGCCCACATTTCATAAAAATCTGCCGACAATTAATGAGATGAGAGAGTAGCTCATCTGAAAATATTTCACAGACGAGAAATTATCCAAAACATTCATGGCATCGGTAATTAACTAAATTTAATTTTCATATTTCAATATTATCAGTCGCGAATGTAATTAACCAATTGTTCTGGGAATTATTTGCCAATTACTGGTGCAGCAAAACGAGAATTGATTACGCTGCGGAACAAAAATTACAGACCCGCAATGATGTGGAGTCAACTGTTGCGATTAAGCGCATTTTAATTATGTTGAACTGCACTGCAATTGATTAAGCAAATCAGATTAACTCGGGCCAAAATTAGTTAGTGTCAATAAAATCGAACCAGGGGCGCGATGGCTTTTGCTATAATTTATGTATTTATGTCCGGCAGCAGATTTTCCTCGAAAATAATTTTTGGTCTCGGTCGACTCGTCGTCATCCATCGCACATCGCCACAAATTGAACGAATAAAAGCTAAAATTGGAGGCAATTTTACATTCAATCTATGATTAGAGAAACCACATGCGAGGACAGAGGAATATTTTTGAAACTCTTAACAGTTGCTGGGGCGGATGGGATAAAGTTAAAAGCATCCCCTTTACGGCTTAAGTCGTTGTTATACATTATACTAGGCATTAGCCTATAAGATATTCTCTGATTTTATCCTATTTTGGGGTGGGCAGATTTGTCCAATTTAAAATTCAGCCGTGCTTGCTGCGGTTCAATTAAGTTAAGGACGAGATCACTATCTGTGGGTGCAGAGTAATTTATCATTTCCCCTTGTTGCTACTATGAAACATTTCTAGGTAGTATATTGGTAGAGGAATTTTTGCATAATGCCGCACATCCCAGTAATGTCATCTCATTAATCATGAAAGTCTCAAATGTCTTTTGTGCATGTTCAGAGAAGAGTGAAGTAATGGAGGAGGACTTTTTGTTTTTAACTAAGAACACTGAAGTTGAGGGCTGCTAGTAGAGTTATGCTTCACTATGTAAATGAAAGTTAGTTATTAATTAATTCAGGCGGATTAAATTTTTTAATTATTTTCACAACCAAATTTATAAGAAAAGGTCCTACACAAAACACTGCCAGAAATTCTAGAGTCTAAAATATTTTTCTGTTCGCTAAGGAAGATTCTACCAACACTTTTCACTTGTCATTTAATTAATAATATCGTAAGCCCATTATTTTGCCGGAAGTGCCAGTTTTTTTTTTTTACTTAAAGTTCTTTTAGTCCTTTGGATTGCTGTAATTGGATCTGTTTTATCTTAATAGTTTCCGCGATACAAGCTATTAATTAATATTACTGGAAATTACAAAAAAATGTTTAAAGAAATTCTTATTTTGCCTTATAGGTGACAATCTTGGATATACGTCAAAATCTCAAGTAAAGGATAATGGACAAATTGGTACCCACCCCAATACCAACAACTTTCATATCATTGAGAAGGTCTTTTTAAGTAGAAAAATAATAACTAATCGCGTCTTGTTCCAATTCTTTGTCCGTTCGGGGTTATACTAATGTAAAAATGACTGACTTCGCAAGAATCAAATGATGTTTTATTACTAATCCGTATTTCATCAGTTGGCATACGTTACTTGCAGCCAGGTCCCAGTAGTTTAGTTGCATTGTGCGTCTGCCAGGGTCAGATCTATGCGCGGGTACGGAAAATACTTTCCTCAATAGCTTTAAGGAGGCGGCAATACGACGGACTTCTAAACGAGAAAAAATCTAATTACAAGAACTGGGCAATTTTTCAGAAGAGCTGGGCAATACTAAAGTAAAAAAATATTCAAGTACTACTTAAAGTACTTAAAACTTATTACTCAATACTTTTGAAAGGCCCTACTTAGTACTTGAACATAAGTATTTGCTTCTATTTACTTGTACTTAAGACATTGTTTCGTACTTAAGTACCAAGATTTTTACTTAAGTATTTCTCAGTCTATTAAGTATCTGCACATATCTAACTTTTCGTAGAAAAGCAAACACAATCTCTAGCGCAACTCCTTTTTTGTTGAGTTTTGAACCACGCAAAGAACTGTCAAAGCATGTGTCGCAGTCACCCATCCAGGCAGAACCTTAGGCAAACTGATAGCATACAAACAAGACTGGGCAAGCAGTACAAAAACCAGTAACGTCTCGCTCGAATATAAAATCGACGATGCCTCGACCTGATGCAGGGAGGCCTCAATTTTGTCTTAGAAATTTACTGGAAATATTTTCCTTAGAATTTTTGTGCATTATTGGAGGCGACAATGGGTCCTTGGGCGGACCTATAATAGCTTTTGTGAGTGTATGAATGAGAGGTGAAAGTTTTACTCTACCTGCAGCGCCGAAAACTATAAAAAACTATAAATACTTAGTAACCACTGGTTACTAGACATATTATAGTTTTCAAAAGGTCTATTAACTGAACTCTATAAACTTCATTATATTACTGCCAACGTACAAAGATTCTACAAAAGTACTTTAAAAAGTACTTCAAGAAGTACTCAGTACTTTTTATAGACTTAGTACTTAGTTACAAGTACTTTTCATACATACGGTACTTGTACTTACGCTGATGTACTCAGGCCTTCGATACTTGTACTTAAGTACTTTTTTTTTGGTTCTTGCCCAGCTCTGCACTTCCGTCTTCTTTCCGGATTCTAAATGCTCCCTTCCTGACATCATACTTGGAATTGTGCTTATACTTTTACTGTCTATTAAATATAAGCTAATTAAACTAAAAATTGCGCTAAATTCTCACATTGTACGTTTGTGTCATATATGAAATGCGAATTCAAAAATTCTGCAAATGTACGGGCTGGCAACCCTATGTTTCCCATCATCCACCAATCCTATCTCAAATGTAGACAGAATATAAGACAGTACGCATAGGTTACAGAGTTGCCAGCATAATATTTTTATGCCACATTAATTTGGCCTTTTTAGCCTGCGTTAAGGCTTTCGAATCCGGCTGAAAAATCGGCTAAATTCTTTCAACCTGAACGGCATTACGCCAGAACTCCTTCCCAGAGGTTTTTTTTTAAACCTTCTCAAATTTTAGTACTTTTAGTCGGGAAGATTCATATTGAAAAGGGGCTAAAAACAAATAATCCCGAACATAACATAATTTTTAATTTGAATTTTAACATAAAGAAGTTAATAAAATAATTTGTAAAAGTACGATTTTTACTTTCCTTTTATTTTAAAACAGTTTGAGATACAAACGACAATTAAGTACAATATAAAATTAATTTTTGTTTGAATTTCAAATGCTTTTTATTTAACAATAATTATTGAAATTGAACCTACACTTGTTAGAATCTGTCAATGATGGAGAATAGAAGAATTTTAAGGACTTTTATTTTTAATTAAATTAATAAATACAAGAGGAAAAACAACTGCCTCGTTCGGAGTTTGAAACCGGGACCTTCCGCTTTCCGGGCAACTGCTCTTACCACTGACACTAACGATTTTCCATCTTGCATTTCTTCTCCAAACCCTTGTTTTTTCCTCTTATATTTATGATTTCATTTAGAATCGTTAAAAATAAAAGTTCTTAAAAATTCTGCTATTCTTCATCAATAATTATAGTTTCAAACTCAAATTGTTTTCAACAATTCTGGTTCTAGTTCCAGGGTAAGAAGTATATAATAGCGAAGTATCGTGCCTAGTTTACCCTGGAAATGTAATAAAAATTGGTGTTGGAGGGCAATTAACGTGTTTGCCCCCCCCCCCCCCCCCCATCACAAAAAATTTTCTAGATCTGGCATTGGTTTTTGCAATTGGGTTGGGTTGGAGGTTCTATAATTTTTTTTTTACCCATTATCCTTCAATGTTTTTCTCATTTTATTAGCTTGTATCGTGATCGGACTTCTGGAAAATATTTTGTACTGAACTTTATCTGAAAATTGTACTAAATCAGTATGTTCTATACTAAAATATAATTTTCATTATAATAAATTTTTATTCACATATTTGTTGTACATATACACACGTATTTTTAACAAGGAACATAAAAATCTTCAGTTTTCAAAATTGCACAAAAAAATGTTCGTTAGGAACATAGTGAAGAGTACCAATAAGCATACAGTAAATAGAGAAGTCATTCAGGAGAAGAATTTGTGACAGTGTTTTTCTCAATACATTGGGTCCCACAGGGCAATTCTCCTTATAGTTGTGAAATTTTAATTTTTTAATAGTTTCACTACCATAAAATAAAAGACTGGAGTTGAATTCAAAGAGTAAATAAAGCTTTCAGGAAGAAAATCGTTGTGGGACCCAGAGAATTCAAGAAGACATAGTTTTCGACGAATTTTTTTCGAGATGACTTCTCTCTACACTATATGCTTAATGATAGTTACTATCTTAAGCTTTAGATACATATTGTCCATCGACAAATTAAAAATTTGAAAAGTATTTATGTAGTTCTTTACTAGGTTTCCACACATTTTCATTAGAACATTCCTTTTCAGCCAACTCCTTTGCGAGCATTATATTTCTCACAGTTTTAATGTTCAGTTTATAGGTTTTCTTATTTTTTAAAGTATTCAAAGTTGAAAATTTTCGCTTTGCACTTGCAGAACTATGTGGCAAAATACATAGACTTTGCATATAAGGTGCTAATAATAAATTTTCTTCTTTAAAAACACGTATTGCCAATTAGCGAGAATTAAATTGAATGAAAAGTTGGGGCTACGTTTACAAAGATTCTTTTAAAATTGATAAACTTAGAAATTTAAATTACAGGTAGGGAAAATATCAAATTATTTAGTTAGTACGTATTTACGTACTGAAATGGTAAAAGTGTACAAGAACTCGTACAATTGTACCGAAAGTCCTATCACTGCATTAAAACAAATAAAGATATTGCAGGCACATTGTGTAGTATGGCCTCAATGAAAAATAATGTCGAATCCCCGAGATTCCACCTCTGTTGAGAAATTATTAAAACTTTGTATTGTGGACGGCTTCAACTAATCATGAGCACCACAGTGATGTAGAAAAGCCCGCAATTTTTTCTTAGAAATTTATTGGATATTTTTTCTTCAGAATTTTTATGCATTTGGTCGATAACGGGTGCTTGATGGTTGACCGTAATGCCATTTAATAAGAGCCTTGTTTAGTGTTTCCTTCATTTTATAGTGGAAAAAAAATTAAATTGTTTCGCATTTCATATCAGAATTAGTTAAGCCATTAATGCGTTGATATAATTTGTATTGACCTTTGGGTAGTATAAAGGATTTTAAAATATATTTTTGTTCAATCTGAAACCATTTGTTGTTTATTCCCAGTGACTATATAAAAATTTGGAGCTGGTCAATTAATTTAGTAAATATTTTTGGAATCCATAGAATTTAATTTAATTTCCATTGAATTTTTCATACATAACCCATACATGTAACGCCAGAAGGGAGAAATATGTACTTTAATGAGTATATTGGAAACTTCTTTAGTAGAATCTAAAAATATCTTGGACTCAAGCTCGGCAACAGAAATGTTGATGACCGTTGGTTTGTGGGTCCTCCTACTGGTGCCTACTGGGATGGAAGTCATCTCATTTCATTTGTAGGAAACAGTCACTCAGAGACAAGCCGATATTGATTGACATTGAATACAAATTCTCAAATATTCGTAACCACGAGATATTTTTCTTATTTTGTCAGCAATCTTGTTTGCGGATTTGACCATGTAGACCGAAAATTTAGTTGACATGCCAACGTTGTCATAATATTTGTATCTTGCGAAAAATTCATTTACTACAGCTAATGTGGCGCAGCAGCTGTATGAAAAAGAACCAACAACAACATGAGAAGTGATCAAAAACCAAACCAAGGATCAAAAAGAAGAAGAGAGAAGACATCGAATCGAACTGAGGGCCAAACATAAGCCCCAAAATCCTAAACAAGACAATCTGAATGATGTGAAAAATCATCAAAATAAATCCAAAGCAGGAAGACAATGAAGAATTTTGAAATGCTCAAAAAGCACTGGACTTGACTTGACTTGGCAGAAAATTAATCTTGGCTCAAAGCTCATCTGATTTGGAGACTAATCCTAGAATTGAAGAATAATATCCCCAACCTCCATTATAGAAGATTAATTCTTTATTTCAGAAATTAATCTGAAAATTCCTATCATTTCCTACCCCTAAGCAGAAGAATAGCTCTGCGCAGAGATTAATCTTCTACTCTTCTGCCCACACCTCAGTAAAAGAATAATTCTGCCGCAGATATAATCTGAAATTATTCCTTTCAGTCCTCCCACAAGTTGCAGCACATGCACACTGCAACATTTTTTTTTTGTGGTACATTTGTTCAGCACCACATGGCTCTCCTACTTACACGTACGAGCACCCTTCAAATAATTTGAAAATCTGCATAACAGACTAATTTTGTTCTGGTTCTTCCTCTTTTCAGAAGTAAAGACACAAGTTTGGCAATCTACGTGACGTCATCCAGACCATCGATTTTTTATTGAATTTCTAATTTGTTTTGAAAATTATTTTGAGTTTCTATTGAAGAGGTTTTAGAAATAAGGGTAGTTGTTTTAAGAATTGAATTATTTCTTTTGTGATACATATTAGTTAAAGCATTGAAGTATTGAATAAAATTTTGCATTTGAATTTTATGACTGAGTTGTCCATTTTACCGGCACCCTCCTCCCACGTTCGAGACTAGATCCTACAGTATGTAATTTCGTATGGTCACTCATCTGTGCAAATTTGATTTTTGATGTAGTTTTTCGCAATCCAATTTCATATTCTGAAGAACTTTTTAGTACAATAAAATCGTCTAGGACTGATAACTTTCAGAGTATACAACAAGAAAACTAAATTTTTATATGGCAACAATAAGCTGGAGTTGCCTGATTTTGCCCATTTTTAAAATTTTATTTACTATTTACATAAAAATATAGTGTTTTCATATTTCACCTCTATACTTCGACGCGTTCTCAGGCAATGTCCAAATATATAGTGAAAATTGAAATTTTTATACAGCAACCCGACGGAGGAGTTACTGGATTTTTCCCATATTTCGAACTTAATTTTACTTTTTTTTTCTAAAGGCCATATGCGAAACTTCAGCTTACTATGTATACCCGTTTTCAAGTTATTGTGCAGACGGACGGATTGACGGACGGACAGACGGACTTGCAAGAGAAAAAAAAAACTAAACTTTTAGTAATATTATTGGGTACCCAATCCATTATTTGCGATACATGCGTTACAAACGAAATGACAAACTTAGTATGACCAACGATTTCATCTCTAGGGTATATAAATCGAAGTCCAACCAAAATATTAAGATAAGTGTTGAAAATATGTATAGGGTGATTCAGAACAAGATACCTTCCGGTATACCACGAGATTGCTTGCGGTAAGCTGATCAAAAAATTGTTCCACATAACCCCCCCAGAAGCCTTCCTTTAGGAGCTGTGGCCAGTCGAAGATTTCGCCAATATTCGTGAAGCCTGATGGGACTAAATGAGTATATCTTTTGAACCACCCTATAGATTTTGGTTATTGTTAGCTTAGCCAAGAATAGTAGCTGTCGAGGTGTATTACTCTGTATTTTTAAGTAAGCATCTTTAAATTATTCTCAAATATTTCCAAAATTTTGATTTTTTTACACACAAAAGTTTTTGAAATAAATAACGGTATTTATGAAATTTGTGTGTAAAAAAATCAATGTTTTGGAAATATTTGAGAATTTTTTAAAGATGCTTACTTAAAAAATACAGAGTAATACACTTCTCGACAGCTACAATTCTTGGCTATTTAATAAGCTAACAATAACCAAAATCTATAGGGTGGTTCAAAAGTTATAATCATTTATTCTCACGAATATTGGCGAAATCTTCAATTGGCCATAGCTCCTAAAGGAAGGTTTCTTAGGGGGGGGGGATATGTGGAACAATTTTTTGATCATCTTACCTCAAGGAATCACTTGGTATACCGGAAGGTATCTTGATCTGAATCACCCTGTATATATATTGGGAGTACGAATAAGTTTCCGTCGTTAGACAACAGATTGCCGCACCAGTAAGTTATGGTTGACATTTTCAGAAGTAAGCGTCATATCGTATTTGACTCGCATCGATTGCTTGTAGAAGCATATGGTGAGGCTGCTTTAAGTAACAGAAGTTCATGTGAGTGGTTTCAATAGTTTAAGAATCGAAAGTTTGACGTCGAAGACAAAGAACGTGGTGGAAGGCCGAAAGTGTACGAAGTCGAGGAATTGGAAGCATTATTGGAGGAAGATTCGTGCCAAACACAAGAAAAAGTTGCACTTACATAAGTAGTGACTCAACAAGCAATTTCACATCATTTAAAATCGTTGCGAATGATTCAAAAGCAAGGGAACTGGGTCCATATGAACTGAAGGCGAAAAACGTTGAACGTCGATTTTGCACATGTGAAATTCTGCTTTTTAGGCATAAACAAAATGGATGTTTTGAATCGTATAGTCACTGGTCAAGAAAAATGGATCCACTATGATATAACCCAGAGAAAAGGAAATCATGGGGACCACGTGGTCATACTTCAACGTCAACAGCCAAGCCGAATATCCATGGAAAAAAAAACTCATGTTGTGTATTTGGTGGGATCAGCTGGGTGTCGTATAATATGAGTTGCTCAAACTCAACGAAACTATAACTGGGGCAGTCTATCGAATACAATTGATGAGATTGAGCTGAGCACTCAAGGAAAAACGCGCCCACTAATACTCCAGACGTGACAAAATTATTCTCCTGCATGATAATGCTCGTCCACATGTTGCAGCGGCGGAAATAAACTACTTGGAAACACTCATTTGGGAAGTCCTACTCCACTCACCGCACAGTGGGGCAAGAGACCTCAAAACTTGGCATTAAATCGAAATATGAAATTCATCCCATGCATTTGCTCAATTGACCATTGTGTACTTCATTACCTGGAGGATAAAAGGACGTGTGAAAATGAACAATAAACCATCTCACCACCATTCCTATCAGTCTGTACCTTTTATCTGCTGAGATTACACTTACATTGCTTTCGTGCCGACAGAGTAGTGTTATTGGTGCTATATTTTTGTTACATTACCGTTAAAAATTCATTAAGTTCTTATGGAGCCGTCAAGTTCAGGTATGTATCTATTTCGTCTTGCTATTTTTTTACCGAAAATATTGCTATAGATTTTAATAATTGCTGTTATGATTAGCCTTTCGTAAATGATTATTTACTTCAACACTTGATGGAAACTCGTACACCTTTAGTTATGTTCCGGGTCAGATCCGGTTTTCATTTCTACATATTTGTGATCAGTATTTATTGTTACTTAAGAATGCATTTCTTTTTTTTGCGCCTTTTTGCCCTTTATTTTCATTGGTTATCCGTGTTGATTAAAAGTACATCATACAATCTGTACAGTACAAGGTTTATGGAATAATACCGGATATGCGACATTCTGAGTGTTATTTTGTGCCAAACTGTCCAAATATTTAATATCATGTCATAAAATTTTTCCTTTTCATAATTTACTCGAATATTTTATTACATGTTCTGTGTTATTGGTTTTATAGAAACCGCGTTTCTTAGCATTTTACCTGCGAAAAAGAGTAGATATGCTGAACCATTCCTGTAAGTAATTTAGTTTTATTATTTTTTTATTTAGATGCAAGTTCGAATATATTTTTCATCACGCGGAAAGAGCTCTATGGCATCATGAAAACCTCTGAGCGTGAAGGAATTCAGGATCAACTAAAAATTTTACAAGACGAAATAGAAAAGATATCAGGTTGTACTAAAAACTCATCAAAAGAGATTAAACAAAGGTTAGCTCGCTTTAAATCAGATTTTAAGTCTCGGTGGATGACAGCACATCGTATGGAAGAACGATTTCTCCAAAATAATCGTACATGGCTGGAAACATCTATTTCATTTCTTAAATTTGTTGCGTTGAAACGTGGTCGCCCGAAAATTTCATTTGAAGAAAGTGCGGAAAGAACAAAATGGCTGAAAACCGAAGATCTAAGTAGATCCACGCCTCTTGTTGAGTTAACTTATGCCACTGAGATGAGTTTAAGAGTATCAGGACTAACTGAAGCTTCAAAATTAATCAAAGAAATAACAACATGATGTCCAAAACGTGCCAGTAAATACAGAAAAGCGTACGAGTAGTCATTGGAATCAAATGCCATGTCAGGAGAAGATGCTCTAGCACTCATAATAGATGCGGATTTATCTCACCACCAATATAATTTAATTAGAATGAAAGCTTCAAAATTATGCCCATCCTACAAAATTGTTCAAGAAGTCAAAACGGAATGCTATCCAAAACCTGAAGAAATTAAAATAACTTCAACTTCAGTTCATATTGATTTGCAAACGTTACTCAATCTTACTGTTGAACGTTTGCTCACCGTTCAAAAAAATGTAATTGATTTACTTGAGCCTGAAGAATTGAAAAATATGTGTTTATATACAAAGTGGGGCTATGATGGCAGCTCTGGGCATAGTTCGTACAAGCAAGCCTTTCATGGTGTAGAAGCTGATGATTCAATAGTTTTTATTACAAGCTTTATTCCTCTCCGATTAGTGTCTGGCACAAAGATAATATGGCAAAACCCTCGACCTGGTTCAACTAGATATTGTAGGCCTTTAAAACTCGAATTTATTAAAGAAACTACCGAAGTCTCCATAGCAGAGAAAAAGAGAGTGGACGAGCAAATAAAGCATCTTCAAAGCAGCAATGGAAAACTCGATGGACAAATTATTGTAATCAAACACAATTTAATTTTTGCTATGATTGATGGAAAAATCTGTAACGCCATCACAAATACGTCATCGACTCAGTACTGTTATATTTGTGGCGCTACATCCAAAGAATTCAACTCAATTGATGATATGTTAAAAAGGAAAATCAAAATAGAAAACTTATAGTTTGGTTTATCAGTATTACACGACTGGATACGCTTCTTCGAATGCCTTCTCCATTTGTCATATAAGCTACCAATTATAAAATGGCAAGCTAGAGGAGATGATGATAAAAAAATAGTTGCAGAAACAAAGCAACAAATTCAAAAAGACTTTAGAGAAAGATTAGGCTTAATTGTAGATAAACCAAAGCCGGGGTTCGGAAATTCGAATGATGGTAATTCTGCTAGACGTTTTTTTAATAATCCTGTAGTCTCAGCAGAAATAACAAAGCTTGATAAAGAATTAATAAAGAAAATGCATATGATATTGATAGTTGTTTTGTGGCGACACGTCTGAGTAAGTACTGTCATTTCCAAACTCCGGACAAATCACCGTGTAAACCGAGTTAGGTTCATTACAAAATTCACCGCTAGCGATACTTTGCTGAACGTAGAAAGCCATAGCTAGGTAGGCTGGAAATAAAATGTAAAAAAAATAACAATGTAAAAAAATGAATTATTGTTCAGATGTCAGTCAGAGAACAAGTTTCTCATTTTTTTTTACTTAGCCTTTTTCTGTGCGCAATAAATAAAGAAATCAGAAGATTAACACGGGAATCATCTTTTAATTAATGATCCTTTTAAGAAAGATAATCTTTGTTTCAGAGGTACCTGAGATTAGTTCATTCTGTACCTGAGGACGTTCCGCAGCGAAGCCCGCAAACACGTTAACAAGAACGTCGTTACGTCTACCATCGCCGAAGTAACCGTAGCGACCCTGGGTCGACTCGGTTAAGTTCCTAATAGAAGATCGGTGGTCAGGCCGGATTCTCATCTATCTGGTGCACTCCCGACGCATAGGGATTCATCATTTGGTCCCGCTCAGGTTGTCATTGGGATAACCTTGAGTCCAGACTATACTTCCATATCTCGACCTGACCTCTATTCATGGGTCATATGCCTATGCCGTCAAATAAACATTCTTATAGGTATTTCCAAGACGTCTCCTTAGCCATTTATAATTTTGGCATTTATTCAAGCGGTCGGTACACCAGCGTACCGCCTGTAAATATACCGTATACAGTAACAGACTGTATCCGTCACGCATCCGTACTATGACGAGGTCACGTTGCTTCCACTGATGACCAGCACGCAAAAACCAGGTTACTAAACGGCCTCTCAACACAACTGTTTCAACTATCGTGCTGGACCCTATCCAGACATCTTCCACAGACCTCTCGTCAACAACTCATCGTTTGTAGGGTAGCACTAACCTTCACTAAGAACCTACCTGCACTGGAGTTATTCACCCGCTGTAGTTGTTTTCACAATCGCAACCACTACACCAAGATAGGACATCGAAACTACTTCAACAATACCTGCAAGTGAGATTATAACAAGCCCTGACTGTGGCGGCTGTTTTCCACCACGAAAACTGCTCCCACTAAAGTTTCATGCGGTCACGTTGGGAAATTTCGAGAGTATACACCTAATACAGCCAGATACTTTGTAGACATGTACCAATGGTATTATATGCCACCAACACTACATAGATATTTCATTCACGGGCCGGAAATAATATCAAGTGCATTACTGCCAATAGGGTAGTTAACAGAAGAAGCACAAGAAGCGCGGAATAAGGATTTTAAAAAATACAGGGAGCATCATTCCAGAAAAAGTAGCCGTGAAAAATCAAATACCGACATATTCAATTTCCTACTATTATCATCAGATCCTGTTATAACGAGCAAAAGAAAATTACCAAAGAGGAAACTTCAATGCCTCCCTAAAGAAGCTATAGAACTGTTATTACCTCCATCCTTACAAATACTGACCGTGACGATGATGATATTTTAAGTCCTTCTTCACATGTAGATTATCACGATTTTATGAAAAGAAATGTTTTTAGAAAGTGTTTTCAAATATCAGCATTGGAACTTTATTCTAAGCGTCTATGATTTGATGCCAATTTTTAGGGGATTTTGCCCCACTGTGCGCCGTATTCATCAGATATTGCCGGCTCCGATAATCACTTGTTTCGACCGCTCGCACATGGCTGCACAGGCAGCACTTCACATCACATGAAGATTCTAAAGCTTGGATCAATTCGTAGATAACCTCAAAAGATGCAGCGTTCTTCCGACGCGGTATCTGTATGCTGCCAGAAAGATGGGAAAGAATAGTGGCTAGCGATGGACAATACTTTGAATAAAACATAATGCACCTAAGGTTCTTTTACAATATGTCCAATTTTTGATCAAAAATGGGGGAAACTTATTTGTACTCTCAGTTTTTTTTTTTTCAATGTGTCAGCGGCAACTTGCAATTTTGCTTTATTTTAAAAAATTACGCCAAACCCCGCTTCAAAAATATTTCAGATTTCCTATTTCCATGAGCATAACTACAAAAATAGAATTCCACCGTAGAAATAAGAAAGACAAGAAGAATCATGTAGTACATCAAAAGTGAAACGCTTTTTCATTCAACTGAGATTGTGCGATGCCTCCACATAAGCTCCTAATTTTATACTTGAGTGAAAAGTTTTTTTATTTTGCATACTTGTGGGCATTTATGATTTAATGATTAGTTTGGAGAAATCGTTCCTTTTTCTTTCATTCCACATACATTTATCCAGCTATTATGATGCTGTGATATTCGTGTGTGTTGTACTCCAAAGCATTTCGCTATCTGCAGAGCAGTGGATTGCATAGGCATGGCGAGATTTTAGATTTGCCTGTTGGATTTTTCATACAATTTTTTTGCAACTTATAAAATGTTGTTGGTGAGGAGCGGCAAGGGGCGAACTAAATGTGTGCGCATTGTGCACTGTGGTACCTTATTGCTTGGGCAAATTTTATTTTAGTGAAGCTGGTCATCCAATAAAACTCTTCCGAGAATTCTGATTGTAATGTACCATATAATTTTTGTATGTTCACACTTTGTCAATAATTACCATTTTTTTAACTAGAGAACTACATAGATACATTAGAGAGTTAGATTTAAATTTACCAACAACCGGATTTCCGGGTTGAGCGATGTCTGGTAGTATTTTCATTTCAATTTTGCATAAAATTTTTGCATGTTTCAAGGAAACTAATTCAACAAGAGTAGGACAGTCGGAATTAGTATAATCGGAAAATTCTTAGAGTGACACATTGTGTTTATTTAAGCTTAGCAACAAAGCAAGGATAAGAGTGTGCACCGTTTTGTCTGTCCACATCTAAAGTAGTGCTAGAATATGAAACAATTAGTATGAAAGAACTGTTGATGATACAATTTCAGAAAGAATAAAAAAATGAAAAAAGGAAACAAGTATAAAAGCTGGAATTGGTGTAAGACCAATTCTTGTGATACCCTAGATGAATGCTGTATGTAATTTCGTATCGTCCGTCTGTGCAAGTTTGTTTTTTAAAGCGGTTTTTCGCATATATTTCAAATACGGTTCGCCACCAACACTACATAACTATAACCATGCTATAACTATGCTATAACCAATTTCATAGGATATTATATTTTGAAGAAGTTTCCAGGAAGGTGTTGCTCGATTTAGCCCATTTTGAAATGGTATTTACTTTTACTTATTCTACTTACCACTTGCAAAATTTCAGCAGTGAACGCGTTATGGAGTTATCGTGAGGACGGACAGACGGACCGACAGACGGACATGCAAAAATCAAAATAACTCTTAATATTGTGCGTGGGTGTCCAACCCATATTGCTCTACTAGCATTAATTCTGTGCGTTACAAACCGAATGACAAACTTAGTATACCCTTTGATTTCATCCAGGGTATAAACAGTATTTCCAAGTGACCGCAGAGGTAGCTGTCTCCACTCGTTTTTATTTAGAGGGGTGTCGCCTGTAGCCCTAATTCCGTTTTGTCCCTTTTAATTGTTATCACTCTTGAATTATTTTTAATTTTGGGTGATTTTTGTTGACATTTTCGGTTTTTACACTTTTTTCCGATACCCAGATACAATATTTTCTCAGTAAAATAATGAGGAAATAATCTAACATCTTCATATGATGTTGAGAACAAGTGTTTTCAGCTGAAAACCAGTTGGAAAAAGCTGGAAAATTATTAGTTTCAGAAACACATAAATTCAAAATTTTTAATTTTATATTTCTTTGGTGGGGATTTTGACCGATTTGTGTTTTAAATATATTTAAATGAAGTTTACATACAGCGAAAAAGTAGTCAGAAGGAGCGTGTAGTTTTCCGAAATCGCTCTTATTAGAGTAATTTTTATAAAACAAGAATGCTTCTGAATCTTTTTGAAACGTTATTAGTTCTCCGGATTTTTGAACTATTGATTCACATTCCTTGCAATTTAGTTTAGGGGAAATTTTATGGATTAGGAAACCTACAAAGTACCTCAAAGAGGGATCTTCAAACAAAATATCCTCATCAAATACAACATATTCGATGTTGCCAAAGTTGCCATCTGCCTCTGAAATATCCCCGCATTTTTCAGAGATTTCAGAATTTCTTTCAGTGATTTTGGCATTGATATCATCTACCATGGAACTAGTAAGCAATTCATTATCTATTAAAAAGTCTTCACTATTCTCTTCACAGTTTGTAGACGGAGATAAAAACTTATATGATATTATTTTGGCAAAAATGTGATTAACACTATACAAAGATGGATTCCTATTAAATCCACCTCTACTTCGAACTAAAGAGAAAAAGTTTTCAATTGGGTCTTGATTTAATTTGTATGTCAAAAGAAATGGACGATTTGGATACTCTGCAAATATATCTTCGGATAATAATAATGTGGAACTTATACTTTGAAATATACCATTAATCCAATAGGTTTGTCTATCACCCTTAAATTTTGTATTTTCGAAATATTGTATCATTTCGTCTAAGTATTTTCTAACTTCATTGTCTTTCCTTAGGCCGCATTTGTACATATTCCGATTAAAAGGAGCCTTACTATTAAAACAATCAAACAAGTTGTTGACTTTCTTGAAAAATATTGCAGTAGATTCTGCAAATGGAGCCGTCTCGGGGCTAAAAGCTTTTAACTCATTCGCTGTTTTTATTGCAGCACTGCATGTATGACTGAAAACTTGGGTTGGATACGAAACTCTCATCTTTTGCCAGCTGTTTGGCATAACATGTTTGGACGTAATTTTACAGCACATCGTTGTTGAATTATTTTTTTCTACATTGTATAATTCTTGCACGCATTTCCATGTAACGACACCTTTAGTGCATGTTATGTTCTTTTTTAATTGAGTATTTCTTATAGATTTTACTAAATGTGGGAAGTCGAAATTCACAAAAATTTTTCTATTACTATGGAAAAAGAAGGGCTTATCTGGTGATAGATTTAATCGGTTGAAACACTTTCTGTTATTTGAACCCTGGTCGCATGTAATATTTCTTACACGTATTCCAATACTTTGACAGTAATTTATATTGTCAATGAGTTTGTTCTTTTGAGTTTTCCCAGATATTGGACATTCAGTAGCAAAATAGCTTATAACATATTTATAGTTCGAAAATATTCCGCGAACCATGAAAACATATATATATTTTGCACACTCTTATCCTTGCTAAACACAATGTGTCACTCTAAGAATTTTCCGATTATACTAATTCCGACTGTCCTACTCTTGTTGAATTAGTTTCCTTGAAACATGCAAAAATTTAATGCAAAATTGAAATGAAAATACTACCAGACATCGCTCAACCCGGAAATCCGGTTGTTGGTAAATTTAAATCTAACTCTCTAATGTATCTATGTAGTTCTCTAGTTAAAAAAATGGTAATTATTGACAAAGTGTGAACATACAAAAATTATATGGTACATTACAATCAGAATTCTCGGAAGAGTTTTATTGAATGACCAGCTTCACTAAAATAAAATTTGCCCAAGCAATAAGGTACCACAGTGCACAATGCGCACACATTTAGTTCGCCCCTTGCCGCTCCTCACCAACAACATTTTATAAGTTGCAAAAAAATTGTATGAAAAATCCAACAGGCAAATCTAAAATCTCGCCATGCCTATGCAATCCACTGCTCTGCAGATAGCGAAATGCTTTGGAGTACAACCACTGACTTATAACAATGGACTGAGTGATTTGCTATTTCATGTGGCACAAAAAATATTGTGTTTCTGTATATCACCGTTAGAGCACCATTTAAAACGATTACATAAAAAACATGTAAAACTCAACCAATCAGATGAAATTTTACACCCGAAAATCGAATTAAATTAAAAAAATGCATTTTCTTGTGTCCAAGTGATATTTTAATCGCTTATAAGGAATTAAACTCATTCCGACTTTAATTTTCAAAAGTTATTCTTAACTGAATCCTGCTTATGGGCAAGAGAGACGGAGCATGGTAAACACTATCTTTACCTTATTCCTTCTGAGGTGATTGCATCTGTAGCCAACATAAAAACATCAAATGGCATAAGTAAATGTTCCAGAATGCAATATTTTCTGTTGGTAGCTCTAACTCTGCCATAGGGCGAAAGAGAGAACTATAAAACTTGTGCCATGCTTTCCTATAGGAAAATGACAATACGCTCAGTCCATTGTTATAAGTCAGTGAGTACAACACACACGAATATCACAGCAACATAATAGCTGGATAAATGTATGTGGAATGAAAGAAAAAGGAACGATTTCTCCAAACTAATCATTAAATCATAAATGCCCACAAGTATGCAAAATAAAAAAACTTTTCACTCAAGTATAAAATTAGGAGCTTATGTGGAGGCATCGCACAATCTCAGTTGAATGAAAAAGCGTTTCACTTTTGATGTACTACTACAAAGTCTTTATTATTTCTACGATTCCACCACATAATGGAAAATGCCACAATTTTTGGGGCTTATTGCGCTTCCTTTAGTTTTAAGGTAGCGACAAAAAAGACAAAACAATAACATTTAGCATATTTTAAAATGGCGTGCAAATAATTTTCTGCCGTGTTTTATACATGGTGGATAGTATACACGTAGGTAAACTTAAAGTGCAAATGTCTTTCGATGTAATGACATAATCATGGAAATAGTTCAACCCAAAATTATTCGAATAACTACATTTTAAAATTCTTTCAAAACTGCAATCGCTACCAAAAGCATAAACTTTCCTCTTTGTCGACATCTTGTTGAATTGGCATGTCACTAATGTTCCCCTGACAGCTGCCAAAATTGACAGAAAATATCGGAGCCAAGACAAGAAAATCAGCCCGTGGAGAAGCAGGGTAAGCAGCGTGTGGCGATTGATTTATTTGATATAAATATTTTCTCAAATTTTCTTCAATATCAATTAAATGGGGCCTCCAAAATTCCAGGGCCCGTTATAGCTGTATCGGTAGTCCCTCCTAGTCGCCGGGCCTGCTTGGATTTGCTTTTGACTCCCATTCGGAGTGGTCATTACTCTGTTCTACTCTGATAATGTAACCATTTAGTAACATAACAGAGTTTTTTTAATAAACTACAACTCAACAGTTATATCCTTGTTCCACCCTTCAGCAAATACAATAAATTCTAATTTAGGCCTAAAATGTCTACAGCTCTCCTCAAGTATTGCATACGCCTTAGCCTTGGTATGATGATGACTATATCCATACATATGTGTATGTACTTTATCATTCATATACAAGGACGCATTTCAACATACACGTATCTCCATAAGCGGAGTAAATAAATTATCCTGACGTTAATGTTCCTTAAAGGGACATATGTAGAGCAGGAAAGTAAGTGATATGCTGCACATATCCTAGAACACATCATCAATCAAATACCGAATCCGCACGCTTTCACCTATGAATGTAAGTATCCCAGCATCCTCGTAAAGTATCCGCAAACATCTTAGATGTTGCCTGGATGGTTCGCATTCACGTTCCAGACAGAAGAAATCATTTTTATTGAAAGAATTATCATAAAAAGGAACAAGGGGAGATAAGAAACTACACACATATTTGGGAGGGGATTGCCATGAATGGCTTTATTTGAGTTGAGGGCTTCTATTCCTTCACACAGTTTCCGATGAGATGCTTTTGTCCTTAATAAAATATTTATGGCTTTTTTGCGGTTATCTTGTTATAAATTGCCTTTTCTCATGGTAGACATAAATGAAAACTTTTCGGGTGTATTTCTTTCGTATCAGATTATGATTAACTGCGTGAACAGTTTTTGAAATATTTTTTGGATTGAAGTTTTTTATGTATTATTTCTAACTGCATACCTGCAATTATTTATTTATTTATATGGGTGAAATCATAGATACTAAGCCCTGGTTAACATCTGACATTCATTTATGCACCTGAATAAATTCTCTGGCACCAGCTATAAATTCTACACCTGTTTACTGTTTTCAGTTATGCTTCCAACTAGAATAAATCAACCATAAAAATGTTCATGTTTTTCGTAACAGATGTCACAATTAATTAATGTAAAAAATAAAAATCGAAAGAAAAAGAAAACATTCAGTGTGGTGTCATGAATGGTTACTGAAATGGTAACAATGTGTCACTTTCAACCAAATATGAAATGGTCTCCGTATTGAAGACCGTACCAAAATGAGAGACATTTTGAGGATGTCTCCATCAAATTTCGAAGCTATTATAGAATATTTTGTTTAAGTTTCAATTAAGTTAAGTTAAGTTATCAATTAAGCTAGAACAAAATTTAAAAATTGATTTGATAGCTATCGAAAATTTCTAAAATTTATCTTTTATGAACTTTTTTTTCGAGTGAGCAAAAGAGCAAAATTTAGGGGATCACAAATATTTTTTTCTAGTTGGAGCATACTCAAAGCGAAAAAAATGTGTAAGATTAAAGTTGTAGAGCATAAAAAAACTATAAAACTATGTTCAGTATGTAGAGAATGTAGAAGGAGCTTTCAATAATGTCCTGCTACATAACTTTACTGATATGCTAACAAGATATGGTGTGAACCAATTCCTAAAATACTAGATTGCACAGATGTTGAACAACCGAACTGTCTTCGCCGGTCTGGGTGGGGCAAGTAGAGTGAAACAGGTCCACAGAGGCACCCTCCTATCACCCTCACTCTGGGTGCATATCATGGACGTTCTCTAGCTAACTCTCACCCGGATGGGGTACAAAACGATATGTTACGCAGATGACCAGATTATTTTAGTCGCCGGAACTTTTGAATCGGAGCTCTGTGGACTAGTGCATAACGCGATCCGACTAGTCGTAGACTGGGCTATGGATTTCGGACTGTGCATCAATCCTTCGAAAACCTAACTATGCCTTTTTACCAAAAAAATAACATCCCAATATTGAACCCGCCCTCCATCGGATCTACACGGTTAGAGCTTAAGGACGGGGGAAATATCTCGGCCGAATACTGGATAAAAAACTGAGCTGGAAGCCACACTTTGATGACAGAGCAAATAAAACTCTTAGAGGTTTCTCAATGTGCAGCATAGCCATAGGGAAAAACTGGGGATTCTAACCGTGGATGATCCTCTGGATATATGTACACTAGCGTTATCCGACCCATGTTGGCCTATCAGTCTGTGGTATGGTGGAAGGCATTGGAGTATGCCAATCATCGTAAGATATATTGGAAAAGATCCAAAGATTGTGCCTACTTAGTGTAAGCGGCGAATTCAAGTCTACCAGCACTCGGGCTCTTGAGGTTATCCTAAATATACACCCCGTGCAGATACATATCAAGAAAGAGGCCTCTATCGCAGTGCTGAAGCTACATCTGAATAGGGGCTGGATCCATGCGGGAACCAGGATTCCTCACGAATGCATCTTTAAATTTGTGCGGTCCAATGCACCTGCTATCGACAGGGAAAGCGACCACCGCCTTGAGACCATGCTGATAAGCAAGTTTAAAATGAAAATCGCATTTAGGGAGGAATGTGTATCACACTTCATGATTCACCCATTGATAGACTTCACAATTTATACAGACAGCCCAAATCTGAAGACAATACCCGAGCGGGCGTCTTCTGTGTGGAGCCGCATTTGGAACTTGCGATACCCCTGGAAGGCCATGTTAGGGTCTTGCAGGTGGAGGTCAAGGTCACTCTTGAAACGGGAAGGGACCTTCTTAATTTAAGTACTGCGAATAAGAAGATTGTCAAGCGGCTGTCAAGGCCTTGTTGTTTTGAACTTAATTTTGGAAAACTTTAATGCACGATATGTCAATTCTTGTAATTGACATATAGTGATCTGCTTTTATAAATCACAATTTCGTCAATTCCAATAACTGACATGGACATTTGTGGTGTTCTGAAAATTCAAAATGGTGGTGGGTAGTGTAGCGATGGAAAGAAATATCATTGGTTATCATTCGTCTTTAATCATCAAATTCACTAATCTAACAAAGTTCAATAATTCTACACTTAAAATTAAATTTAGCACAATTCAAATTCTGATTTCTTTAATAAATGTAAAACACAAAAAAATTCACTCAAATATATTTTTTGCTGATTGACATACGCATGCGTTTTTTAATTCATTCTTTATATATGTAAATATTTCAACAAAATTTTCACTTTTAACTAAATTACTTAAAATTATCAAAACAATTTATTTCAGCTAAATCTTTATTGTTTAAACATGTCTTGTCAAAGATACCATATAGGCATATTTTTGGCAAAATGTTACAACAATAAGACTGACAATTCAATATATTTATGTACATACCTAGTAAATGCTGAAATGAAAGAATAATTTTATTAGTGTTAAATTTCAATTTGCTTGGTTAATTTGTGACCAGTAATTATACCCTTTTGGCATGCGATTACCTTTGTCCCTTAACCTCAAATTGTTCAGAAAATTGAATAAATAATTACCTTCTTGATGATTATTAACAATAAATTCTTTATAAACCACCAATTTAATGAATCCCTTTGTCGATTCGTACAATCCACAAATTAAAATGGCTACAAAATTTAGAGCCAGAATTTTCACTCAAATTCTTAAGTACAACCGATGAAAAAATTTTATGAAAAAATCTCTAAGTCCAAAAATGACTGAAGCACTATTGATACCAAAAAACACTTGCATATAAAGTAAACTTATGACCAACTTGGCATATTTCAACTCAATGACAACTCGAAGAAAAAAGAGATCGAATGAAGGAATGACACGCCTTTTATAGACAAATTTGTTTCAATTTCACTATCCACATAATGTGACATTATCAAAATGTTTCCCGTTTATGAATAGATTAAGATTTTTAATTATTATTGGTGTATACCAAAATGAATTTTACATTTTTTGGCATGTTTACCATAAAGATTTAATCTTAATTTTCTTGATTTTCATTAATTTTTAGGAATTTCTGGTCTACTTTATCGACGAAAAAAGCCACTAGGAATTTCTCTGTCCCAAATTGGAATATCAAAAATCAATCCACTTACTTTACAAAAGCCGGTAGTGATTTTTCCTCCAAAACTTTTGCAAATTAAAAGACCTATGAAATTAAACTAATGCATTTGAAACTAGGAATTGAAAATCGTATTAAAATTAGAACTTACTCAGATATCAATTCAGTTAATCGCGTTCTAGGCAGCCATTGTATTTCACATGAGCCGCTAGGAAGCTCTTTGGTAGGATAAAGGTCGGGGGCAGGAATGAAGTGCAGCTTAAAATTCACAACTCTTGAGGCAGCACGTATTTTTATTGGGCATTATGAGTAATGTGATCATTCCAGTTTCAAGCATTGCAGTCTGTAGTTGTCACTTTACATGATTTGTCGATGTGTTCGTTTCACCGACTGAAGTCGGCAAGGGCAGCAAGTTGACTGATGTAATCATGAAGGGCATTTTGAGGCATCTCAAAGCACATCTTATACTGACCTGTCTAAACAGGGTCTTAGTACACCGTTTGTGCTGCGACTATTTCACTGTTAGCCAACTAGCTGTCGGTAGCGCCTCCATGCAATGCTGTGACCACAACAAACAATAGTTTTAAGTAGTAATTGA
This sequence comes from Dioctria rufipes, assembly GCA_963924295.1. Classification (NCBI taxonomy): domain Eukaryota; kingdom Metazoa; phylum Arthropoda; class Insecta; order Diptera; family Asilidae; genus Dioctria; species Dioctria rufipes. The sequence continues at coordinate 56,831,212 of OZ002742.1, forward strand.
TTATATTGTTGTCGCAACAATTTATTTTTTTTTTAGCTAAACTTATTTAACTTGAATCAAAAATTGCAGAAAAAGGACACAAAACTCTAAAACTCGTGCTCCTCGTAACGCAGCTGGGAGACTACCTCCTAGCAAAATGTTTAGAAATGGCACGTGTAGGACGTTCGTAATCAGGGTTTTCTTTAATTTTCATAAATTGCATAGTAAAATTTATCATAAAGAATTAACCTCACTTTCCTCACTATTTTTTTTTTTTTAATATCAATAGGAAAATAGACCGCCTGGTAAGGGCCGTGCGCTACTAAATGAACGCGAATACACGCACGCATATAAATGCTTCATTGGTAAGTACCCTTTCCCACACCACAATAGATATAGTGCTCTACGCGTTTTTTTAACGCAAATTCTTATATAGGTCTATTCCATGCTCTTCAATCATCTCATCAAGCTACCACTATATAGTCACAGTAAATATGATAGCATCCCATCCTGAGGTCTATTCCAGTGAACAGTTTTACGACTGCCCAATTTAGACTGCATGATCCTTGTATTCAACAATATGTATAAGAACATGGCTAGAGAATGTAACGAAACGGTTTCCACTTAATTCTCAAATTTGAAGAAGGACCTACAATTATAGCCACTCTCGAGCCTACTAAAGTTAATTTTTACCTTTACTTCTATATATGTACTTTGTGTTGCTTAACATTTCCTAAAATCTTAATTTATATCTGATTTTCTGCCTTAAGACGTATTATTATCTCCTGAAAACAAACGTTCGTTATTATTTCACTAATCTCAAGAATATCTACAACGTTATTAATGACACCTTAAATCACATTTACAGCAAACAAAAAGCTGAGATAAATAAATAAATAAATAAATAAACAAGAAATTATGGAACGCCACCGAGAAAATACTTCCTTCCTTTGGAATGAAGTCAAGGACTCTGTCAGTGCTCTCTGTTAATGGTGCCCATAAAGCCTTTTCCGCGGGGTGTAATTGCCGCCTGGTGTGCTTTTGTTTAAGGACTTCTGTAGACGAATTTTTCACGCTCCCCCAAATGGGAAGTCTTTCGTTTATTCCCTCATGACAAATACTTTGTTGGTGTTATGAAAGAAAATCTCACTAAAAGATGTTCTTTAAGCTCTTTTGTCATCATCTTCTAGCGTCTTATAAAGTTTGTTCATGTTAAAGAAGAGCTAAAATGTTTTTATTTGCTTTTTTTTTTTTTAAGAAATTTCGTTTGCTTTTATTCCTTAATGCTACTTATGGCTTATTTCTGCCATTACTATTTACAGCTTTTTCTAAATATTCATCGGTAAGCAAATGTGTAGGATTGCATTCCAAATCGCGTGGCACACAACGTTCTTTGTTAAATAATCGATTTATAATAGTACAAATCCCCAAAGTGGCCCAAAGGAATATATTTCACCCTGAAATAAATGACTGGTCTGGGTGGTAAATAACGAAAGCGGGGATATGTCATATATCCCAGCTCAATTTCCACTAGAATACTGTGGCATAGGGCCCCCCTGTGAGTATGTTGTGAATATGTCATTTTGCTGCTGGATATGTCCCGTTGCAGGGTGTCATTAATCAGGGCGTCACTTGGTTGAAGTAAAATCTAATTAGGGGTAAACGTTCTGACACACATATTTCATTAGCGAATAATTTCAACTTGTCTCGCACAGATTTTGTCGAAAGGATGTTGACCGCGGACCCTTGCATGGACATTAACTTGATGCGACAGCTGATTTTGTACTGGCATGAAATTAGGTAGGTAAAATTTAATGTGGATACAGCTTTGTATAAAAGTGACCGAATAGAAAACTCATTTCAATATATGAATTTCAAATTAGGTACAGGAAGGTATAGGGCAAGATATTGTAAGTAATTTCTAGAATGAAGGATGGTCGTAATTGTTACTAACTTTATGAGAAGCACTAATACTAATGATGGGTTTCAGAGGCTTAAGAAATTGAATTGCTTATATCTGACAAAAAAAAATTTTTTTTTATTGTTTTTAACTATCTTATTGCCAAACAGTTATAAAGTTTCAAAAAATAATGAAACTTAATTTTTATTCAATTTTCGCTGTAACTTTGGACTTTTGGCAAAAAGTACACGCCGCCCTTTTTAGGGTTCCGTACCCAAAAGCTAACAACGGGAACCCTATTACTAAGAATTCGCTGTCCAGTCGTTCGTCAGTAGTACATAGTGTTAAATTTAGCACGATGGTACGGAACTCTTTGCATGCGACTTCGACTCGAGCTTAACCGGTTATTTTGTATTTATTTTCCCTCTAGGACAGGCAAACCATTTTCTTTTTAATATTTACAGTAGGCGCCTCTTCATGACGTGGGCAGTTCTACTTAACAATAGCTCCTAAGCGAATGTAGATAACCATACGAATTTGGCCAAGTACATTACTTTTCCATAATTAGCTTAATGCAGGGGCACACCGAGACGGGGGACGAACGGATCCGGTCCCCCTCCAGAATATCAGTTTTCTGAACATAATTTACAAATTATGTATAAAATGTGGTCTGTATATTATTTCAAAGTCCGATAAAATAAAATAAAACCTTTTAATATACAATAGCAGTCCTTAAGTGCGCAGATGGGTGTGTCAGTGCTCTAATTACGCACAGAAGAAAGTGCATCAAAATATGTCCTATATAAAATAACGACCAAATTGGCACAGAAACGAAGACAATTTTTAAAATTACTGGAATTGGATTGGAACTCATTAAGCCAGTAACGCACCCAGAATTTGGGTTCGGGAGTAGGGGGGGGGGGGGCATAGGTGTCCCAAGTCCTAACTATTCGGAAAAATAGGGCTCTAAAGTCGCGTCCTGATCACAAACTTCGATGCCGCATAAAATGAAGGCCAGTTAAACTTCACACGTTATAAATTTTATTGAATTCTTTCATGATATATGTATGAACTGCAATTTAACCTTACTTCAGCTTTGCTTTACATCATTTTTCAAATATTAGGGTTTGTGGTAAATAATTTGGATAAGGTATGCCAATGGATTCCTTGTAGTATCCTGACCATAGTTTTGCTTCAAATCTCCACACCTAAAACCACTGCTTCCCCATTCTGCTTATCCTTATAATTGAAAATTGTTCTTCGTTTGAAGTATGGTCACGACGATATCTCAGGATCAACCTTAAGTAATTATTCTAAAGAGAAGCATGCATCATTTAAAAATATCCAACATTTTATGATTTATAGTCAAATTCTTCAGCCTTAAACTTGAAAACAATATTCAAGCGAAAATTTCCCTTGCATTCAAGGCATATAATTCTACACGGAAAAAAGTTGTGGAGAAAATGTAAAATCACAAATTAAATAACATTAAACTGACTGAAGTAATACACGTAAAATCACAAATTACATACATGTGCCAAAGCGCCAAGCATCAAAGAGTATATCTGTCAAATTTCCGTGCGAAATAAATGTCTGGATATATAAATCGCTGCGGAAAAATGTCTCCACATCATATTAGCGCCATCTGCATTCCATGATCTAAACATTGATATTTTCTTTCAAACAGTATACTGCTTTACGAAATCTCAAATCGAAATTTTCGCGGCACTTTTCGCCCACATTTTTTTACATAGATTTTGTATACGAAACGAAATTTTCGCTTGAACAGCGTACTACGCTTAAAAGTGAAAAAGTTCAGAAATGTGCATTTTGCTAAAGCGTGCAAAGCCTAGTACTAAGGTCTGCGGGTCTGCGCTAAACTAAATTTCAGCGGGTCTTCAATATCGGGCCGCTCTTTAGCAGCTAAAATATGACAGCGGAGACTCAGAGAAAACATATATTAAAAACAACAAGGAGAAGAATTTTGAAATTTTTTTACGGAAATACAACCCGCGGTCATAACGGGTAGTTAAAATTTTTCGGCAATATTAAAAATATAAAAATAATATGCATAATGCATACAATAAAAAAAAAACACACAATAATTAACAATGATATTGAAAATACGGCCACGAGAAGAAATTCAATTCATCCGTACTTATAGCAAAGACGTACAAAACTCCAAAAATCCGGTCAATAAATTTACCAAATCTCAGAACTCTGACAATAAATATTTTTAGCGCGCTAAAAACGGCCCGGGCGGATAAATTCAAGCTAAATAATTTGGAAACTTACTGGTGGTGCCATCTCTAATCAAAACCCAAAGGCAAATGTAGCGCGTTGACCTTAGTACCGCTCTCGCTAAAATTCAGGATAAATTTTCGCCAATATCTTTTAGCTTGCTAAATTTTCATACAAAATTTAGCTTAGCGCGGACCTTAGTACTAGGCTTAACACCTAAAATACTTATTGTGCTTTAGAAATTTTTTTTTTATTTTTCACATGCTTACATAAAAATATTAATAAATTTTCAAAAGTATAAGCGAAACTTTTCCATATTCTAAGCTATTTTTGGCTAATTTTAAAGTGCTAAAAAGAAATAGATTTTAAAACTAATTTACGCATTAGTTAAACACAATAATTTCAATGTTTCTTTTTTCCTCACTCAATCGATCAATTCATTTTGGGCCCAACTAGCCAATCTGTGTGAGCAGAAATAGCTCAGCTTTATTAAGAAAATCGGATTAAGCCTGCTGCCACCATAATGAGTCAAGAAGAGCGTTAAGACTTTGTTTGAATAATTTCGACCAATTCGGTTTAAGGCGTTAGCCTAACTCTGTGGCGACATGAGTGCTCGTTTAGACAAACCTGTACTTTATCTGTTTTGGTCACTGTATTAACCTAAGTATTAAGGACGTTTCCAAATTCTCTCAGTTCTCAAAATCTCCTTTGTGTATCGTTAGTGTGTTATCTGTAGGTAGTAAGTAGGCATGAAATTGTGTATAGGCCAAAACACAAATTTAAGTCAGTCTATTTTAGTTCACTATAGAAACAAGATATCAAAATATTTTTATTACAGTCAGCAGCATTATAAATTACACGCCAGGACAGCGGAACATGCGTCCCAATAAATGTTTTCAAAAAATAACAAATTCAATTTCCTTCCCAATAGACTTTCAAATCCTGTCTAAGCTTTGAACGGGATTTTTTTGGAAGCGAATCTGGACTGATAGGAAATAACTCCCGTCATCAAGCCTTCGTATTCTGAAACGCCAAGTCAGAGAACTCCAGACGTTATCCATTGGGAATAAGTCAATTAGTTCGCGATCTCAAAAGTCACACACCAGAGTAACTCTGAAGTGGATTCTGGACCTTATTCATCCTTATCAATCTATCTGAAGAAACCTTCAAATCCTCTTAGCTTGCGTTGGCAGGAGCTTTGGTTCGTCGCCTGTACGCAGCGACTCATAATCATAAGTAGCCTTCACGAGCATCAAGGCAGAGTAGGTTAACTTTAATTGATTTGAGAGCGATAAGAAGCAGCAGTTGCTCTATGCATATTTACTCGTTGTAAGGTCTCCTCAGAAAAGGTGCCTTAGTAATCAGTTATCATATCAAGAACAGTCAAGGCTCAAGAGAATAATACTAAGAACTCAAATCAAAAGAAGTATATGAACAGCCAAGATACAAGAAGGGTTAAGGATTTTTTTTCCCTCTTAGTACTTTTACTTCATTATATTCAATTGCACGATATCATTACATTTTTTGGTGTAAACGCTTAAGTTGCCCAAAGTTTCTTCCCAACGTTCCCGTTTTCCCCCCATATGGCCTGCGTTCAGTATAGTCAATACAGCGGGTAACAGAGTCATTTGACCTGTGTCTAGGATGGTCAATCCAGAGGATAAAAGTGTCAATGAGAGTGAGGATTCATTAGCGGAGGTAACACCTCACAACACAGGTGTCTCTTCGACATTAGCTTCTCTTCTAGATTTAGTTCCGTTTGCGTAAAGGTAGTACTTTTCGGAAAAGTTGTCCTGATCTGTGGTTCCTCCCTTTATAGACTCAGTTCGAGCTATTCTATCACTTGCTGTGACCACATTAAAAATACATTAGGTAAAATTTATGGAAAACTTCGAAGGTTATGCTCTTCGCTTCAGGTTGGTGAAGACTCTTCTCTTGCTTTATTTCATAAGTGGAAGCATTACCTTCCCTCACTTAAATTCGACCTGTAGGAGGAAGCTGGATGTTGCTTTTAATGGCTGCATCCGTTTTATTCATGGATTGTGGAGATACGATCGCATTTCCCTCTTCCGTAATTCTCTGTTGGGTATGTCTATAGATATTTATTTGACTCTGATAATCTTGCTTTTTCTTCGTAAGATCATCTACACTAGGCATCCCAGCTATCTATTTTACGACATAAGCTTTTTAAACACTGACAGGCACTTAATTCTGTGTGCTCCCCGTTATTAACATCGAAATTTGGAAAGCTCTCAGCTTGTTTACGTTCCTCATCTTTGAAGCAGTCTTCCGGCGGCTTTGCAGCGCACGAGTTCGGCTCGATCATTCAGAGTAATGCTGACTCGTTATCTGGCCTCGGATGATGGTCAGGCGGACTGACATAGTGCTTACACTGCGAAACAACTACATATTCTTTGCTTCCCTGCACTGCTCCTAGTTTTCGCTATTGTTTATTTTAATTTCCAATTTTTGCTGCTTTTAATTTCTATTTTTGCCTTGCTTATATACCGTAAAACCGAGTGACGTTGGCAGATTTTGAAGGTTGCATCGATTTTATCGCATAAAATTTCGAAAAATAAAAGTAAATAAAACAATTATGTCGTCCTTACTGGCCGGCCAAATTCAACCCAGGTTTGGACTGTCTTTGGCCGGTTTATAACTTAAGATGTTTCCATAATTATTAAACATAAAAGCAGGTGAAACTAGAAGAAGACAGTATAAATCAAAGTAGAGAGAAGATTATTGGAAAAATAAATTAGAAAAAAATGAAGAGGAGCTTAAGAACAAACAAAAAGTAACCGTCATCTTTACATCTTACACATTTTTAAAACGGGTCTTTGTTGTCCTCGTTGCAGTATACGCGTAGCCAAATAGCAAGTGACATACTGTAGCCAGTCTATGCATCTATAAGAGCTCCATTTTAGTTTACATATTGAGCACAGATCATCATTATCATCATTTTCTACTACATAGCAATCTGATGCAAAGTATCCGCCATCAATGTCTCTTTCTCAGGGCCTAAAGCAAGCGAACTACCAACTTTCTGCTTGTCTACACCGCTTAGTCTATTCTGAATCGTTTCACGAGACACTTTACACTTTTTACTCTCACTCACTTGTAACACGCCTTTTTTAATATATTCTAGTGTTCCAGTGATGTCAACTTCCGTACAGTTTCGATATCTACGTGTTCCTAGTGATCTAATATAATTTCGGACCATTTTAAAGTGACACATGTGCACCCGCTATCGAATCGTATAACACATTGAGCTATTCAGTATTCCGCGCATACTTGCCATTGCGTCAACAGATCGCCGGCACTAGGTGCCAAGGTCACCCCGCTTTACGGTATCAATTTCTTATGATTTTTTATTTATTTATCTTGCCATTAGGCATTATAGCTTTAGTCTTTTCATTTTCCGTCTAAGTTTAATATTAATATGAATTTAGTATTTGCCTTTTAAATTTACCAACAAAGTATGTATCATCAGAAGATTGTAAAATTTAGATACTTTTAACCATGAAATGATTTGGATTTGAATTTGAAAAAAAACTCGGTTTAATTATTAACGTTGAAAAATGCACGTTAATGCAAAAAGAGGTGAAATTTCAAGGATACCTCATCACATCTCAAGGCTTGAATCCTCTCCTGAACGAGTCGAAGGGATAACAGAATTTCAAGCTTCCGGAATCAGTTACACAATTACGGATATTACCTATAAGGAACGGTTTGATCGCAGAGCTTAGTCTCACGATGTAGAACCTCAGATTTTAGTATGTATCTCTCTGATTCCAAAAAGTGGATTTGGACCTTATTAATAAGGGATAGGTTCAATCTATCTACAATTCTATCGAAATGACCAAAAGGTATATATGCCCTACGGGATCCGGAGAGTTTCCTTAAAGTAATTTCCCTAAAACCAATTTCCCTAAAAACAATTTCCCCAAAACCAATTACCCCAAAAGCAATTTCCCTAATAGCAATTTTCCTAATGAGCAATTTCCCTAAAAACAATTTCCTTAATTTTCCCTAATGTCTTGGTCTTCGTCGAAATTGTGTTTAAAGCGGGACACACAATGCTACGGTCATCAGAGTTCATCAACTCAAATTCCAATTTATTCCTATATCTGATAATAGAATAGAATGAAATCTGAGCTGATGAACGCTGATGACCGTAGCATTGTGTTTCCAGCTTAAGCCTTAAAAAGAGCTTCCCAAAACCATGCGCATGCGCTTCATTTCAATTTAGTAGGCGTTCGCTCGCACGTGTAGCACATTCGCTCCTGTCTTCTCAATTCCAAGAATCGAAAATAAATTTTGTTTGGTAAATATTTTTAGTAAAATTCGAGGAATCGAAAATAAATTTATAATATAACTAAGAAGCAATTTCTCTAATTTTCCCTAAATAAGAATCTCACGCATTATCGTGCGCGCGCTCATGCGGGAAATTCTTATTTAGGGAAAATTAGAGAAATTGCTTTTAGGGAAATTGCTTTTGGGGAAATTGCTCATTAGGGAATTGCTTTTAGGGAAATTTCTTTTAGGAAAACTATTTTTGGGGAAATTGTTTTAGGGAAATTTGTTTTAGGGAAATTGGTTTTAAGGAAATTGTCCGCAAATCATGCGCTACATTTGGAATGAAGGTATAAATGCGGTAAAAAATGATTCTCTCTGCCACTTGCAACAAATTTTTAAATTCAGTTTCAATCTACTTGTATTTTGTCCAGTGGAGTGCAAAATAAAGTTTTACGCTTTAATCTACTCAGTATAAGGTCTTTTAAATACTGTAATATTGTTGCCCAGGTGAGGGTCTTTCCATAGAAATAAATTTTTTCAGTGACGGAATGTAATACTTGGACCCTCTAATGACAGATTTATCAGAAAGGTATTTGCTTTTTTTTATAGGATACCGAACTTAGTATTCCTTCTTCTTAAGGCCGGTAAAAAAATTAGACCTTAGTTAGCGCTCACGTGTCTAATATTTATTTATAACATACTAGCATTTAAATGTAATAGTTTCCCCCTTTTTTTAAACACTACCCTAATCTCCGCAGGCCTTTACTTATCCTACACATTACGTTCAAATAAACAAATAAATAAATTAGCATGCAGAAATAAATAATAACAATAACAATTAGTATAACAATTAGTATATATAAAAGTTCTTTCTCTCTTTTTTTTTGTTTATCTAAACTATCGTAAAACACTTCTTCACTTCCCGACGGTCGACCCCAGAAGAAGGGAACTTATTCGGTCCGTCTTCCTTTATCTCTCTCTCGTATTCGAATCAAAATTAAAAAATATGGATGTTTCCGGTATTTGCCATAACAAAATTTTTCGGATTTATTGAATTTACGCTTTAATTTTTATTTAGGAAAAATTATGTGTGGCAAAGAAAATTAGACTGTGTAGGCAAATTCGTATTGCGTACATTTTACTCATCCCTTTAAAATTCACACACTACAGTACTTCAATCCTACACCGGTCAAAAATTTATTCAATTACATCAAGAGTTAAAATTAATTACGCCTCCACCTTTATTCACTTTCTTTTAAGTCATTAATCTAATTTAACATGTATTCCTACTACAATTACATTACTTTTTTATTTCTTTTTTGTATTTTTATTTTTTTACTATTTTTCATGTAATGATATATTATTATTTAATTCTCGCATTTTTTGTCCAAGGAGAACCTTTCAAAGAAATGAGCTCCTTCATCTGTCTGATTATAAGTTATCTAGGAATGCTATCTGATCCAGTAACTTTATTATTTATTATAATTTTGAATGGAAATTGTAATTTCAGTTTACCCATTATGTTCTCTCACAACTGGTACAAAAGGTTAAAAACTCTTTTAATTTATTTGAAAAATTCTAAACGATATCCTCATACACTTTCTCTTGCACACTTATAGTCGAGATATTCTGAAAACTTTTTCAATATCCTTAAAAGGTGATACGTAGGTAGGTAGATACCTATTAGTTTCACTATGCACATAATTTACACACTTCAAATGCTATAGAAAGTTTTTTCAAACGTGCCATCGCACACCTGATAACAGGAAAACAAATCAACTAGAAAATTTTTTTCAAAGTTTTCACCAAAACAATTCTTGGTCCTTACAGAAGACGGTGCACTTTACAAAATTGGTCGCTCCTTTTCAATTTCGTTTCATCTTTTTAAAGACAGGTTTATAGAACAAAAGTTGTTTGACCCAATATTTCACAAATAAATTGAATTCTCAAATAAATGTACTGAAATGAGCACCATAGTCAATCACACTTTTTTTTTTTTTCAATAAAGCAAAAGAATTACATTCAATCAGGTTTTAAAAAGAATCTGTTTCCATGGCAATGTCCTCCTTCAGATTTTTTTGTCGTCCAAGAAATCATATTTAAATCACAAGTGGAATGGTCATTCCGCAAGTAAATTCCTTTCTTAGGAGATTTATTAAATTCCAAGTAGAGATGTTTCCGACCGAACTTGGTGAAGCATATGAAATTCACCTTTTATGAGTCCATCTATATGTCCACGTGTCCTGTAGGAATTCTTAGGGGATGAAATCATTTATCATTGTGTAAGAATTGCATGACTTTATTGCCTAGGGTTCTTAGTTAATCTGTAAAGGAAGAATAAGATCCTAGCAAGTGTCATTACTGTGTGATTTATTAACTTGAAAGGATTTATTGATTTTGATTTTCAAATGATTTTGTGTGGTTGATGATGTGACAGAAAAGGATGCTAACAGATGAAATTTATTTTGTGCCTCCAAGTGCAATGGTGTGGTACTGGTCGAGGGGAAAAATACTGATATCAAAATTTAATTTAATTTTAATTTTTTAATCGGTCGCCGGATGCACGTTGAAGAATATTTAAGTAGCTGATTGATATCATCTGGCAATAAGGGTCAGTATAAACCTGGAAATATAGCTAATATCGACCATCTTCTTCATCTCAATATAACAGGATTCAAAATACCGTAAAAAAAGGTCATTTTCGACTAATACAATGGTCTTAAGCATCATAAAGCTATACATTCTTGGGAATAGTGATGCCAGATACTATGTATGTCGTATCGATATAAATTAAAAATTAAAATCTCGGTAAAATATAATTAATTTTTTTTTTACTTTCATAAGATTAATAAAAGCGTGCTCTGCTTATAAACAAACAATTAAGCATGCCAAAAGTAGCTTCAATCACATTCAACTATATAGATACTGTCAGCCTTACAACGTTGTTGTTATCACGGTTGCCAAATTGGATGATTTATCGCTAATATTTTGTAATGTTTTCGCGGTACAAAATTTGTGCTACATGCAACATATTTTAGGCGATTTTTTTGGCATCCTTAAATTCATATGGGAAACAACTTATTACAACTTATCTCTAAATCCAGTACCACAAAAATACCAACTTCAACTACATCGCTCTTAAATTTTGGTAATTTCAGTCACATTTTCAAAAATTAATTAAGAAAGACTTTTTTGAAGGGGTTAGTATTAGAAAAGACAGAAAATATAAGAAAAAATAATTGCAAGAAATTCTATCGCATTCTTTTATAGGAATTCATTAAAAAACGGCCTCCTCATCTCAAAATATTCAAAAAACCTTACCTATTTAGTCCAAATTTGCTCTTCAATTGTGACTCAAATATATCTATCTACGTCACAATTTCAGGAATTTCTACCTTATTTTGTGAAAAATTTTATTATATTGAGGATAAATAATTTACTAGAAATGGACTTAACTGTTCTATTTCTATATGAAATTCCTACAGATATTTCTGAATTCTGATTAAAATCAGCATCAGGAAATGTTCTTTTCAAGGATCTTTGTTAAGTGATAATTTGTATCTTATTGTTACGCGCAACAAAGTGACACAAGCGACATCTGTTAGAAATGAAAACAACTATAGGTTAGTGACATCTTAGTAAACTTTGGGTTCGGAGAATAGAATTTACGTGAAGGTTCTAGCATAATTTGTAGAGCTTCTCACATTCAGGAGGGGAATCTTATTGCAGACAGTGGAGTGAACGAAGTAAACTATTTGGATTGCGATAATTAGAATTGCAGTACTAGCGATAACTAAAAAGAGTTGATTTGATAATTGTTTGTGAATTTATGAGAGTCAGTTAAGCTAAATAAAGAAAGAACTTTTGAATTATATCCTAAATATTGTGTTTTAAATAATGAACTAAGGCCACGCACAACACCACAAGATATCCTTTCTGTTGGTTCCTGGTCACATGGGAATCATGGGGAATAATAGGTCTGACCTTATAGCTAGGGCTGGCTCTGATTCCCCGTTCCTCGGACTGGAACCCGCCGTAGGCGTGGCCACCTCGATTATCGTGCCTCTCATCAAAGAGGATGTTCGTAGAAAGTATCAGCAGAGACGGGCGAAACTAAGTACTTGCAGGTGTACAAAACTGTTTCTTGATGGACTTAATGGGAATATCTCAGATATTATCATGGGGCTTGGAAGGAAATAATGTAGAACTGTGGTTGGTATCATCCTCCAGCTACAGCTCACTTCACGCTCATCTAACAAAGATGACAGTTATTGACATCCCTGAGTGTCTGTCCTACCAGAAGGGAAAGCCAGAGACAGACGAACACTATTTGTGTGCAGGTTCGGCCTTCGCCCGGAGCAGATAGGATACTGTAGGGTTTGCCCGTCTATCTATGGATGAGCTGAAAACCTTCCCCACCAAGACCTGATGCGCTTTAGTCCATCGCGGTAAATGAACATGCAAAAATTTATTTGCATCTTAACAAATTCTGTAACTGAATTAAGATTGTAAGATGGACTCCAATTCACCGAATGTAATACCACTCAAATATGGCTTCACAGTAAGTATGTTGCGACGCTTCGGTGTCGGTTCGCCAATTTCCAAACCTTCGTCACACACCATGTAAACCAGGGTACGTTCATCACAAAATTCATCGCTAGCGATACCTTGTCGGACGTAGAAAGCCGTAGCTAGGCAGGCGTGGATTTTTTTATTTATAACGTTATGAAAAAGAAAACAAAAATATATCAGTACTCATTTTTAGTCTTCTGACAACCTACCAAAGATTTTTTATAAAAAGAGAAAATATTTTCAAATATATATCCAGGACTATTGGGTTTTAATTCTTTATGCTTCCATATGTCTTACTTTTTCAGACGTTTGTAAAGATACGAAGGGACCCGCATTCAGTGGATAACTCGACAGATTATATTTGATAATCAACAACCACAGCTGGAACAATACACTGGAGGCGCAAACAACTTCATCCTTCGACTATCACTGTACTGTCGTAACGACAGTACTGGTTTATCTACGACCGCTTGCAGATTGACTTCACTTCGTGGATTACATACCGGCATCTAAATTACCGCTTCTGGCCATTCTTGTCGTAAGCAAGGTTACAGGGGTCGTGCCCCAGTACTAATGTAATCATACTGGATTCTCTCCTGTGGTCATAGAGACTGCAAGGACACCCCGTTGCAGCACTTTCCTCTGGACATAATAACTATTATTTTTGAGTCGTATTTCAAGTCACTAGTCTCTATACCCTAGTGAGCGGAAAAGTAACAAAATTTTCGATAGGACCAGATCATATTGCCATAGAGACCACCACACTTTTCTAGTTTCGTTAAAGAGTACTAACTCGAGTAATTGTTTCTCGCCAGGATAACCTCTTCATACTGTAATAGGGACAGTCCTTTACATTCATTAACGACAGACGATTTTACCCCTTACCTCAAGTGGGATAACGTCAACCATCTAGCACACGCTCAAGATTGAAGATTCATCATACAGATTATCTAGTTGATAACATATGGCATCACCGGCTTAATATATTATACGCAAGATTGATGATTCCTCAATCGGCTTACCCCATTGGTGACAATTGGTAACGAGCATCAACTATAGTCGAACATCAACTACAGTGTAAACGAGATAGGATAATCAGTAATCAACTGATTACCTAAAAGTAATCTGTTATCAACATGATTACTTGATCATGCATTAATGAATCTCCCATTACATCACCGATGTGATAGATTTCCATTTTTCTGACTGATAAAAAAAAATTAAATATATCGAATCTCTTAGGCGTCTATTCCGATTTACTTTGTCCTATAGAATGTCCTCTACTGCAATTTGCGCTATGTGTCCCTATATTACCAGCAAGCTCATTAGAGGGATAAGATTTTTACTATGGACTAGGATGCTGGGTCTTGAGTCAAACTATTTTTGTCTAAAGTGTAAAACTCCTCAAGAAATTGAATCAGTTCGACACGTGCTCTACGAGAATCCTGCTGAATTGATCGAAAGGGACGGACTAGGAGACCGAAACTAGGGTCAAATATTTTTGTCGAAGCTGTAAAGCTCTTCAAAAAATTGAATCAGATATGTGCTCTTCGAGAATCCTGCTCAAGTGATCAAAATAGATGGGCTACTTGGTAGCCACTTCTTCTTGGATCTGGGAGAGCTTTTGGTTACACAGCATAGATACATTCTGAGTTTCCTTCATAAATCAGGGTGGATTTTGGGATGCTCTTAAACGGATAGATTGCTTTGAATCAATCTATAGGACATAATGGGTACGACAATTGTCGAAGTAAAGTCTGTGTCTTATCTTAGCAGTGACGCCCCTCTAACCTAACTGAACCTAACGCTAGCCTACTATGAACACAACATATTCACAAACTATCCTAAGTATTTACATCTCCTTCAATCAACAAATTGTCGCGATAACATCGTCGAATACATATTTACTGCAGAACTACTTCAATCCCGAACTTACATATAACTATGGACTATAAAATTGCTTATGGACTTAATATCATGGCGAGCGCAACAGATGCTGGGATAACCTAGAATTACCTCTATTCCGGAAGTGGTGCACATACTATAGTTCCCAATATCATATTTGCCCAGTTCCGATCCCAAATGTAATATTCACCAGAACGATTTCATGTGTGTAAATTTAACTCGTCCGTACCGTACCGTATAGCCCAACACCGCGCATACAATAAATTGTCGGAGAGATAAAACAAACCCAGGGTAGAAGTTTCTGCCGAATTTAATCCAATAACGAATGGAATATTTCTGACCTCGGGCATTAAATTAAATGTTATCAGGCGGCTGCAGAAAATTATCTCTGGATATGTATGAGCCCCCGAAAAGTAATTTCAACTCCCCTGCGTCTAGTCTCAGATCAGACTGACTGGAACGAAAATGAATTTTCACAGTGAGGCGAAAAAGGGTCATTTGGTCCAAGGTGTGTGGTCAGTTTGTGTGCAAAATGGAGATAATTGCTTTATGAGTAGTTAGTTAACGTCCAAATTTCATTTCAACTGGCACCGAATTTTAATTACCGTCACTTTTGGATTAATTAACACAAAGGTTAAACGGGCAGTCGTTAACTGTGCGGTATATGGTACTGTACTGCATACTAGTAAACTAAAAAATACATCTAAATAGAGAAAATTCTGGAAGATGAAATTCAAAGATTCGCCCGATTTTAACAGATATTTTACCAAAAGATAAGAAATATGGGCATCACCATGGGTATATAGGGAGGGTATAAGCATGGATGTGTATAGCTTCTCCATGAAATTTTAAAATAATTGCTTTATCCTGGATGTAATAAATCTGGCAGCTAATGGAACACTTGTAAGAATTCCCACCGACTTCTAATTGCGATCAATTTTTAACCCTTTTGACTTTAATCTCTCCAACAGACACTTAAATTCTGTTTCATACTTTTCCACCATTAGAGAAGGAGAGGAAAACTTCTTGCATAACTTATAAGCCATCTTAGCTGTAAACTTTGATTATAATTGACTTAAGCCCAAAATTGAAATAACGTGTTCATCGTCTTCCAAGGGTTGCTACTTAAGTTATACAACTTCTTCGAGGATGTGTTAAAGTGTAACAGTTTGGTAGAGACTAACTTGCAAGAAGGTACCCAACCATCAGTTTGGAATGGGATAAGAATTCACAGTTTGATAAGGGTAAAGACATGGGAGCCTTAGTGTAATGAAATAATCTGTTCTTGCCGGAGTGATCAGTTCTTTGACATTTTCGAATCCATATAAATACCATGTGTCCTCTAGTGGACGGGATATTTTAAGAGCTCTGATTAATTGAAAAGCATTAAGATTGGAGTTGTTGGGTTTGGTGAGATTTTCACCTTTTCGACCCAAGCAAATTATCTTGAGGGAAGCTTAAAAGTTTTGGAGAAATGGAAATACTTCTTCATTATATGAGAATGAATAATTTTAAGATTATAATAATTTTGTCCCCATTGTCTAGATTTGCTTCTAAATTAAGAAAAAACTCGTATAAATTTGGAACCCACATTGTGTGTTTTACTGTTTAATGCTTGTTTACTCAGCGAATCGAAGGAAAAGAAGATCGGGAAAAGTCCTAGATAAATATTTCCTAACAGTATTTTAGCTAATACAGTACCTTATAAGTTTTATTTAAGGTACAAACAGTACAATTAAATATCAATCGAAATACAGAGTTAGTTTGAATTGCCCTTAAATAAATTGTAATCGTTTGTCATCGTTTTACTACCACAAATTTCAAGGGAATCTTGCACATGACGTGCAATAAAAAAATCATAAGAACGTCAATCTTAGGGGGTAAAGTGGAAATTTGGAAATTTTTTTCTTTTAAAAATAAGTAAATATGTGCGGTATGAAGGCATGTGTATGATAGGGTGTATAATAAAAGTATTACAACAAGGACGAATTTTGTACCCTCTTATCAATTTTGTAACCTCTTAAAATATTTCCCCTTTATTCTGAAATACCCTCTGTATACCAGAGTAATACCATCACGAAGACCTGAAATTTGTAAAATATCAGCAAAGTGAATTAGAAATAATATCTACTCCCGACTCTCTCATTTTCGATTAAGGAATAGTAACTCTCTAAACCCAAATGAGGTGGATAATTATAAGGTCTCTAACAGGAGCAGGAGTCTTGCGGGAATAATCTTCACTCTTAGTAAGATTAAATGGACCCCTGGCACATTTAAAACCTTTAAATCTGTTGGAGATAATGGCATCCTTCCTGCATAACTACGCCTGTTATGTTCGAGGGTATATTCTCAATGTTGGGGAAACCACCATGACGGTGTTTATATCCAAAACAGGAATAACAGCTAGTCCTCTATCCAAAGATATTTAACTCCATGGACAAAATCGTAGACCTACATATTCAAAATAAAATTGAGATACGATATAATTAAAGTAGCCCTTAAGAATAAGGGCCTTGAACTTTCCACAGTTAACTGGATAGATTCCATGATTAGAATCAGGAAGATAACCGCAACTCTAGGTAGCTGTTCGGCCACGATCACCGCAGCTAAAGGCTTCCCACAAGGAAGAGTCCCTTCTCCACTCATTTGGTCGATCATAATTGATTATCTCCTACTGAAATTGATAAGTTCGGTGTCGAAATATAATGTACAATGCTACACGAATTATTTAGTGGTCACTATATGGAGAAAGCATGATCAGGTGATATCCGAGCTCATGCAAAAAGACCTTTCCATAGAAGAAAGAAACTTTTACTACTGGGTCCACTTTTTGATAATGCTGAATAGATATTTCAAGAGGAAATAAAACTTCTGGGGATCCTTATCGGTATGAAACTTACCAGGAATTCGCATATGTCCAGATTGACAAAAGGAGCTGTAGGAGTATGTGGCAAGGATCAAATTAGCTACACCTCTAACCCGAATGAATTAAATGCTTACTTCACCTCCATCAGCTGTCATACTTCTTATGCTCATAGCGAGGAATCATTATCCTTAGGACGAAACAACAGTGCTTTACATCCAAATATATCTGATCCCTTTTCTTTCCGCGGGGTCTGCTTCGATGAGCTCATCAATCGATATGCTCCATAAAATCCGACGCCACAGGACCAGAAAATCAATCACCCCGTTTCTTTAAACTATTATTACCAGTAATCAGCAAATATGTCCCACATGTCATAAATTTATCCATAACATCGTCGTGTTTCCCCAGCAGCTGGAAAATCGCCACGGTACTTGCCATTCCAAAAAGCATTCTCCAACACAACTATCCGACTTTCGTCCAATTAGTCTGCTCAAAAGTATTGGAAAAGCTTATGTACGGTCAGATGCTTGAATACGTCGGGAAAAATAATCTTTTGTCATGTTGGCAGTGTGGTTTTCGCTTCTCACGGCAGTCTTAAAAGTTTCCACTGATATTAGACTTGCTATGGAACGGGAAGAGTACACTGCCCTCGTTCTTCTCGATTTCTCTAAGGCATTTGATAGTGTCGACCATATTATTCTGCTTCAGAAGCTGTCGACCAGCTTTTGCTTTAGTACGTCAGCCATCTCTATGATACGCAATTTCTTGTCGGGGCGCAGCCAGCGTGTAAAAATTAATGATTCTCTTTAATCCTCTTTACCATTAACATGTGGTGTACCACAAGGATCAATCCTCGGCCCACTCCTCTTCAGTGCCTATATAAATGATCTTCCAAGCGTACTAAAAGATGTGAGGATTCATATGTACGCTGACGACGTACAACTGTATATTAGCCGACCAATCGGCCTTCTTAAGGATTGCGTGGCCCGACTAAACGGCGACCTATCCCGAATAAGTACGTGGGCCCAACACAATAAACTAGTCTTAAATCCAGTTAAGTCGCAATGTATATTTTTTTATTGCAGCAGTAATAATCGAGATTTAAGTGATTTTCCCTCAGTAGAGTTAAACGAATTTACGATACCCGTTTCAAAGAAAGTAACTAACCTGGGAATTGTGCTGAATGCGAAAATGAATTGCTGCGACTATATCAGCTCTATGCTGGGAAAAGTCTATAGTGGCTTTCGAAGACTCTGGCTTTCAGCTAATATTCTGTCAACTGAGCTGAAGCTAAAAATTGTCAAGACACTGATATTCCCTTATTTTACGTATGGTAGGATCATTTTTCCCAAACTAGATAGTGTCTGTCACCGAAAGGTAGATGTGACATTTAACGATTGTGTTCGTTTCATTTTTGGTCTGCGCAGATTCGACCATGTCTCCACATCTACGACCCAGAGTACTGGGTTGCTCGTTGAACGATTATATAAACCAAAACGCGCTAATATTCTTATCTAATCTTCTAAAGTCAGGCAAACCCGATTATCTGAGAGTATTTTTAGAATTTACAACGTCTGTAAGAAATCAACACCTAGTGATACCCCATTTTCGGAAGTCTATTATGGAAAGTTCTTATCTGGTCTATACCATTCGTTTATGGAAAACCTTACCATCCAATATTATATTGTCGGTGCATTCATGACACTTATTAAATCTCATCTAGCCTAGTTGTCGCCATCAATTGCTTTTGCATCTTCGCTTCTCTTTTAATACCTTTTTATCCCCTTTTGAAGCCACAAACTTTAAAACTTTACAACTTCGTAACTTTGCAATTTTGTATATTTGTAATTTCTGTAATTTAGTTACATTCAACTCTTCTAGTTTTGATGAAAATTCATACATTAATATAAACTTATATGACTAGATATATACTTGTTTGGTACGTTTTATCTAGTGCCAATTATAGTAACTAGTACTCTTAAAAGATTTCAAAATTTTGTGTACTTTTCCCTCAATAAACGTATTGTATTGTATCTCTCTACATTGAGCCATGGAAGCCTTATTAAACCTTCCATCTCAGCATTTGCAGGTGAAAAAGGAAGCGATCTCCAGTATTAATAAATTGCAAAAGGAGAAACAGTTCAAGTCAAGCGCTCTGGTTGGTCATTTAAGTACCTGAAATATAGGTTAAAAACGAACAGTAGAGTCAGGCTAAGCATATATGGCTCCAGATGACATATTTCAAAAGCTCTGGGCTCTACCCCATCGTGTTCCAAGCTGGAGTATTAGCCAAGGATAAATGTGCTAATAAAAGAGCTATAAATGGTTCAACCATCAATAATTTCTCAGATAATCAAACATTTCTTAAGGCCTTAAAGTCCTTCACTATCAAGCCAATGATCGTTTGGGAGTGTCTGCAAACCCTTAAAAATTTATCGAAAAGAAACAGAGTTATCTTCATGTGGGTACCTGAGTATGAGCGACATAAAGGCAATAAAACCGCTAAGAGCCTAACGAAAAGAGTATCGGAAACTCTCTTTGTCGATACAGAGCCATTTTCCGGCATTGCTAAATGTTACCTCAGAGCTTCAATAAAAAACTAGTTTATACTTCATCCTACCATTCTATCATAATGTCCCAGGAAAGCTCAGAGTACCTGATCTGCAAGTGCGATCCTAAGCCTCCACCAAACCACGAGCGGAATCTCTCCACCAAACTACGAGCGTAATCTTAACGCCAGAATGATTCTTCACTTTATTCACAGTCTAAACCTAGAAAAGGAGTAAATTGAACGAGGACTTACAATAGATCCTTCAAGTCGCAGTGAATGCAGGCCAACGCCTGCACACCCCTCCACAAATCTAAATCTATTGTGGATTTGGAATGTTATGAAAAAGCAATTTTGAAGGAATAATGGAAGAAAGATTATAAATAAATATATTAAATAGTAGTGGACCAAGCAGGGAATCTTTCGGTACCCTACAGAGCAAAGACGTCGTACTCGAAAAAGCACTCTCGACCTTAGCTCGTTGATGACGATTCTTATGAGATAAATTTCCAATTGATTGGAATTTTATTAAGTAGATTTTTATGATCTGATACAGTCAAAAGCTTTAGAGAAATCAAAAGGAACTAAAATACTAAAAGTGTTCTTATCCATGGCAAGTCTTATATAATTGGAAATCTTTAATACCATAGTTTGACAGCTGCGGAAAAGGCGGAATCCCAGCTGCCAGGGAGTGAGTAAATTGATTAGGCTCTCTCAACCCAATCTAGGATATTATTATAAATGAGTTTCTTTAGTACCTTAGATGAAAACGACAAAATATGTTCCTGATTATCATGTTGGGGTTTGCTTTTTTTGTTGTGTTAATAAATCAATCAGGAAAGTTAAGCTCTGTTTTTGTACCTTTTTTTATTGTAATCGTAACTTGAGTATGACAAGCTATTGACAACTATTGATTCAAGTACGATACACTAAAAGAATGGAAAAGCACTTACAGCCTATGTCAGCTAGGTTATCTTCTTAAGACACATGCAACTATGATATTATTTTGAATCTCGCTTTCTCGATTAACTATAAAATAATTTCAACAATTTGGATAACCATATTGAGTCAAGCCAAAAGAATGGAAAACAGAGGACATCGTCAAGATATATCCCAATTTGGCGATACATCTTTTCAATGCCTACTGTATAAACATAGCGATAAAATCTGCTTTTCATAAAAATTGTAGTTATGGCTTGCTGCCGAGGAGGGGGATCAGTTAGCAGTAGATAATTAAGATTTCTTCCTGATGAAGTTTAACAGGGAGCACCCGTAATTTAGTTATTTTACGGGTAGTTTTAATCAATATATGATGTAGAGTATGGGCACTTCCTATATGGATTGAAAATTTAAATTCTCCACCAAAACGTCACTATATATTCTTTCAGGATGCCATTATTATTAGTATATTTTTTTACTAATTAAGAGACGCCTATAATACAGTCTTGAAGGGCCAAGTTCCTCCTTATTATAAGCTAATGGAACGACGTCGTTTTTCTTAATTAGTTGATAAAAAAATTTCTTATACAAGTTTTTCGAATGTGGTTACCTTTTCTATTTCCCAAAATTGTTGAAAACGTTCATTCAGGTCTAAATACTGTTACGGGATGAAGCAAAAATTATTTCTTCTTTCTGTTCTCGTGGCAGGACCCAGTACCCTTACCCTAGCCGAGCGGTCACCAGTGGAGTAAGGTGGGATTCCGCGCCCCAGAGATGCACCAGCGTACGAGAACATTTTACAAATAAACAGAATAGAAAACAATTTTACCCCTGCTACGATTTTTTTGTAGTCCTGAAAACCAGAAATTGCACCCTCTACGGGGTCCCTGTATATCGCTGCGAAGGCGTCGACCTCGTGTTCAATAGTGCGCTGTAGATCCTTAACCAAATGAGCTTAATAAACGGTGAACCAGCAAATCAACGTGAATTCTTGTGCCAAAA
Source organism: Dioctria rufipes (assembly GCA_963924295.1). NCBI lineage: Eukaryota > Metazoa > Arthropoda > Insecta > Diptera > Asilidae > Dioctria > Dioctria rufipes. The sequence goes on from OZ002742.1 coordinate 56,853,460, forward strand.
CTTTCGGAGGACAGAGTCTTCCTGGATAGCGTCTTAACCAGCGGTCAATGTCCTAAATACACGCCTCTTCAGTCCTCGTCGATTATGGGGTAAAATTTTCCTTCCTCCAAGAAAAACGGCAGGTTCGTTTAAAAGTTATACTTTCTTCCTTTTTCACTTTTTCGATTATAATCAATTTCTTTATAAAATTCTTATTTCCGCGCGAATTTCTTACAGCTCAAACTATCTCTACTTACAGCAAGAGCACTCTCTCCCCAAGAAAAGCCTGCCAACATGACGGCTCTCAATTCCTTTGTTTTTGTTTTTTTTATTTTTAGTTTCGTGACTTATTTCATTCCTAATGGGTTCTGGCGACCTCTGTCGCTTCACAAGTTTACAAGTTATTATCTAATTTTCCATATCTGTCAACTGGGCTATATTAGAGTTCATTGGACGCCAAACTTATTATTGCTTTCATGTACTATATTGGTCAAGATTTGCTTTTTACTTCTAAATTAAATAAAAGTTTGATTTAGGGATTGCTTTTTACTCTCTCTATCTGTCAACTGGTTTATGTTAAAGTTTATTGGATGTCAAAATTATTATCGCACTCGTTTTCGATATTGGTCAAGATTTGCTTTTTATTTCTGTTTTAGTAATTGTCCAAAACTTTCTATTATCTTTATTTTAGTGACTGTCAAATGTCCTATTATTTTCCTTTTAATAAAGGTTAGAGATATTCATTTTCTGTCCGAGATAGGTCGAAATTGTTCAATTGCGAAATTATTGTGACTATCTGTCTAAGCACAAGTCCAGCATAATGCTTCGGCTTTGTGCTCCCGCGTGTACGTTGGTGAAAGATCGCCTTGAGATTTATGTGGTACGAATTAGGTATCGCGCGGAATTGTAAGGGTTAGTTCGGGGTTTATTATGGTTCAGTGTCTATCTCTGAACAGCTGTCAATTTCGATTCTGTGTTTTATTTATTTACGCTGCAATTGTTTTGGGAATTGTATGGCTAATTGCTTAATATTTTCAATGGGGAGATTTGTTACGGATACAATTTTTGATAAGTGAAGCAAATTTTACTGCCTTTTATAAAGAGTGTCTTCCCTCAGTTAGTGCAAATTACTAGAACATTACGATTGAGAAGAGGTATGGTGAGATTGTTTTTGTACAGATGTTTCGTTAGTTTTCACCTGAATGCCTTCACTTAATTACTAGACAATCCAGAAGATGAGGGTGGCGATGAATAGTGACTAATTGCTGCTGATGCTTATGGAGTTAAACTGCGTTGCCTCTCCGCTGCTAAATGGACATAATTGAATATGGGCGAGGCTCTAGATTTAAGAGAACCCGAGAAAAGCATTCCACCTTCGGCATTTACCGTTCGTAACTACGAATTTCGAATGAGGTGCTACGAGAGGTCCTGTCGCCTGTGATTAAAAGAAGCGGGATAAGTCATTCTGTTACAATACGATATTGTGAATTATTTTGCTTAAAGAAAGTGTATTAACTGACCAGATAAAAGACATCCGACCGAGTATTGTATTCTAAGCGACTGTTGCTTATGTTTTTGCTGTGTGCTTGTTCAAGACCTTCATAGGTCTGTATGCAGATTTTATTTTTCAATCGGGTATATGTAGATGTGCCACTTTTTTTGTGATTATTCAAATGGTTTGATTTTGTGCCTCCTATGTCTTCTAAGATACGGAAGAGTTGTTCCAAGAACTTCTTGAAGTCAATTCAAATGGTGGGGACCTGCGTTGCATCGCCTTTGGATTCTTACCAAAATATTTAAGATTCAGTTGACAGTTTCTGAACAATATGATAGATTAGGAAGGGATCCCAATGTATGGTTTAATTTTAAATTAGCTAAAGGAGGTAAATATTCAGTTATGACATTTAGGAAACTTTTTTTCTAATTTACTGAATCGATACTTATTTTTGACAGTAGTACCGCTGCCATAAATATTTTCCATAATCTGTATACTAGTATAGAAAATCTGGCTCGAAGGACCAAGTTTTTGTATAAAATAAACACCCCCTCTTTCCATAAATTTCAAATTTAAACAATTATAATATTATTATTATTATTATTTATTATCTTCGAGATTTGAAAAAAAGTAAGAAAAAATATAAATGCCCAAAGTGCAAATTATACAATACAAAAATGCAATCTTTTCTAGGGTCATGCAGATGTCATTGTGTGAAATAAAGTGCAAACATTCACCTTTATTGCTTTGAGGCTGTGTTCCTCCTTAATGATGAGAAGTGAATTAAGTGTGGAGTTCATCCTGTCGTACTAACTGTAATAGAGCTTAAAAATCAATTACATTATTTAGACAACTTTTGTATGCCAACAAATAATTTTTTAATAATTTCCTATAAAGCATTGAACATATGCTTATCTAATGCCCAAAATGAGCCATAGATAATACCGCTTACTTTTTCTTTTAGTTTTACCTTTGCTAAAACATTTATCAAGACCAGAACAAAATATTATAAAATTTCTCAAAATGATAACCCTACTTTCGATTTTCATTTTCGAATTTTCTGATAAGAAATTCATCTGAAAAGTTTCACTCCAAAATGTTTATCTCTGCTGTCATGTTTGTGTAAATATTTGAATACTGCTGTCATCTCAAATCGTTTTTTCGTCGATGGATTTTCAATAGAAAAAAGAAAAGAAACTTTCAAGCAAAAACTGAAATCCACAACTGCCAAGACAGAGTTAATCACGTGTGAAGTGTTTTCCAGATAATCCTACGGACAAAACCATCGTTTCTGATGATCGATAAAAGCCCCCCCTGCTTTTATGTGTGCTTTTCCAATTTAGTGAAAGGCCCACAGCTATGTATACACAGAAGACCGGAATCAAACTGTAGAAACGGAACTTGGGAGGGTTGATACGGGCTGCAGGACTACGGGTATATCCAAAGTGTTTCCTTTTGGTATCTGATTAAGTGTAAACGGAACTGAGCTAGGCTGGTGATTGAATTAGCCATTTGTGGAGAAAACAACAGATTGAGTACGTGGTTGGGGGCAATAACTGCTTATCACTTACTTTTGATTAATGCGGTTGTTTGGATGATCTCTTCTGGTTGCCCGAGGGAACTACCATATAGAGTAGCAAGCGCACAAGCAAAGCAAACACGCACTTCGAAATCATGTAATCATACAGAGGACTCGATATTATATAAGTACGTACGTACATGGATACAGTTATTACACGTGCTGAATGAGTCGACAGAAGTGAAGTCGATTTAGTGATAAGGAGAATATTAAACGGCGCCGAAGGCATCAAACCAAAACTCAATTTAATGGAACAACATGACGTTGCGAGGAGCTTATATAGTTACGTTTTGAGAACGTTCTTCCCCAAACGGAAGTTAATGGTTTAATGAACTCGTTAACGTTTATGCGTGTGTCCTCATGTTTAGTAAGATGTTTAGATTTGATCTTCGTACAGGGGATAGAAGTTTAAAGATAATAGCATCTGCCTTTGCACGTTACAATAGTATATTTAAATATGTAGGACTTACGTATAGGTTACCCATATGTATGACTGAAAAAATACATGCTTTATTTATTAGGTATATAGGTAGTTATATTTAATACCTATTCATCTAAAAAATAAGGCATACATTTGCAATTCAACTAGTTATGGACTAGGGACTTAACCTAAGATTTGGCTTTCTAACGACTGATCTTTTTCAAAAAGAAGAAATTACAACTTCCCCTTTACAAATTAACTTCGTTACACCACAGATGATGAAATCACTAAGTTTTTCATTCGGTTTGTAATGCATTCAAATAATGATGGTAGAGCAAAATGGATTGGGCACGTATTAAAAGTATATTTAAAAAAAAAAAAACAAGTTCGATAATAGGACAAATCGGGTTACTCCTTCGCAGGGTTGCCACACAAAAATTTTGTTTTTCAAAATATACTTATTGGACACTGTCTGAGAACAAATAATAATAAACAAAATAGAAAATAAAACAAACTCAAATAAAATAAAATAGACTGATCTTTAATTAAAACAGTCTTTATTGACTTCAACCGAATACATCCAAACTCCGTACAAAACTGAAAATTATTTATTTCACTAAACTAGCTTTTAGCCCTTGCGGAAACAACTCAGAAGTTTCACATCAGAAAAATAGAAGTGTTCGATTTCACTAAGCCGTCTACAGGAAAACCGAAGTGTTTAATTACATTTTAGAATTTATGAAATGCTTTATTATCTCAAGTATGCTTATGCACAAATATTATTTGCTGTGGGAAATGAAATTTGGAAAAATATAGAAATTATATAATTTAAGGTAATTTCCCAGGTTTTGTGTGGCACGCGTCATCGTAAAAAACTGCAAATTTATACACTGCGTTTTCATAAAATTTCGAAAATTGGCTAAATCGGGCAACTCTTTCTTAGTGTTGCCATATGAATATTTACGATTTTTACGTATACTGTGAAAACTATCCATCCTAGATGTATTTATTTTACTGAAAAGTTCTTCAGAATATGTAGTCTTATGAAATTTGTTGTAATTATTTTTTCTGTCCTATGATCCGATCTAGAAATATATACGAAAAACCACTTCAAACTTGCACAGATGGGTACGAAATTGCATACGGGCATTCATCTAGGAGGGTATCATATTGATTGATATCAATAAATTGGAAGGGATTAACTTGGCAGCGATATATACGATCAGGTGAAAACCCAATCGATTTCAGAACAGTAAAACAACTGTGAATGGCCACAGATTGACGATGGTTAGTTCATCCCAAGTGCAGATACAAGGGGAGGCAATGGCTGCAACTCCCGAGTTACGAACGAACTTCTAATTGTTTATGAAATGGCGGCGGAAAAGAAGACTGTGAAGTGCAGGGCTGCCAAAGTGAAAGCTGTATTTTTTTTTACATTATTAAACCAAGCTCAGTGGATACATGGCAGGAAGGTGATAAGCGGGGTTGGGGTTGGGGCGGGTGCTGTACCACTCGAAATAGGGCTTGCTAAAAATGAGGCGAATGGGGAATCAAATTAAAGAGGGAAGAAAGTGTGATCGAGTGACTGAGCTCTGTTTTTTATCTTCTAAATTTCATAGAGACGTTTTTACTGTTAAAAAGGGCTTTTTTGGCATTTCGACCATATGCACCCCGTTCCTTCATTTTGCATATATTTTGCCCGTTCTTTCTCTCGAATGCATTAGAGGTCTGTTGTGCGTGTGCGGTTTTTTGTTTTGGTAGCAGCAAATTAGGCTGACGTAACGGTTCTTCGAAAGCAAGATATCAACATAAGACCATTATTTCACTCAAAAGGTGTCCATTTTCCACTTTAAAAATGGCTGGTTTCCTTTCTTTTCGAGTTATCTTTGACACTAATTATCGGATTTAAAAACTAATTAAATATTTGACAAAATATAGATGTGATTTCATTCTACAAATATGTTTTTATATAGTCTCTTCTGTGCTGGAAGACGACCAAATTGAGCTTTTTTCGGGTAACCTCAATTTATCTTGATCCACCAAAATCAATATTGCTATGCAATGTTGTCAATAATTCTTTTCTCAAAATATAAGCAATATATGCCGAAATACTAGGGGTGAACCGAGCTGAGTAGAGGGCGGAGATAAATACGGCAAAATTTTCTGATATTTTAAAAAAATTTTTTTTTTCTCAAATCAATTTATTAGTTCAGAGATTATCTAGGATTATCTAAAATGATTTCTGTAAGATACTACGCTTCATCGGTCATAACATTACTTTAAACGCCATCTTTCTGCTAAATTTTGCAACTTTTAAGCCACTTGTATTATATATAATCTGTCATTGTGAAACCTGTGCTCAAGCGAAGGGAGTGCCGGTTTGTTAAAAGATAACTCAGCCCTTTAATTCAAATATAAAAATTTTTCTTTCAATATAAAATATATGCTTAAAACTGTATCACAAATTCAATTCATAAAATATCCTATTAATCCCAATAATTCAACCCTTACAAATACCTTAAACTAATATAGCAATTTTAATAAAAATAAAAAATCCAATATATTTCATCAAATTCAGTTGAGAAAAATCACTCCACAGTGGTCCACAACTAAATACATGAATTAATTCAAAAACAGAATAGGAGTTTTGTTGAAGTATACTGCTACGTGTGGGTCTTGGAAGAAAAATTGAAAACGATGCAGTGTGTATGCTGCTGCAGTATGTGCAGTGCGTATGCTGCTGCACTATGTATGCTGCTGCAGTATGAAAGCAGAATTGAATATCTGGTGGAAACGGAGTTGCAATATAATGTGCCGTATAGGCACAACAGAATGACGGTCTGTGCTGCTTGTGTAAAACACGGCAGCAGCAGCAGCAGAATTAGATTTCTGCGTAAGTGTTTGATGTTAATGAAGCAGAAGTAGATTTCTGCGGCAGGAGTAAATTGTTGCTTATATGAAGGCTGTAAATAAAGCAGAAGTAAATTTCTGCAGCAGGAGTACATTCCTGTTCGGGTGGTGGATAGAAGTGAAGCAGAAGTAAGTTTCTGCAACAGGAGTAAATTTCTGTTCAGTTGAAGGATGAAAATCAAGCAGATGTAGATTTCTGCAGCAGGAGTAAACTCCTACTCAGGTGAGAGGTAAAGGTGAACAAGAAGTAAATTTATGCTTAGATGTAGGATAAAGGTGAAGCAGAAGTGAATTTCCGCAGCAGGAGTAAATTCCTGCTTACGTGTAGGACAAAGGTGAAGCAGAAGTAAATTTCTGAAGCAGGAGTAAGTTTCCACTTAGATGGAAGCAAAATTTACGTTTAGATAGTTATGGGAGCTCAGAGTAAATTCTGATGTTTTCAGATGAAATTCTGAAATGCGAATGGGTGCATCTGCTATGGCTCGTTGACTTTCTATAGCCGCCGTGACCCGCTACGCCTCTGCTTCATGATGGGTTGCCCCGGCAACACTCGATATCAAAGTTGCGTTCCATTGAACTCTTAGATCATATAACGAAAAGGATAGACTATGAGGAAGAAAAACTTAAGCATTTTTCTGCATTTACTAGAACTGCATCGATGTATTCCTTTTAGTCATGTAAGTAGTAAACTACGATATTTTCACACCGGGCGAATAATTAAGTGGTTGAAACTTTATTAAGTATTGAAGAAATTCAATAGAAGAGATCCCATTATATCACAACATTTTTAAATAATTTTTTAAGTTTATAATTTTATAATATCTTTATAACTTTTTGCATTTTTACGAATTTTCCTAGTGCCCCGTTTATTATCTGATAATATTTTTTGGCGTTGCCTTTGTATGGCTACTGAAACTTAAGGCGACAATGACAATTAAATTATAAACAAACAAACCGGCATTGGAAAATGCTAAATTTTTTTGCCACGGCTGTTTATTTTTATAAATATTTCACTCTTATTTTATTTAAAACACTATAATTTATTATTAAAAGAATTATGCTTGCCTGCAAAATAATTTCCTAAGAGAATATCACCGATTGTTTCTGCAGCACAGCACAGCGCACTTCATCGTGATAATTCAAGACTCCGAGTCTCGATTATATAAAATCCCGTTCACATAACAATATTTCACTATTGTACCACACTACTATTAAGTAAAAATTACTTTTAATTAGTTATTTACTACAAAATCGCTAAATCAAACCCGAACTTCTTGTCATAAAATCTGAAATGTCAGAAATAAATTAGAATTTTCGAACTAACGAATAACAAGGCGATACCCCTCTTGTCATTTCCCCTCCGTTTCGCAAGAAAAAGTGAATTTTACACAGCATAGCCTATCCTTTTCGTTATAAGATCTAAGATTGAACTATAACTGCGCCGAAGACGAGAACATATGATATGACGTAATGCCATTTATTGACATCACGAAATGTAAGCATGCAGGAGAGAAATGGGATTTGGGTAAGCTTGCGATATTTTATGAAATTTTTATTGGAAGTAATTATGTTTTTGTATATTTCAGGAAATAAATGTATTTGGAAGGAAGTTAGGATGCCGGTGAAGCAAAGGGATTCATTTCTCTAGCATCAGATATGTGCTTTTTATTGATATGTTATAAGTTTTAAATTCTTTGTGCGTTCTTTTTATCTTTTGTATCAGGGAAATCTCATCGAGGGATTCGAGTTTGGTATGTGGCCTGAACAGTCATCTTTCATTTAAGAAAAACCGCAATTTGTTATTCCCAGTCATTTAGGAATAATTAACAAAATTAGACTGCTAAATTACTTTCTAATTAAATTGCTACTGAAAAACCACCACCCATTATCTCACACAAATTTCAACTTACTCCAACGAAGCCGGAAAGGATTGCAAATTTTCGTACATAGTTAGATAAGATTTCTAGCTTCAAATTAAAATAGAAAATAAAATGTGTCCGAGATCCCCAGTAAAAAAATAAATAAAATAAAAAAATAGAATCCCTTCAGTGCATTCCTCCCATAGTGGTTACTTTTTAAAATTCATATCTCAAATAGAAAAAAAAGTGCTAGAAGTCCTCACTATTGAATAATATTATTTTTTAAATAATATTATTAACATATTTGTTTTTGTTTTTTTTTTTTGGTTTGGTGTTGTTATATTTTTTTGTAAACATTATAAGGCATTAGGCTTCATTTAGCCTCTGAATCGAAAAAATCGGTTGCTCCGTTTTCGAGATATGATTTTTTGAAAATGACGACGTTTCATCATTAAATCACGAAATTTCTAACGCCACTAGCCGCTAGTGGGGCATAGTAAGGGGAAACAAAAGAATTTTGGGTGTGCTATTTTGGTATTCCCTACAAGCTGTCAAAATTTCATTCAAATCGGAGATGTTCGGGTGAGATAGTACCGCGTCGCCAGATGAAGCGAAACGTGAATTCAAGCGCCGTCTCTCAGTGAATATCGGCGCCGGGGCGTAAAAGTGTTAAAGCAAGATTTGTTCGTCGCGCTCAGAGTGGACCATCCATTTAGAATATGTATACTTTTTTCTGGTATAGTATGTGATTTCTAGTTCTTCTATGCTCAAAAAAACATATACATACATAGATGCATACTTTTTATTTGACCTCAAAACTAAAAATCCAAAGTATTCGGGTTGGGCGATTGAGAGGACCATGCAAATTGCATAACCTGGCCTATCTAGCCATCTTCTAAGAAACCCATTATCCAAATATTGTTTCATTTGTCCCGCAAGATGTGGTGGACCACCATAGTAAAGAAACTAGCATTCATCTTCGCTCATTTTCTTCGAGGAATACCGGTAAAGTATCAAACAAACATTTCTGGGCTCCATTCGCAGTGGGAACGGGCTCCATTCCCATTCTAGACTTGCAAATTTACTAAAAAACGTTGCTGGAAAGTATTCACCGACCGGATATTGAGGAATTTTCCAATATCCAATAATGTGTGTTACGGAAATTGATTTTACCATTACGTGCGAAAATTGCTTCCCCTGTAACTAAAATGTTCATGTTTGAGTTTGGATTTAACTGTTAATGTAGAACAACTATTCGCAAATTTCCCTCCAAGCGAAAGATCCTTTGGTAGTAGAGCTTATACTCGCTGCACGTAAAATAAGTTAAGTCCCACCTTAACGTTTACAAGCTTGTCAATTGTGGGATCCTGATTTGCTTGTTTTCATTACTTAAATACCAAAACCTTGAAATCTATAGTTTGACCTCTTTTTTTTTCAAATTCCATGGTATATCTTGGTAACTAATCTGTATTTTTTTTTTTTCTTTTTCATTATTAGTCATTATTATTTATTGTCCTAAGATATAATTATCCAAATTTATTGGTTTATTTTACAATTCAAAATAAATAAACAAATTCCCAGGATTTTTTTTTTTCGGAAAAAACTTAATATTTTATCAAGTTCGAAAGTTCACAAAAAAAAAAAAAACAAAGCTACAGCACTACTCAAACACAAGAAGTTATCCCATTACAGGCGAATTTAATCCCATTCCATTATTAATTTCCGCTTTATGTGTCTCTTGGGGCACATTACGGTATACGCGCCACAATCGAAATCCAAAGTAGAAAAATTCTCGAAAACATTAAAATTTCTTCATCAACCCTTTTGTGTCTGTTCGGGGGGCATAGAGTGAAAGTTCGTCGAGGAGCCATCCTAGACTCTGCCGCCCTTCTTACTTTTCCGCATTAATGGAGATATGTATCTGAAGGAACGTCATGAATAAAACTCTTCTGGGTACCGTTGGAGAATCCCCCAACAAATGCAAATCATTTTCCACTCGAATTAAAGCGAAAATAAGTCGATTTTATAATTAACTTTGTGTCGATGTAAACACAAGAACTCGCATATCTCCTTGAATGCGATTTGCATTAAGGCAAGGATTAACAAGGACATAAAGCGACAGTTGGCAATAAAGACAATGACGAGGAAGAGGAGGATTTTGTTAATTTAACTCTGAAAAGATTTGAGGATGTCTCATTATAGGCGAGGGTAAGAGTATGCTATATAAAATGGGCAAGGTCTAGTTAGGCAAGAAGAAGAATAATAAGTTTCATGTGATATGCTGGATAAAGTCACTGTGGTAGTTAGTAAATGAATGGCTTTGTAAGTCAACGATTACAGGGCTTAAGCTCGATTCATACGAAAGTAATTGCGAATGGTATAAATAAATTTCTGCAGAACTAATAACTTAGAAATGAAAGTGCCCACCGACTAACTAACATCAATGTGATGTCAGTAACGGTATTATATATATTTTGTTGTTGTAGGATTATATATAGAATGACGTCAGGGTTGACCTGTCATCTAGGTCGGACATCAGCGCTTTTATTAGTTTTGACAACTAGCGCCACCAATGTTCGTAAGCTTTTCGTGATATTGCAGATTTGGAGCGTGAACGGAAAGTATGTGCTGTCCACTCAGTGGTTTGAATTTCCAAAACAAGTTTTCTTAGCAACAATGAATACGGCCAGAAAGTGAGGAGAAAATATGTAATCACCAAGATAAGCATTGTGAATGTGTTGTGTGACTCACACTTGAAAATAAACCAAGAGGAAAATTCTGTAACATGTTTGGTTGTGGTGTCACGTGACGCGGCCATTGCGCTTATCGTAAAGGTTGGCCATTTAGTGTAGTTAAAGTTAGCCCAGGTTGGCCCAGGTTGGCCCAGGTTGGTCCAGGTTGCGTGGTTGGAAGATGCCCTAAAAACATCCAGCAACAATGCCAACGAAGTCTGCCAATAAAACACCAGCTAAAGGAATAAGTCCGCCAAAAAATCGCAGAAAAAGCCCTCTTAGGACAATGCAAGAGAAAAGTGCATTTGAAGTGCGTCAATACGTAGGTTACTATTTAAATTGTGAGCCTTGGCAATACTAGTGCAACCCATTATCATATTCGTAGAGTTTGACATTTTTACCATAAACATTCTCAGAACCTTTTGACTAACAATAACTTTTTCTTTTCTTTAAATTCTTCTTTAAATTCAACTTGGTAAAAAAAAGTGGAGTAACCACGTGAACATTTTCGTGTGATGATTTATTATGACTTTCGACGTAGACTATCACGATAAGAGTGCATCGATCAACTTATTTCCACTTTTGGAGATGAAGCCCCATCCTTCGCCACTGTGAAACGCTGGTTTAACGAAATCAATCGTGAACGCCGTCCGCTCACCGACGAATTTCGTAATGGTCATCTAAAACATTAATGCAAGAGCGTCATGTGACATACTGAGAGATTGAGGCACCCTTAGGCATTACTTCCACCAGCGTATATAAGATATTGCATGAATACTTAGCAGCGAAAAAGATTTGTTCACGTTGGATCCCGCATAACTTGATAATCGCTCAAAAAAAGGGCTCCTATCGATTGGTGTAAACAAATGCTCTAGAAATACAACCGTGGTGCTTGAAAAGACGTTCATGAAATCGTGACAGGTGACGTATCATGGATCTATGCATATGAGCCCGAAACTAAACAGTCTCCCAAGATGAACCAAATCCAACCAAAGATTTTCAAGGTCAAAGCAATGCGAAGCAAAAGGGTGGCTTGTTTTTGGACTAACAGGTCATGGGGCAACTATACCGTTGGAGTAACAAAGAACAGTCAATTTTGAATGGTTTACCACCATTTTTTTGGCAGAAGTGTTTGATGAATTGAGGAATACAAGCAAACGTTGTCGAATCATTCTTCACCATAACAGTGCGAGCTCTCACACATCTCCTCAAACAAGCGATTATTTGACCAGTGAAAAAATTGAATTAATGCATCATCCTCCGTACAATTCTGATTTGGCACCTAACGATTGCTCTTTGTTCCCGTACATCAAAAACAAACTACGTAGACAACGATTTTCGCCGCCCGAAGAAGCTGTGAATGCGTTCAAAAACCATATTTTGGAGGTGTCTCAAACGGAATGGAAAAAATGTTTTGTCGATTGGTTCAAACGCATGCAAAACTGTATCGATCAACGAATACTTTGACGACAGATTAATGTTTTTTATTGTTAGGCTCAAAATATTAATATTGACCCTCGTATAACGACATTTGCTGGAAATGCGATTTCGAATGATGGGCCATTTAATTAATTTTTCTAGGTCATTTTCAATCATTTCAGAATATTTTACGTCGACTGGCCAACCTAGACAGCAGTGGTCAACCTTGACAGCATTTCACTTTTTTTTTAATGCCTATTTTTTTTCACTTTTCACCCAATCAATCTGCAATGTTCAGCCAAACTGTTTCTTTTTCCTAGACCTTTCCAAGGATGTGCTTTGATTGTCAGAATTCTTCCTTAAGCGGAAGTTATGGGCAGAAGCCAACGGGTGACTGACCCTGACGACACTCCCCTATATAGCTTGTTCAGTAAATAAGTAGGATAGGGTATGCCAATTGATTCCTTGTAATGTTCTGATCACACTTTTCCTCCAGACTCCTTTCCCTAAAATTATTGTTACTCCTCTTAAATTTTGACATGAAAATTTTCCGTTTTTTAAGGGGAGTGTAGTCATTTACATGCTCATAAAGGATATCGTAGGATCAAGTTTGACCACTTGTTTGAAAGAATATCTTTCTTCGTTTATAACGATATTCACTATGTTACGATTTATGGTAAGATTCTTCAGTTAACGAGCCTTAAAATTGAATTCTTGGAAAAAAATACAAACCATTTTGATGTATTATTCTTCATCCCATAAAATTTTAACGCCAATGACATGAAATGGTTTTTGTTGAAAAAATAAAAATTTTTAAACGTTAATTTGAGTGGGAAACAGTGATTTTAAGGAGTAGAGGTCTCGAACAAAAGTGTGATCAGGACACTTCAAGAAATTCATTGGTTTAGTCTATTCTACTTCTTTACCGAACACCCTGTATACATATATGCCATTTTATAAAGCTTAAAATAATTCTAAATGAGTAGGTAGATAATCAAATTTCTATTTCAAAATTTATCAAAGACTTGCAAATCTACATAGAAATTTAGAAACCTACTCAGAAAATTTATTTTCTGATATACCACCACAGATGCTAATCTTTGGCCACTTTAATCCTTTCATAATTAAACTCCTTATAGAATGCCGTCTATTCAAATCAACACACAGCCAAACCGTGTGGTATAGAGGTAAATCTTGACAAAGGGTTATAAAGTTGTTGTCTCAAGGAAAGTTCCTTATATAGTAGCAGAAGGTGTTATTATTTCCTCGTCTGTTTCGTTCTCGATAAGATCATAATCCTATTTATGCTGCCGCCCCCTAGATGAAAAGGATTCTCCATGCTCCTCCATAACATGCAATGTAGCCAAACTTGCGACAATGTTTGTACTATGGGCAAGGCACTAAATCAAATGTTAAAGTTTGGAAAAGTTTTGAAGTAGTTTTTGTCCTCCTCCTAATGTCTGCTCGCTTTTAGATAATGCTCCAAATTCATAGTATAACTGAGATAGTCTTATGCGACGTATTTTTCGAGATATTTTGTGGTTTGAGGGGTTTTGTTTTTTTATTATTATATTTTAAGATTTAGAGTTTATTTCAAAAGTTCTTAAGTCAAAAGAGTTACCATAAAATGTTCAATTCTGTGGTTTTTCTTTTTGAGTTAAAAACAAAGTTTATTTTGAAAAATTGTGATTCATATCTGATTTTATATTTAGCCGTTAGTAAAACAGTTCTTGTCCAAGTATTGATCTGTCTTTCTGTTGCTGTATGAGCTCCTATCGTTGACTGCCAAATAAACAGCATTGCTTCATTTTTGTTTGGACCTCACAAGGTTGAATTTCATGTTAACTAGAGAATCCATCCAAATCAATGATAGCCGGATAAGACAAACTATTTTGGGTTATCTACTTATATAGGAAACTTATGTTTTGTAGTATTATCAGATTCTGCATTTTTGCTAAGGAGGTAACAGACGATTTTTACCCTCCCTAATTGCTAGTATAGTTTATTTAAAGTCATATTTCGATTATTTAGGTAGATTGAGTCTTACACCACGGCTGTGAGATTTCTTAATATACCTCTGGGGTTGATTGACTATTGAGCAACTTTACAACTTTGCGACATAATGATATTATGTCATCCACCGCTTCTAACAAGATAAGCCAAAAAATCTTGTTAGGCCAATTCGGGTGCTAAATAGACAGAATTTTTCGTTTTCCTAATAACATAGAATCTGACAGGATGCTTCTGTTGGCTTTGAGGCTTTTCATTTTTGTGTTCTATACTTATTGTTGGCTTTGGAGCAGTAGTTTCTTATTATTGAAAAAGAAAATAAAGATAAGATTAGTTAGTAAATCATGAAATGTTTATTTGTATTATTTTTAATCTAGATGTGTTTCGAAATAAATCTGAATAAGTCAGCATTCTACATATGCATGATCACGACTTTGGTTTCCTTAACTGTACTACAAAGGCCTTAGCATAAACCCCAATAAGAAGATTATCGTTCCGTTTACAAGAATATCGAAGCTTTCACTAACGGCTCCTCTTCTTGACAACACGGAATTGATATTTTCAGACGAAGTCAAATATCTGCGAGTAACTCTAGATAAGAAACTTACCTGGAATTCGCATCTGTCCAGCGTGACGGATAGAACTCTGCGATCACTCTACAGATGTCGTCGCTTCATTGGCAGAGAACATGGGGTCTGAAGCCAAAAATAATGTACTGGATGTACACCACGGTTGTTAGACCCATGGTCACGTATGCGGCCCTCGCATGGTGGCCAAAAACTTATGAAAAAACAGCTGAAGCTCTGCTTCAAAAAACCTAGTGGCTTACCTGTCGAGGACTAACTCGTGTCATGAGAGTCTGTTCTACAGCAGCCATGGAAGCCTTACCAAACCTTAAACCCCAAACGAAGCGATCTTCAGTGCTATTAGAGAGCAAAAGGAGAAACAGATAAAGCTAGGGGATCACTTAGGTATCTTAAAACAGATATGCTTCGAGCAAATGACAACAATATCTGGTATAATCACACCCAGGGTGGAATTTGTCAGACCATTCCAAGTGATTCTGGGATACCGACAACAGTGACGTTGCACTAAACCGTCCTTCCAACAATGATCGATGGTGTGATATGTACACGGTTCAAAAACGAACAATGGATTCGGACTGGGCGCATACGGCCCCAAATGCCATATATTAAAAGCCATAAATGGCTCAACCATTAATATCCCCTCGGACAGTCAAGCTGCTCTCAAGGCCTTAAAGTACACTGTCAAGTCAGGGATAGTCTACAAACCCTCAATAACACATCAAAATAAACAAAGTTATCCTCATGTGAGTACCTGGAAATGAAGCAATGAAATTGCTGATGGCCTATCCAAAAGAGGAACGGAAACTCAGTTTGTCGGACCAGCGCCAATTTATGGCACAGTATTACCTCAGAGCTGTCCTAAACGACTGGGCGAATAAATAAAAGTCCCTGTATTTGGAAAGGCTACTAGGACTTTGTCAGGCAAAAAAGTTTATCGAGACCTCTGGCATAAAATCAAAAGAACTTTGATATGTATAATATGGACTGACTACGTTCATAGAAATACACTGCAGAAATTGAGCTCACTTCTATATTGCTGACCCTTTCCAGTCTAAGTACCAAGTACCAACTCAGAGAAAACTGAAAACAACAAATAAATTAGTGGGTTCGTCGAACGAAATACATGATTTTAAATTAATCATTTAGGGTTATTACTGATAAAACCTTCCGCTTCCGAGCTGCGTATACACTTTTTCAACCTCCCGCCAATGATTTTTTTGAATGTTGGCACCGACGTACGAACTCTTTTTGACACAAGCAATTGTGCCCACGTAAAATAGAAAAGTAAGCAGTGCTTATTATATACGTCAGTGGACATAACCAAAGGTAAGCAAGCAATGCCTCGCTCCAATATAAAATCAACGATGCCTCGACCTGATGTAGGGAAGGCCTCAATTTTTTCTTAGAAATTTACTGGAAATTTTTTTCTAAGAATTGTTATACATTATTGGAGACGATAATTGCTTGGGGGACCTCTAATAGTTTTTATGAGTGTAGCAATGAGATATCTGCAGCGTCGAAAACTATAAAAAACTATAAATAGTAGCCACTGATTACTATACATACTATAGTTTTCAAAAGGTATTGATTTATTAATATCTATTAACTGAACTCGACAAACATCATTATATTACTGCCAACGTACAATGATTCTAAAAAAGTACTTTAAAATGTACTTCAATAAGTACTCAGTACTTTTGATAGACTTAGTAGTTAGTTACAAGTACATTTCATACATGCGGTGCACGAGCGAGTCGATATGACGAGTAACTGCCACATCGCCAATGAGCTTGCAGGCTCTCTTTTGGACAATATCCAATGAAGCTAAGGCCGTGCGACCAGCCCCGGCCCAGATATGGTAATTGTATTCCATTCTAGGTCTGATGTAGGACTTGTAGAGGAGCGCTATATTTGATGGGCTGAAATATTTCTTACACCTTTTCAAAAAACCAAGACATTTTGATGCTTCTTGGCAACCGAGAGGATGTGATCTGTCCAGCTTAACTTACTGGAAATGTTAATGCCAAGAATGCTTAGTGACGGTGAATCAGAAATTAATGCACCATCAAACGAAACGGGAGTGGTTAAGTGATGGTCTTGTTTTAATGAGATGAGACAGCTTTGGGTCTTAGATGCATTGAATTCGACGCGGTTCACTTTGCCCCAAGCGAGAATATTGTCAAGATCGTTATTGATTGATCTAATCATGCAGTCTCGTTTAAAGCTATGGATAGGATTGAAAGTAAGGGAAAGCAGATCATTAATGAAGATTAGAAATAGAGTCGGAGAAATAACAGAGCCCTGGGGGACACCGTCTTTAATAAGATGAGGTTCAGATATAACGCCATCTAATACAACACGTATTTGTTGTCTAGATAAAAAACTTTCAATCCATAATAGAAGAGGAGGGGAGAGACCAAGTGCTTTGAGTTTAGCTAAAAGGGCTGGATGCCAGACTCTATCAAAGGCCTTTGAAATATCTAGAGCAACGATTTTGGACTCACCAAAATTGCGAAGACTACGATTCTAACGTTCCGTAAGAAAAATCAGCAAGTCTCCAGATGAGCGTCCGTGCCGGAAGCCGTATTGGCGATCGTTGATGAGAAGATTAGTTTCTAGATACTTCATTAACTTTGAGTTAATGATAGATTCAAAAACCTTTGAAAGAATCGAAGTGATTGCAATTGATCGATAATTTGAGGGATCGCTACCCTCTCCTTTCTTGGGAATAGGTTGAACGTGAGCTAGTTTCCAAGCAGTTGGAAATTTTCCTGTCGAATATGACAGGTAGAATAGTTTGCGCAGAGGTTTAGCCAAGGATGAGGCACAGCTTTTAATTAATAGGGGCGAGAAACCATCAGGGCCTGCGGCTTTAGAGACGTTGATTCCTTTAAGGACCTTGAACACATCTCCCGTACGGATGTGTATTGACTCTTGTACACATCCGCACGGGGGATGCACGACAGGTGCTTGTGAAGTGGGTGGAAGAAAAGAATTTGATGCGAATCTAGCAGCCAAAATATTAGCTTTATCCAGGGAGTCAACAACCACTTCACCATTATTAAGTAGTGAAGGTATAGAGGAACTGCTGAAGTTGTTCCTGATGGTTTTGACCAGGGACCAGAAACCTTTACTACCTTTGCGGCTTGCCAAGATTCTTTGTCTAACATTCTGGTCAAAAAGAAATTTTTCTCTCTGGATAATGGACTTGCAGGTGTTCCGTGCAGTCTTGTAGATTCCTTTCAGTTCTGTACAAGGATGCACTTGATAGGCGCGAAAAGCAGAATCTTTCGCTTTTATAGCTTGGTTGCACTTATCGTTAAACCAAGAGCGATTTTTCTGTTGTTGAGATCTGCTGTAAGAATACGGAATATATTCACGCATGCCTAGACTTAGTATGTTACTAAGTTCTAATATGCATTCATCAGCGTCTCTCGAAGCAAAACAGACCGACCAATCTATATCTCTAAGATACTGATTGAGACTTTCCCAATCAGCGTTCTTATAGTGCCAGAGAAGCCTACTTGTAGGTGGAGAAGTAGGGCGGCGCAGAGTTGAGGTGATGAATTGAGCCGTGATTAGACAGTGGTCTGAATTACCAAGAGGGGAGCCGACTGAGATGGAATATTTGTCACGGTGAGATGACAGAAACAAATCTAGTAAATTGGCCCTATCTCCAGCTGCATCAGGGATTCTCGTCGGTGCATCCACTAGCTGATGCAAATTGAAAGATTCACAAAATAGTTCAACGAATCGGCCCGCAGGACTTGTGGTAGAAGAATGTCTGAGCCACGGTATGTTATGGACATTAAAATCGCCTGCCAGGACGATTTCTGAAGGGGGGGGGGGGGAGACAGAAAGCAGATGATCAATATTGTTGGAGATATTGTCAAATGCGGATACCGTGTCAACATCAGACATATTTGGGCTGCGATAAAGGAAGCAAAAGTAGATGATGTGCCTGTGAAGTTTGAACCTAATCCAGATGTAAGTAAACTCAGGATTGGCAGAAGGTGGAAAATCTTTTAGAATGGTAAAGGCCACATCATTCCGAATATATATTGCGATCCCCCTATGTGGAGAAAAAAGAGGCACTAAGCTATAACCAGGGACGTGATATTGATTAGAATCAGCATCAGAAACGACCTTGGTTTCACTTAGCGCAAGAATTGCCGGATTTTTTTATTGAAGGTGGCTTGTACTTACGCTGAAGTACTTAGGCCTCCGGTACTTGTACTTAAGTACTTTTTCTTTGGTACTTGCCCAGCTCTGTTTAGATTTTTTTTATGTTTTTCTGGTAACTGTTACGATTTGGTCTTTCACCCGGTTCCGACTTGACGTCGACTTACGGGACACCTTCCATATATATATATACTAATTCTAATTATATATTTTATCTTTTTTTCTTAAATACTTATATAGATAACTTAAGGATGCTCGCAACGGTTTAAAAAAAATGCCCAACCGCCAAATAAAACGGTCATACGACCAAATTAATTTCCACAGATATGGAGGATTGGGAAGAAAACTACTTCAAAACATTTTTAATGGCATTAATACAGTGGATCAAAATAAGTCTGAAAATAAGTTAGGAATGTAAAAATAAATTTGAGCTTAGTACTTTTCGTATTTTCAGCATGAAGATGACTTCAACACCATTATAAAAAAACAAAGTGGGGTCAACCCATAATCATCTGTTGATCTGAGCGACTTTTTGAAACGAGAATTTTTTATGTTTCTTTAGACTATATTTGTATAGAAACAGGGGACGATGTACGCCAAGTCTTCGATATATTGCATAAATCTCACTATGTATTCAATTTTAAGTATTGCACACATTTAAGAAAATTTTATCTAAAAAAGCAAAAAAATAAATCCATTAGGGGTAGTGTCTATAATTCACAAAACTATGGCTGATTGATTGAAAATATTGTTTTTTCTTTTTATTTTTTAGTCTTTTCTTTTCCATGTACAATACAACTACACATAAATTTGCAACTACCGTTTCTTTAAAAGGCAATAAATAAGTGTATAATCTAGTTTTGGCTTATTCTTTCCCTTTAAATAATAACAACAAATATTTCCTGATAAGAACTAATGCCATATAGGCATTTTCGGCTATCCAATTCTGTTTTACCAAGCGAAAATCTTACAAATAAATTAGCAAAATGTTATACAGGATATTGGAGACGAAAATTGGCAAGGATAAACAGAAATGTAGTTTTCGCAACTAGAGCAGATTTCTAGTGAAATTAAATGGAAGTTTTTAATTTCACTAGAAATCTGCTCTGATTGTGAAAACTGGATCCGTGTTTAATTAAACTGAATTCGACTAAAAATTTACTGTATCTAACTGATTAGGTCGGTTGGTTAAACTAGAAATTTTCTTTAATTAACTGGAAAAACATTTTGAAATTTATTTGTTAATCTAATTGACAAACGGGAAATAACATTTAAATTTACTTGAAATCCAGTTCATAAAATAAGACTGGATATACAGTTTTCATGTCCAGAAATCTGTTTCATATTGACTAGAAATGCAATTGAAATATTCGACTGGACTTCTGCTTAAATGATTCCAACAAGACTTTTCACTTGAATATCTAGGAGATTCACTCTAGTTCACTTCTAATACGGATCTAGTTGAAAATCTTTTACAGTGAGACTCATTACCTAAGGAAGAAGTTGTGGCTACTTCGATATGTAGACAATGAAATAACGATAATAATATTTGGCGAGGAGTCAATTTGACTCACGTTTAGCATTCTAGGGTTAAACTACTTCATGTAATTAACTTTCCCGTACGTATTTTTTCCTTAATGGGAATTTTCATTTTAATTCAAAAAATCCCACAAAAAAAATCCGATTTTTTTTTTTAGCTTAGTGCAGAAAGACTTAGTATTTTATTAACTTAGCACAAATTTGATCTTCCTGGAAAGCAATGAGCAGTGAGCAGTTTCGTATACTCTGAATAGATTACTGGCCATGACTCATCAAAAAACTTTTTTATATCAGCAAAATTTAGGGCTATATTCACCAAGTGACCCTCATAAACGTCAGTCAAATAAACCCTAAAATTAATAAATTTTTGGTGATATGAATAAAGACTATTGAATATTATTTGATGAAACTTTCTAGATATGAATATCATTGAGTTACGTAGTTGGGTCATTCAATATCAAATAGGCAACATGTGTGACATGACCATCACTAATTTTGTTGAAATTGTTTATATCCTTGGAGGGTTTGTGAAAACAAAATACGAATTACTAATTTTCCCTATACAATGCGAATTTTGCGAATTATGGCATTTTTAAAATTTCGAAAAAATACTGTCGTGGTCTTCTTCATTTAAATTATTCTATTAATGCAAAAAAAAAAAATAGCATCTTAAAAATATATGAGAAAAAGGACATCAAGAATAAGGATTTATAACTTATCCTTGACTGTCCTGGAACACGTAGATACTTTTAATTTTATTCATTGTTTTTATTTTTTACAAAGTTGTTTCAGTCAAGTCACCAAAATCTTGTTCACTCCCTACTAGAAGTAAGCTGACTAACTAATTTCTGAGCTGCTTCATTATGATAAATTTACCTAATTCAAAACACTGTTGAATTTCATATGATTTAACACACGGTTAAATTTAGCTGTTCTTCTATACCTGTAGAAACAGTTCTTCGCTCTCAGTTCAGGCAGCTATAAAAGATTTGACTAACTGTTAAATCTAGTTGTTTTATACAAGTAAGTCATCATTTCAATCAGCTAACACAGATCCAACACACTGTTAAATCTAGCCGTTCGTTGAAAGCCTTTAGTAATTGAGCCAGTCGAAACAACTAAATTTGATTATCTGGACATTAACTAAAGAGTATAAAAAGCCCATATACTCAGATTGAGGAAGACATTTCCAAACAAAAATTTCTGGCAGACGAGATCGCTCGCCTATTGAAAAATTTCAGGAAAGAAAGTGCCGAAAGAAAAACTCCAGAATATATTAAGAAAAGGCTCAGAGATTTTGATTAATTTTGGGCGGACTTTACAATGCTTCACGTACAAATAGAAGCAAAGATAACAGAGGAGAATCCATACCGCCCTGAGAAGCGTTACGACAAAGCATTCGAGGTCGATAAAACAGCCGTAGAGCTTATTTCACAATATCAAATGGGAGATGACCAGACTGTCAGCGCTTTCACTCCTTTGAAATTCATTCCTCCAACGAGTCCCCATATTGGAGGCTAATGGAAAGCTGAAGTGAAGTCAGTCAAACGGCTCCTCAAGCATATTTTGGGCGATACTCTCTTGTCTTACGAAGAATTCACAACAGTAGGTACTGAATCAAATGGGAGCATGCGTAGATTCAAGACCAATTTGTCAGCAATCTAGCGATCTCACGGATTTCGAGCCTTCAACTCTTGGCCATTTTCTTGTTGGACGTCCGTTATTGGCCTCTCCGGAACTTGACCTCATCAACAAAAAGACGTATATCAAAGATGGAAATTAGTCGTAAAATACAACAATATAGCTAGAAGAGGTGGTCAATGGAGTATCTCTCACAATTACAGCAACACAGCAAATGGATAATAAAAAAAAAAGATAATCCCTCACAAGATGAGCTTGTCCTAATAAAGAATGATAACTTACCCCCGCAGAAGTGATCGTTGGGTCGTATTTCAATCTTGTACCCTAGAGATGGCGACATAGTGCGAATGGCTTCTGTTTAAGACAAGGACGCTGTCAAGAAACGATCTCTTGTCAAGATTTGTCAAGTCCCAAACGACATAACCAACAATGAACAACCATCCACCATCCCATTGAGGGCGATGACAACGACTATAAGGACAAGTACAGGAAGGTTTAACCAACATAAGCCGATAGCTGTTAAAAGCACACCTAAGAAAAAATTGTAACAGGCCAGAAGCATGTCACGCAGCAAAGCTGCAAAAATAGTACCATGCACTTGGGCGTCGAAATTTTTTCAGACAATTGTAATAATGTTATACAGGCTAACGATAGCTTTTCCTAAGGATTGCGAAATATTCCAACCGAAATCTGGACTTTCCGTGGAAGACCTAGACAAATCAAACGAGGAAATCTTCTCCTACAAATAACGTTTCCAATGAACGAAGCTCTTGAACATCAAAGGCTAGTCAACAAGAAACCAAAATACTTACGCACATGAACAAGCACATGTCGCTGAAAAGCACTGACATATAATAAGAATGGACTGAGCGTTCTTGCTTCAAAAATGACACAAATATTGAACAGGCTGTGAAAACCCTAAATTGCGTACAATTGTACACCGATTCATAATTTATTATTATTTGTCGATAAGAAACACTAAAGATGTTAAAAAATAGTATTGTATTACATAAAAATAATTTAGGAAGCTAAACTCGTTTTAATTAACACACAAATTAATTTTTAAAGTTACTGAAAAATATGCTCCTCTGGAGTTTTGATGTCAAACTTTATTGAGCTTGTAAGAGATAGACGTATATTAACAATATATTTGTCTCAATTTTTATGTCAATTTCAATGCATTTCAATTAATACAGCCGTACAGTTTCCAAAATTAGTTACAGTTCGGTGTACATTTTGAGCTTGAAAGAGACAAAAAGATTTTAGCCAAAATTTGTGCCACTTTTGACTATGGGAATTAGATAGGATGGCTCAGTCCGTTCTTATTATATGTCAGTGCTGAAAAGAGACAAGTTGCTTACGAACATTGACGATGTTAAGTCCCAATGTGGGCTTAGCATAAAGAAGGGGCAGGTGCCGGTATGAGAAATGAAAATACAGGTTAAATTTCAAATGTCAGAATTCAATCTTTTATTTTATCACAGTATTTTGCTTAAAGCTAGACTCAATTTAGGCTAAAATTCAGATCTTACTTACAATTCATTTACTAATGCTAATTTACCTCTATACAATTCCAGTTTCTAATATTCTAAAAACGGAATCCAAGTAAGTATTATGATTGTGAGCCGTCAAAGGCGCTTTTAATTCAATCTGGAATATAGAGAAAATAATTATTAATAAAGACCAAAAAAAGTGAGGTTAGTTAAAAGTTAAAAAAAAAAATGAGCGTCATAGAAAATATTTTTTATAAAATTTTTAATTTTAATAAAAATGTTAGTAAAAATGGGAGTCAGAAAAACTTCCCTTAGTTTTTGTTAAGCAAGACTTCATTATAGCGTGCGACAACTGCTTGATCTGTCTTGTGACTCAGTCAAAACGAAAGTGATTTGCTGCTTCCAGCAGCTGGCTATTTATAGGCAGAAACACAATGGGATGGGAATTGTGTCTGCCGGTGGCTTTAACAATTTTTGTGAGAATTCATACATTACGCGAGTTAATACAAATCGACGATAAGATGCGAGTGCACAGTGAAATTT
This sequence comes from Dioctria rufipes, assembly GCA_963924295.1. Classification (NCBI taxonomy): domain Eukaryota; kingdom Metazoa; phylum Arthropoda; class Insecta; order Diptera; family Asilidae; genus Dioctria; species Dioctria rufipes. The sequence continues at coordinate 56,877,849 of OZ002742.1, forward strand.
CAACTTACTACAATAAATTCAGTCCATGGAATGAAAAGAACGATAGTGCGTATGTTAAGTATAATCAAAGAACGAATAATTGCAAGAACTCAGCGGTTTCGGCTGCCTGACTAGTTGTTAAATATGAAAATAAATGTCGGGATGGGATTCAAATTTCAAAACAAGAGTAAGAGCAAAAAGTTTGTTGTATTGTATAGAATTCAAGCTATTGAAAACATTAATGTGTATCAGCCCTAAAGACGGTAGACAGAATTTGCTCGGATCGTCTATAGCCACCAATAAACCACACGAATTCTGAACCGAGATCAGTGAGTTCTTAAGGTTTGCTATGAGCTCTTCCATACATCACTTTCTTAGTACTACCGTCGATATGTGGGTATTTCTTGTCCGTGATAATACTCTTTTTTTTTTTCGACATACCGAAAATATCCGAAAGTAATGCCACATAAGCAAAAGATTCATTGTTTTACACGAGTTGGTGTTTACTACCAAAGTAAGCAGGATTATTCTCGGATAGGAATAATCTTTACACAGGAAATAGGATTATCCTCGTGGTGTTTACGGCCCTTATAGTACAATATAAAAAAATATGTAACTTCTATATTAAGATATTATATTATTTTATAAAGGTATGGAAAATTAATTTCCCTATAATTTTTCAATCACTAATAGAAATTAATTTGAGAATTTCTCGTGTTTATCGGAAACGTTACCATCACTGAAATCTTACTGCTATCACTACTATTATCAAAATAATTTAAGCGAGTTATACCTATAAGAAGGTATATTTAGGTAACCAGGATATTGTTCTTACTCATTTTATAAAATATTACCAAAATCTGGTCATAGTAATGTTTATACATATAATTCTCCATTTGAGCTCTATAAGGAGGAGTTTATAGAGGCCACAAAGAAGTTTCAAATACTAGTTTGAATAACCCAATTTATATACTTTCGTCATAGAAATATTACGTTTACCAGTTTAAAATAAATGTTCTTATGTTATGTCATACATTCACATATTTCCACGTTCTAGGTATATTTGGTAGGATCGCACAGGATTACAATTCTTTTCTATATCCAGTATTCCAGCCGACTTTCGGTGATGACTTCAAAGGTCTCTCAAATATTTTGTCTATGGAATATTGTATTCCAGAGCTCAGCGACAACTAAATCTTTTCGAAACACCACACACTTTCCTATACTTATTTAAAAGTTTCCTTAATCATAGAGTAACACACAGAATTTCTAAAAAAGAAGTATAAAAAAATATATTAAACAAATGTGGGCTTTTCAGCAAGACACAGTCGGAATATTGCAAAGCATATGTAACACGTAATTTTTTCTAATCCTATTAATTAATTAATTTTCTTTTAAAATTTTTGAGTGTTAGTTTAATAACTATTAATTCTTATGCGTGTAATTGTAATCGTATAGGTGCAAAATTATTCAAATTTACTTTGCACATTGTCTAAACATCGAATTGTTGAATTTATACCTATCTACAGGTTCTATATAGATAGATAGACGCAAAATATCCTTTCAATGGAAAAGCGAGAAAAGTCTCCAACTTAATTTTTCTTTCCATTCCTATATAGGAATATCAAAAGCTCCAATTTATAAATAGGATGGGAGGAGCTTTTATACCGTAACGCCTTTATGTAGTGGCAAGCTTTTATAAACTTACAACTTGCGCATTCTTGATTCAGTAACTGACCACTATACACAACAGTTTGACTCCACCCACCCTCAGAGAAAATTCCTAAGAAGAAATAAAAAAATGTGTCAATGAAGTTGTTACATACTTGCAAATGATGGGTTGGAGTTGGGAAGGCAATCCTTCTTGAACTGGTATTGATTTTTCATTAGGCATCCAGACAAGAAGAATTCACAAGCTAAAGTTTCTTAGACTTAATAGTCGCAACACCTGTTGAATTTCTTCCAATAACTCTTGGCGATGTTCATATTTTACAGATATTTTTCACTTGAGGTTCGATTTATTGTTTTCATGATTTATAGTTAAGTAAGAGAATACTTTTAATCGATCGTAAAGTTATACATTGATTAGTGGAAGTCGTTTTTTATAATAGAGGAATATTCCAAGGATATTATTTAGTATATTTTCAGTGTTATTCCTTTAATGGAAACGCGCTTTATTTTAAATCCTTTCAGATATGTGGAATGAACTCTATCCGAAAAGAAAGTTCTAAGAACACTCATTGCATAATTTGTTCTATTGAATTGTTTCTGTTTTTTTTTTTTTTTTTTTTAAGAATAAATAGTTCTTAAATTTTATTTAAAACTGACATATTCTTTTACTTTATAATAAAACAACAGCTTTTACGTACTATAATATAGGCTGTAATTTTTTTGTGTTCAGGAATATTAGCTTAGATCAATTGGGTTTGAATCTTTGATTTTTGATTATTTTATAAGATCTAAAAACGAAAAACCCACTTTGATCGCGCGCTTTTAATGACAATAGACACCCGTCACTTCATGCAGAATTTGCTAAGATAAAGATAGATGTCATTTTCGTTTGACCTTCAGTTCAAATTCGGATCTGCCCTAAGTGATCTCAAAGTATTCTCTGGTTTGAAGATGATGTCACATGTCAGACTTTGATCCGACCTACTTCAGCTTGAAATCTTGATAGAGTATGCAAGTTGATCCAGTTCTTCTTAAACTATAGATCACAGTTGTTCAGGGTTCATAAAAATCTTGATATTAGCAATATTAGTGAAACTACATGTCGACACAAGTATATACCGACCTAAAGAAACAAATATTTTAGGTCTAAATTGTAACAATTTCGCAGAGAGATGAGCCAGATAACATTGCGTTCATGCATGGTATTTTTTTTTGTGTCGATCTAAGGCAATATTGCATCAGAAGTTCAAATTATCAGCGCTGCAGTGAAGTGAGCCAGCCAGAAACAACTGTACATGGGTAGTGCAATGCATTTGTACTTGATAAGTTCAAAATAAACATCTATTTAAAAAAAAAATCAGTAGGAAACGAATATTTCTGACTGAATAGAATTTACAAACAAGTCATTTTTTCTCTTCTTTTGTTGCATTTTAAGCAATAGAAAACGAAGTGAAGCTGCTATGCCAATTTGCCATGCGCCTTTGAATGCTGTTCTTTGGTGCCATGAGCAACCCATGGCTATATAAATCGGAATCTGACTTGACTCGCTCTCTTTTTTAGTTTGGCAGTGCAGTGATCAAGGTGGTAATCTATTTCCTAGTGTTCCTTCCAAGTTCTTTAAATTAACATAAATCACTTTATTATAGATCTCGACTGTAATAAAGATCCTTATTGCGGGTATCGACCGAATAAGAAATTACTAACACAAACCACTTTATTACGGGTCTCGATTATAATAAAGATTCTTATTACGGGTATCGACCAAATCTCCCGTGCAAATTAAAAACACATTATTTGCAAAACCATGAATTTGAGAAAACTGAGATCAAAGAGCGTGGTGTTAAAATTAAGAAAGGGTTTAAATTATACCTGAATTTGGACTCATTGTAACAAAGTATACACATCTTTGATACTTTTAATAACATTCTATACAATTTCTTCACTTAATTCTTGGAGATTTTTAAATATTAGTTTTTATATTCTCTAAATTCGCAAAAATAATATCCTGAAGACAAATAAAAAACGCATTTTTCCACTTTAAGGTGTTTTTGATTTTTAGCTTAGCTAAAATTGTTTGCTTGAGAAAATATAATAAGCATTTAACTACTTTAATGCGTTTTTGTTGAAATAATTAAACCAAAAATTTTATTAATAAGTAATAATTGTTATTATGGTCATCAATTTTATTCCTTTAATTTTCTAGGAATGAAATTTAACTTTCACATGATTACTGGTACTCTTTTAGTTACTTACTCCATGCATCTTTGGTAAACAAAATTCTTAAATAATCAAAATAACTCGTTTTATTCGATAAAATAAAATAAAATGGCTTCTTTATAAAATACATGTACTTTTCAGAATGGTAATAAAAAAAAGCACGCTCTAAGAACGAGTATTTCTAGATTCCATCTTTTAACAAATCCTTAGCATTTTCACTTACAGGTAGATTTTCCAAAACCTTTTTCTCTCTTCAGACATTTTGCAAACTAAATTTTCTATAATTTTTGCAATCTTGTTCGGGTGAATTCCTCGCATCCTTTCTGGCCTTAGTTTTATCTCATTATCACATTTTGGTTTGAGCAGGTTTTCAGTTCTATTATATTCGGTCTGTTTAAAGCTCACTTTATAATTTATTTCGAAGGAGCCTCTTATAAATTGCACTTCTACAAGTTCTTGAAACAGAGGAAGAAATCTTTGTTACGCTTATTTCTCGGCTTTATATTTATGAGATAATTTTACCTCTTCAAATCTGCCAATAACAATTTCGTTCAAAAGCTCCTCGCAAATATTGTCATCATCAATGTTATTATTTATGTTCTGCTGTAAGGTAAAGTAAAACTATAAAAACAGATAATAGAATTAAAAAAGTGGTACCGCAACAATCGATCCATATTCACACAACTCTTCCACTGGCTCCTTTTCAGTCTTTGTAGTGGCTTTTTGCAACAACTTGTAGCCTCTAGTAATTGTATTCATCTTTTATAAATAACTGCACAGCCAATATTCTAAATTCTTCTTTCACCAAATTGAATGACGTTCACTTTCCAACTGATTTCTCTCGTGATCATAACACATTATTTAATAGTATCCAATTAGGAACGTTTCTCTCACAAAATGCAAATGTCAAAAACAAAAACGCATTATATGCTGTAACGCGTTTTAATCGTGAAATACTTGAAGCAAAGTATAAAAAATACTAATAGTCGAAAATTAAAGCCTAATAACATGTTTATGCCTGTATTTGGTTTATCAGAAAAACCATAAACTCAGTTCATTATTGGACAATAATACATTTTAAAAAAGTAATTCTGTTTTAAATTTGATCGATTACATTTAACGGTACAGCAAGCATTGTTTAATGCGTTCTTAATCTGCTTTTGCCAGTCGACGAAGACTATAATGTGCCCGTTGCCTCGCGTAGCTTGGGAACGGCTTGGTATATCGGAATAATATTTCGTGGCAAGAATAAGCATGAAAAATAGTTCTTAAAAATGGATACAAATCAAAAACACATTATACTCAATTAATGCGTTATTGATTTGCACGGGAGAAATAAGAAATTTACTAACATAAAACACCTTAATACGGGTCTCGAACGAGTAAGAAACTTACTAACAGAAAACAGGTTATTACGGGTCTGGACCGATTAAGAAATATACTAACAAAACCCGTATTCTGGGTAGCGACTGGGATAAAGAATAGCCCAATTCCAAGCCTAAATAAAATAGAGAACCAATCGGATCAAGTGTCTAATACTGAGCTGGTGAGTACATTGTCAGATACAACAAAATTTTTTAACAAAAAATTGATTTAATCTTAATTATTCTTTTACAATTATTCAATATTGAATTTAGCTCTATATAAATTCAAATTATTATTGCGATTTTGAAATAATATTACCAGGCACATAAGCATTATATATTAATTACAAATTATAGCATTTATTGAATTTCAAAAATCTAATTTGAGTACGAGTTACAGTGTAGTGAACTTGGTGAACCAGAGAATAAAGCCACGAAATTATTGACTTTGAACCAGGGTTATAACTTCCATCACGCTTCTTCATTATTTACGTGTTCGCTCTAACTTCGGGCAGAACATTTCACAGTGATGCAGTTTATATCCGTATTATGAGACATACTATAAAAGAGATCAGAGTGCCATCGATAGTAGTGTTCCTGGTGTTATATTAAGCTATGACTACCTATCACCAACTATTTTATACTACACGGTGGAAAATGTGGGTTCAATTTTAAAATAATATGGTTTGTAAGTATATAGGTCCAATAAAACGAAGTTTACATATAAAGCTTCCTATAAGTCTGAAATAATATAATACAATTCAAATCAATTTTTATTTCCTGGCTAATGGTACAATAAGACTTACAAAATGTTTTACCTGCGCCTACTATTACTAATATATAATAAATTGAATTAAAAGGTAATGAATAAACTTAGAGAAAAACAAAATTAAATTAAATAAAGCTAAAAAGTTATAATATTATAAAAAGAGAATTAATATGAAAATAATAATATTATAAAAAGTAAACAAAAATAATAACAGAATTCAGAATGTAAGTAAATAATCTCAACAATAGCAATTAATAGAACATTGATTAAAGAGTTTGAGTTTGTTTTGAGTGAGTGCAAAAATAAATAAATTTTATGATCATAAGTTGTCAATAGGTGCGTATGGGTATAAAAGTTCCTTGAAAGCCCCCAACTTGCTGGATCTTTGAAAGTTCGCAAGAAGTGAATTCCATAAACGTATTCCTCGATCAAATTAAGATTTCTCCATTATGGAATATCTGTGTCGCGGAATTAAAATGTTAAGATTTCTAGATGAACTCAAGCAAACTAACTGGTCATATGTAAAGAAGAAGGTACACGGTTTTGATATATAATTCTATGAAGAAAAGTTAACTGCCTTCGAACAAGAAAAGTGTTTATGCAACCGAAACGGAGAAATGTGATAAAATCGTTTCAGCCCAAAGATAAATCTCGTGCAATCATTAAAAGCAACCTTCAATTTCCTAGCAAACGAGGTAAATTAGACAAGACCCAATAAAATATGGCAATAAAAGCGTTTTAACTAGTTTTAAACGAAAGGGCTTTATTAGTATGCTAGCTGATAACCACGGCCAACACAGACCTTACGGATTATTTCAATTACATGGTCACAGCAGCTCATTGAGGTGTTCAGAGTAAAGCCGAGATTTTTAACTTTACTCACAAAAGGCAGGCAGTTCCATCCAAAATGAACGGAGCCAACTCACTTATATCAAAATGTTGTCTATAAAAGACCATTGATTGGGTTTTAGTGGGATTTAATATAAGTTGCTTTTCGAATTCCCATCTTGATTCTCGCTCCAAGTGAAAGTTGAGGCGGCCCATGCAGTCTTCCATTAGACCAATTGACCTATTCAAGTAAAGTTATAGTATATCGTCTACGTACAGATGGATGTTACAGTCTTGGATGACATTAGGAAGATCATTAATGTACAGACTAAATAGTGGTCCTAGAATAGATCCTTGTGGTACTCCACAATATAAAGGTAGTACTTCTGAGAGACGCTCATCAGCAATCACCTGTTGGGATCTATTTGACAAAAAAACAGCTATTAGAGAAACGGCTGATGTACAAAAATTATATCGTGAAGCAAATTTTGTCAGTAACTTAGGATGGTTGATACTGTCGAAAGCTTTTGAAAAATCCATTAGGGTCAATACTGCAAGGTAATTGCTATCTAAAAATTTACGAATATCACTGGTAACTTTTAAAAGAGCAGTTTCACAGATATGGAAAGTACGGAAGCCCGATTGCCAGCGAGTTAGGAGGTTATTGCTTCCCAAGTGTATTTGGGGATAAATTATTGGCCTGTAGTCAGTTAAGTTACTTGGATTACTGATTTTAGATATTGGCCGCACAATCGCGACCTTCCAACAAATGGGAAATTAAGAAGTTGTCAAGCAAGCATTGAAAAATGCATGACAGAATGCATTATATAAGGTAGAACTATCTTGATAATTTGATCAAGAACTCTACCTGGACCCACTGTATCAGATTTTATTGAATGGAAAGCTTTACTGACTTCTTCGATATCAACACAACGGAAACTAAGACCTTCCGTCCAAGCCTGATCTGCATTTCCATTAACAAAATCTACAAAAGCTGTGGGCAACAGATTGTGTTGATGTACAAGATAATTAATTTTTGTTTTGAAACATAACAAATATCTTAATTTGAAACTCTTTAAACCGTTATGTGCATTAACCCTTAACCTTGCCTTGCGTTGCCATATGACAACACTCAACACATCTAGGAATTTTGAATTCTCGGAAGCTGAGTTGCCGTTATCGAGTTCAACCAAACTCGTGAGCATATTCGGAACACTCGTCTATGTGGGTATCGAACTTTCGTGGTAAATTGGAAAAGATGGAATGTTTTTTTTTTGTGGAGTTTTTTTATTAAATTATACTCCATACTGAAGAGTATTAGAGTTTCTGGCAATACGAAACGCTCCTTCTAATAAATTTTTGAAGTTAATATTTACAATTGACAATTGTCATTAGCATGGCTTGTTTCCTCCATACATGGAATATAACTCACTTGTTGGGCTCAATTTTGTTATTGATAGTAAGATATTGTCCTTTATTGTTTATCATGAATAAACATTAAACTTCAAATGTTAATGCCATCAAAATATCCCGATTATATTAATATATAACCCACCCACCACACCAATATTTGTGTTTATTTTGCTTCTTTCTTCCATTCTTTAATAATAAAAGCGGCAAAAGCTCTTCCTCCTCTCTGAATTCCATTTTAAGTGCTTGCGATTCTGACAAAAAATCAGATCATTTTAAGTGAATGTAGTTTTACTTGTGATGTCTTCGTAATATATTAGTTGCTGATTATATTAAAACTTGACTATCACCACATCAGTACATCAATAGTCTAGTGTAGCACTTGCCTAATAGTTTCGGGATATAATAGCTTACCTACCTAGAGAGATTATTGGGATTCCTAAGATGATGTGAAAAATATCATGGTGCCTAATGCGACTATTCACTGCGCTGATAACAATATTCTCGTCAAGAATGATAAATTCACTAAATTACGTACATTTATTGATAAATTGCAGCAGAATTTCATTGAAAATTTTGAACCCGAGGAAAATTTCTACTATGACAATAGTTTCTTATTATAGTAGACATGACTGCAAGCAATTTATCAGAGGCACGTCCATACGGTTTGGGTATACACTCAATACTCAAAGCGGATATTAAGTAAACTTTCAAGTATACCAAGGCAAAGATCCAAAAGACAATAGCTGGCCATCGAGCGGAATTTTGTACGGATTTGATCCGCGGATCTGGTCCTCTGTCGCCCCTTAACGTGGCGGATCTGATGAGCGGACCCAGTCCGCGGATATATTCGCTTTTCAATATATCAGGTCCGTGGTAAAATTAACTGTATATTTTTCTATTGTTTTTGACGGATCTGATCCGCGGACGTAGTCTTTTTTGCTTGTTTGAAAGATCTGGGGACTTTCATGACAGATCAGTCATATAAAATGGCACCTATTAGCAGGAAACAAATGTAGTGGCTGCAGGTATTTTTGTTTTAACTCTGGACAAATGAGCCAGATGATTTCAAAAATTATTCTTTATACATGTTAATAAATTCTGCCAAAACTGGTTTTGACCACTCCGTTTTTAAATTTTTTTATATTTCTAAACTGGAAAGACCTCTTACTACATCAACTGCACTGTTAATGGCCAATGACGGACTTGTATCAATGGAACCGTTCCACCAAGGAACTGTTCCGCGGAACTCGTTCACTCGTTTTGCTCACTAACATGCGGAATTGGTCCGAGGAACAGGGTCAAAATTCCTCTGGTGTATGATCAGCTGAAGACTATCAGATGGAGTTCGGGAAAGCTACTATTCCACTAATTCAGATGATTAATTCTTGTCCCGAAGAGAAAAAATATCTGCCATAATAATTTTTATTTTGATAATCTTTTCACGGGCTTACCCTCTCCTTTACCATTTAAAAATCGCATGTTATGATGGAACAGATTCTATGAGGAAAAATAGAATACCGAAAAGCGGTGGCCTTATTTCGAAGAAGACAATGAAGAAGATAAAGGGTTTTCCAATAAGAGGTGTTATTTTAATTAGCCTGCTATTTCGGTAGATGTCACTTTTGGAGCTGTCATTTTTTGACATTTAACAAGTAGAAACTACGCCATTAATAAAAATGGAACGATACACGATTCAACAACGCTTATTAAAAGTCACTATAAAAATGGTGAAAATGTGGCAGAGACGGTTCGTAAAACTCGAAGATTTTTGGGTCGTCGTGAAGCACCTTGTCGGATCGCAATACAGAAATTGATAGAAAAATTCGAGCTGTCGGGAAAAGTTAGTGATGTGATTACCGGCCAGCTCATGAAGGTGTCACTGTTACTACCCATTGGCTCGATAATAACGTAGTAACTGTCGTTTCAACACAATGCGGTATTGTGCCCTTGGATAACGTTGGAAGATAATCACGATCTGAAAAAAAAAATAAACAAAGCAGGTCTGTCGTCCTTATGTCCTAAAAATATACGATAAATTCATGGGAGGTATTGCTAGAATGGACGAGAATGTAACTTTTTACAGGATATCCGTTAGGGGAAAAAAGTTTTTATGACCAATATTTATATGGTTGTTAGATGTCGCAATACAGAGTGCATGGATATTATACTGAAAATCCGTAACCAATATTTCTCAGGTTACTTTTAGACGTGCTATTACCACCACGTATTTAGCTCGATTTTAGTTCAACGAATTGCCGTGTTCAAGATGAAATTCGTTATGAAGGTATAGATCATCCCGTCATTCATTCTTCTTCTAAACGTCGTTGTGCAGGGACAGTTTGTAATTCTATTGTACATACGCAGTGCGGAAAATGTAACGTAGGCTTATATTTAAAATTCTTTAAAAAAAATCTTTTGAAAGTCTGTACTTATACATATGTACAATACATACATAAATATAGGTATATAACTAATGTAAGTGCTTGCATATAATGTTTGTTTGGTTTTAATTTTAAAAGAATTAACAAATCTTCATGTTTGTTTTCTTCTTTAAAAAAACGTTTATTAAAGTCTTTTGTATACATTAAATTTGACGCAAAAAGCATTCTCGGCAGTAAAGGGTTAGTAAATATGAAACCCAAGTAGTGAAGTTTAAAAATAAAACTTATTTATGATTATAATGTATAAAACTGAAAAGGGTCTATTACAAAACTCTTGAAGCTTTAAAATAAATCAATATAGTATTATACTGCCCCCAAATTTTGAAATAAAACTGCATTTTTTAACACGTTTTTCTAATGGGGAATTTTGATATAGTTTGTTCAAGCTAGTTCAGTTTAAAACGTTTGATAAATATGCTAAAATAATGGAATTTTAAAACTTTTAAATCCTGTTCTGTTTACAAATTAAACAACAACAGTTTGAAATAAACATTCAACTGATTTTTGCATCGAAGTCGAAGTTTGGGAAAAAAGCGGAATCATAATAAAAGATTCCAAATTAAAACTAAAAAGATTTAATGCGACTTTTATACCTTTTTGTGGCTTTTAACTTATGCTTATTTCATTCAAACCTTTTTAAACTTTACCTACATTGCAAAAAATAATTTACGGTTCCCTATATTCAGTGCAAGGAATTTCCTGTAAAAAAGTCTAGTGTTCCCTTAAAAACTGGCTGTTCAGTCCTCACACATAAATATAAATGTCCCACGATGAATTTACTGAGAAAGCATAACAATAGTCCCCCGATGTATCTACAGCTCCACGCTTAATCTGCCTAAAATATGAAAAAAGATGACATAAAGTATCATTCCAATTTAATTTATATAAAAATAATATTTATCTAATTAAATCCTACAGCACATCAGCTCTTAGTCGAAATGCGTTGTTGGAATGATTATTCATTCAATAAAAAGCTTCTGCTCCTCCTTTATCATTTATCTAAAAAATATATAAATATGAAAATCATTTTTCAGCCATAATATTAAGTTATAAAGTTGTAATTGTTCTTAAATTGCTTTAATTTAACTAATTGCTTAAAATGAATTAATTCAAAATTGTTTCAAAGTCAAATTCCATATAGTTGCTCATTTCAAGTTGCTCATTGTTGTCCTATAAAAATGCTATAATAAAATCCATTATAACATGTAAAAAATGTTGTGTATCACTTGCATTCTAGTCGTCATACGATCGCATCATCCACAGTAATTCGTAATAAAGCAAGTCAAATCTAGAAGTGTCTTTTTAATTATTGACTCCTCGTATCATCTATCGTCGCATACAATTTTGCAACTAGGTTAAAAAAGCTTAACCCAACAATCATTTATTAAACAACACAATTCCATAAAATATATCACAGTCTACTTACCTCCGTATATTTACAAATTTGTGATGACAACCAGTGACATTACGTCAACCAGCTGTCTGTGGCACATTCAGACATCGTACCAATCGTTGCTAGGGCAACACCAAAAGGCGAGAAGACGTAACTGGTTCCAGCGGCTATATAAAGCCGACGAAATTCAGTAGATGGCACCATTCTTTTGGCAGAGTTGATCTGTATCAGAGCTAATCTGAGAATCGGGCTTCCTACATTTTCCACAGAAGATAATTCTGATCAGGGATAACCTGAGTGTCTGATTTTTTAACACAGCATTTTACTTCCGTGTGCCCTCACGCATCACCACAGAAGATAATTCTGATCAGGGATAACCTGAGTGTCTGAATTTCTATAGAATCTTTTTACTTCCGTGTGCCCTCACGCATCACCAAAGAAGATAATTCTGATCAGGGATAACCTGAGTGCTTGAATTCTCTAGAATCTTTTTACTTCCGTGTGCTTAGACGTAGCACCCCTTTGAATTTATTTTAGAAAATTTTAGTTTATTCATATAAGACTAACATTTTGCTTCTTCCTTCCTTTTCAGAATAAATAATTCAAGGGTGGCGGACTGCGTGGCCAAGTCTATTTTTTTTTAATTGTTGGATTTATTTTTTATTTTGAATTTTGTTATTGGATTTTATATTAGTTTGTAGGTTAGTTTTATATTGAATTTATATTGAATTTTTATTGTTATGAATTTTGTGATATTAGGTTAAGCAAATGAAGTTATACTTGAAGTATTAAATTTTATATTTGAATGATAAAACTGAGTTATCCTTTTATACCGGCATTCGTCCCACGAACGAGACTAGATCTCACACTGGCAATTTATCATTCGGCTACCTAAAGTTAATCAAATTGTACATAAAAAAACATATTCTGGGTAAATTTCTTTTCAAATGGTATATAGGACCCTTTTTAAAAGGAATCTTTAGATGAAAACTATGTACTTTTATCTAAGCTGTGTTATTTTCCATATTTTATTTTTTATTTATTATTTTGTGACCAATATGTTATGAAATCTTAAAACTAAATCTAATAGAAATATTCTCTCATTTGGTAAATTTGGAAAAATAATATCAATTCTATAATGTTATGGAAAAACGACACCCTTCACTTTAGTAAAAATATCCCAAATACAAGGCATACATTATCTTGTTATAACCCGATGAAATACGCATGTGTGCACTGTGTACAGTTTTATTCTGACATTTGTGTGATTAAGACGTGTACAAATTTTAAAAAATGTCCTCAAAATTTTAAAAATTCAAGAATTGTGAAAACTTAAATTTATATAGTATACGGTACCACTTAATAATTGTGAAGAGTAAGAACAATTTGTGCAACAATTCATCACTCTGTGGTAAATTCTATATGTATATTTTGTTTTTTGTTTGAAATAAACTTGTTTATTTTGTTTTGTACACTAATTTTCTTTTCTTTTACCTATTCGTTAATAAAAAAATGAATTATTTTTGGAAAACTTAATTTGAAGGAAAAGTACCACTAATGGAGGTATTTGTGTCTATATATGAAAGAGATACTTTTAGACACCAATTGTGCAAAATATCATCTATTATGTCTACAATTCACTATACTTTATGTTTATTTCCATCTATAATAATGTATTATTCACATTTGTTTAATAGTTCTTCAAACATAGTGCATTAAATGTTCCCTTGTTCCTTTGGAAAGAATTCCTATATTCGGCAGAAAATTATTCAATACGCATCTGCTTATAGCCTTTTATCATAGTTACTTCAAACACTTGTTTGCCCTTAATACTAAATACTAAATGATATTCACCGATCTAAACGATTTTTTACTTAGTATTTCCTAAACATAAACGAGGATCGAAAGTACGACTGGGGTAAGAATGCCATTTGTTAAAATATTGAAATATGATCATATTACTTCGATGGTTCAAGTAGAATTGATTGATATTAGATCCGATAATTGAATTGAATTAGAGTTTAATGAAAAAAGTCTAATTGAATTTTGGATAAGGCGACAGCAAGAATATCCGTCTATCGCAAATGAAGCATTGCTCAATTTAATGACTTTTGCAACAACGTGTCTGCGAAATAGCTTTTTCTTCATGACTTATAATTAAACATAAACACAGATTGTGCCTTTCAACGAACTCTTTGGAGCAAAACCTTCGAATTAGTATTTCGAAAAATTCACCGGATATTGATTATTTATGTAAAAATATACAATCGCATCCCATTAAATTCTTATTTATTCTTATTATTATATTATTTTTGAAATAGTTTTGAAGTTTATTTTGTTTGGAAAACTTGATTTAAAAGAATTTGATTATTTGTAATAAAAATATTGTTTAAAAAAATTAATGATAAATGGTATCTTATTATTATCGTTTTTTGGAGAGGATTGAATTTTTTTATTCGGATTTAGGGAGCCGCAATACAAAGAAGTTTTAGAAGCACTAATCTATGGCATCCAACTTTGGAATTCTTGTCGATTTTAATTAAACGTTTTCAGATTCAACAATAGTTTTTGAGTATTTTTCGAACTTATAACTTTTTGTAATTTGTTGTTATAGTTTTAACTGTCTGTTTTTTTTTTTTTATTTAAGCACAAACACAGAAAAACGAGTTTATACTGAACTGAATTGAACTGAATTAAAATTTAATACTACAACTAGGTAACTCAAAAATTAGTCGTTTTTAGATACATAACAGTATAATCTTATAGCGGCTTTTAAGTAATACAATGAAATATCTTGTATTTATTAGCTGCGCATGTTTATGAAAATTAACAAATGTATCTGCTGTTTGCTTTACATGTAGGGGTACGTAGGGTGTTTCCCACTATGAAGTCAACAGTAGTGATAGTACTCACCTACATGAACCAAAAATTGTTGTACGGCAGGGGGGGGGGGATATCAATCATTTAGGGGTTACAGGGTAATTAAGAAAAAAAGACAGTTTTTCACAAAACACCCTGTATCTTAAAAAGTACAGGGTGTACGGTCACAGTTAAGAGCTCATTGTAAAAAATAGGTCGACTTAAAGAGGAGAGTCGGCAGTTTACAGTTTTTATAAAAAAAAGTTATGTTAACGACCGTTTTGTAAAAATAATAGAGGTTAAATTATCGTTGGAAAGGCCATGAAGTTCAGCATACAATGAGCTCTTAACTGTGACCGTACACACTGTACTTTTTAAGATACAGGGTGTCTTGTGAAAAACTAGCTTTCTTTCGTAATCGTTTTGTAACTCCTAAGCGGTTGATATGCCCCTTCACTTCCTGCAATGCAATTTTCGGTTCGTCCAAGTGAGTACTATCACCTTCTGTTCTATTGACTTCCTAGTGTGAAACACCCCTATACTGCCGACTGTCTCAAATTATCTGCCTTTGCAGGCGATGTATACATTTCTCTTTCTACAGTAGGTACCTATACTAAATATTCATAACGTTCTAGCAAATGTCCCCTAGGTATGTATGTATGCTGCTTTAAGGAAACCTTTTGATGTCACGGTACTTTTGAACAAGACTTAAGGTTTTTACTAATAATTCCCAAAATTGCTGATTGAATGAAATGTTTTTTTTTTTGCAGTTGTATGGGAAGTTTTTTCCAATTTTCCATATCCTATGAAATATTTAAGCCAATTTTTCGATTTAAGTGGTAAATACTTGAGAAAATTTCTAAAAACTTTTTATCTTTTTTCACCGAAAGAAAACTACTTCATCTCTACTCTATTTTATCTATAAGCTATAAGCATTTGTGGTGTGCATATGGAAAATTTAAAAATAAATTTTATCTTAAGGAATACCAAAAACTTTTACCTCTTCCCGTAAATTCCATTTCATTTATTTACCGAAAACAATTATGTAGAAATAAATTACTCACCAAATGATTTTTATATTTTTTTACCATAAATTAACACAAACGACTGACTTGCGTGTGCAATAAATGTTGCATGCTCCCCAAGCATGTGAATAAATCTAGCAAAAGTATACGATGGCTCTGCTGCTGCAAGATTAAGACATGACAGGATAGGAACGAAGATATCTAAGGAGGATAATGTCCTTCGGACAAAGATTTGTGGCTTACCCTGATGCTTAGACAGCATAGGTAGAATGTTTGTGGGTAGTAATTTATTGTCCTGTTATTGTGTTCCGACGCTGACAAATGGGCGTTTGTAGGCTTAACTCTATTAAGTGTCTATTAATGCGTTTACATGCCTGTAGGGCATCAATTTGTAGACATCCCTTCGTCCATTGTTAGCTTGTGGGAATATTGCAGTTCATTTTGGTGTATTTAAATGTGATTATAGCTGATGTATCGAAAGTAATAGAAATTTAAAAAAAAAAAAAAAAAAAAAAAAAAGACTTAACATATACTAGAGCACTTCATGGTTAACCAATTAATACTTTTTTTAGTAAATTATGAGTATAAAACTATAACTAAGAAAAATATACTAACCTACATTCCTAATCCCGAGAGACGGCCTTCATTGCCATTGTCGCAGTTTATTTATATAATTTCTTTATATTCTATTATTTACTTGTAATTTTTTTTATTCTTTTTTAACTTTTTTTTAATGAGTTAGGCCACCACTCTGCAGACAAAAAAAAAAAGACATATTTCGTAATTTTTTTCAGCGAAACCATAAAATGGATCAGTTTTACAAAAAAAGGTGTTGAATTACACATGTAATTAGCAATACAAAATTATTTTTTCACTGCAATATACGGCAAAATGGCGACTGTGCAGCATTTTTCCGATGATGAATTTATTCCTGAAAGGTCAACGGCCGAGCCAACAACTCCTATAATTTTTGAGTTATGATGAGGCACTAAAGGGTTTTCGATTATATATAAAAATAGCTACAGAAGTACGTAGCATTTTTTTTATATGTTGTTTTCTGTAAAAATGGCGCAAATTCTAAATCAAAAAGTAGAAAATTCTATCAGAAAATCGTCAGGAAATTGTTTATAAAAAAGGAACTATGCAATATAACGAAAAAATCCTACGTAGTGCCTTAGAAAACATAATTCTAAATATACTGTAAAAATTTCAAGTAAATCGGATGAAATTTGTTTGAGTTATGAGTTCGGCCGACGTGAAAAATGTAGTTTGTAGAAAGTCAGGACATAAATAATGTTTTAATTCCTTTAATCTGAAACAGACGCGTCTTGAATGATCGTGAGTCGAAAGTGACATCTACAGTCGATCAATAAACTCTAGCCTAGTCAGGTATTAGATGACTTTATTATCCGCTGCCGCATAACTGCTCCAGTCCCTCAAATTACAGGCTACTATTGCGCTCATAAAAGGAGGTCGCTGTGGAACAAGAGCGATTGCGCTAGAATACGAAAATTGAGTACTTCGGGATTATTCACGCGCATAATTTTTGGGAATATAATTCTATAGATACTAAGGACAAAAAACAAGGAAAACAACATGAAAAACGTCAAAATGTATGATAAAGAGAGAAATTGTGAGTCACACTCACAAAGTACGCGAACGGCTTCGAGTAAAAACTTACATATATTCGAGATCTGTATTAATGGCGTGAAATCTTCCTAGTACATAGTACAAAAAACAAATTTCATTTACCACTTTGAATACGTTGATATGTTCTTGGAGAGCATTTTACTTCTACTGGAGGATGAGTAACAAATTTTTCCATTTTTTTAAAACTAAAAACTTGAAAAATAACTGAAAACCGGCGACGATCTGTCAAAACTGACACTTTCGAAGATTTTTCTCGAGTTAAATCAAGTAATAAATTGAATGGAGGAGAAAAGTGACGTCAACAATTTTTTTTTTTTTTTTTTAATAATAATACTTTTTTGCTGGCTACTGTATAAAGATTACATAATCTTGTTAACATACAGATAAGAGAGGTGGAATTTAAATATACAGAAAAACTAATAAAGACTAACGATATATATATAAAATTGAAATGAAAATATAATGGTCAAATAGCAAGCAGAATAAACCTAATTACTGGAAAGAAATTTTAGTATATATACGAGTATGTATAGAAGAAGGGAAAAGGAGAAAGAAAAATATATAATAATAGTAAAAATTAAAACAATAAAATAAGAAGATGAAAAATTAAGATCTAATAAAAATTAACAAAGTATAAGAAAATAGCAATAACAACGAACCAGGATGTGCACTAATTAGATGAAAAGGGCTGTAATCGCTGAAGGAATTCTCTGCTAGAGCCCACCGCCCTAAGGTCAAACGGCAGTAGATTCTACTTACGTAGGGTTTGAACAAAATAAGAGCGTTCGCAATAATATGAGTTACATCGAGAAAGGAGAAAACCAATACTTCTGGATGAATGCATAAATCTTAATTTCTTGGAGAGATATTCGGGACACTTATTAAATAGTAATTTATGCAAAAAGAACAGATCTCGATGTTCAAGGTGAGTATGTAGTGAGTGACCAAGAACAGAGCTTGAGTGCATTGAGATAGAGCACTACGCGGTAGATTATAGACAAATCGTATAGAGTCATTAAATGCTACTATAAGTCTTCTGCGGCAGACTGAGTCTAACTTTGGAAATAATATTGTACCGTACATGAAATGAGGTACAATAAGAGTTCTTACTAATTTCATGCGCATCTCAGTTGAGAGAAGATATCCATGGACCCATAACTGGCGCAAGGATCCATAAACTCTGCAAATGATATTGGTGATATGACTACAGCAGGAAAGCTTAGAATTCAGTTCAACTCCTAGATTTCTGACTGAATTTTGATACGGTAAGATAACATTATTGAGTAAAACAGGACTTATTGGCATTTAAAATCAATCCATTTTCAAGTGACCACTCAGATATCCGATGCAAATCCATATTTATACGAGCAGTGCAGTCCTCTTGTAACCCAATTGGTCTGCTGAAGTAAATCTGCACATCATAGCAATAGATACCTCCTGGATAATATTGGGAACATCGTTTAAAAATAAACTAAATAAGAAAGGACCAAGAATCGAGCCTTGGGGAACACCACATTCAGTAGGGCGAAACTGCGACATTATATTACGCACTTTGACGGCTTGTTGTCTATGTGAAAGGAAGCTCCCAATGAGGTTAACAGCAGATGAAGAAAAATTAAAATTGCTTGTAAGTTTATACAGAAGGCCAGTCTGGTCGACAGAGTCAAATGCTTTACTAAAGTCGAGCAGAACAAGTATCGTTAGGAAATTCTGATCAAGGGCTTCAGTAATATCAGATGTTACTTTTAATAGAGCTGTTTCACAACTGTGCATTTTACGCAACCCAGATTGCCAAGGCGATAAGAACTTGTTCCGGTCAACAAACTTAACAGCTTGGTTACATATTATTTTCTCAAACACCTTACTGAAATAGCAATCGGTAGTCTTTCTCAGAAGAGGCGATAGATTTTTTAGGGATTGGGATAATAAGAGCTCTTTTCCAAATAGTAGGGAATTGCGATATGGTAAGGCAAACATTAAAGATGTGCACTAATGTACTAACAATGAAGGGAGCAATTAACTTGTTGAATTTAGGAGGGATTAAATCAAAGCCGGTTGCAGTGGATTTCACTGCCATTATGGAGGAGAATACTTCAAAATGATCAATGCAGCGGAATGCAAACCCTTCATTGTGCCTTATAGTCAGTTCTTGATTTCGGCCCTGACCAACAGACTGATTAATCGGAAACATGGAGGTGAAATGTTCATTCAAGCAGTCAGCGTCGATCGAGCATATGTTCTCATACTTACCTGCCACCCCCATAAAGCGTAAATTTCGCCACATATTTTTTGGAGGTAAACTAGGATTCAATTTGAAGGCAAAATATGATTTTTTGGCTTGCCTGAGTTTTAGTGTGACGAGATTTCGGACACTTTTATATCGATGATGAGCTGCAGGGTCCCGTGAGATTTTATAGCGATGCAAAAGGAAATCTCTTTCAGCAAGAAGAGTGTGAATTTCTTGTGTTATCCATGGACAGCGTTGGGAAAAGATTTTCTTCTTAATCAGAGGAACATGTCGATAGTAGAGTTGTAAAATTAAGTTGTTAAAAAAATCGATCTTTTCATCAACTGAATCCAGTAGGAGTACATCGGACCACGGCATTGCGGATCAGTCTGCATGGAGCATGTCAGAATTAATTTTATTATAATCACGATAATAAAATGAGTCAGCACATAAAGAAGGATCTAAAGCCAGCTGGTATGACAAATATAAGAAATCGTGATCAAAGTTACTTACTGGAGTCAACTGGTTGTGGAACAACACCTTATCGCTATTAGTTACAGAGAAATAATCCAATTGGGACGGATTGCTAGTATTGAAGAATGTTGGCATATGATTGACAATTGTTAAGTCTAATGTTTAAATGAGGTATAATAGGTCTGTAGCCTGAATGTGACTCCTTAGACCATCAACATTAAAACCACCACCAACAATAATATTCGAGTAACTACAACAAAGGTGGGAAATAGTTGCTTGAAATTCGATGACTGTATCCTCTTTAAAACCATTAGAGGGGCAATAAACGGCAACCAGAATACACTTATCTACTCCAGTATTAACTTCTACACATATAAATTTATTGTAATATCAGGTAAGCATTCAATAATTTCGTGGATTTCGTGTGTAATTTATGAAATCTACATGTTTGTGTGCATGTGTCACGTAAGTATTTTCAGTGCATCTTCTACTCTATTTGTCCACAAACATTTACAATAATTGTATTGATTGTGTGATTTGGTACGTGAGTTAATGTTTTATGTACTATTTCTTGCATAAAACATGAAATCATGTGCAATATTCTCAATTTCCAATTTGCATGGAATTGTTGTTGTGATAGGTATACGTATACACGGTCATGATTTGACTTTGTGTACTTATGACCTTTCTCTTAGTTATAATTAACAATAAAACATCTGATTTATTCCATCTCTAAACCATTTCTTTATTTCATTTCAGATCTTCGTGGGAATCTTTTCTACCTGTGAAGACTCCAGGTAGAGGTAATTTTTTTATGTATTAATGTGTGAATTTTTGCTTATTTTCTTCCTTTTCTTTCAGGTTCGCTGAACAAGATAGATAAACGTACGGACGGGAATTGAAACATCAAAATGCCTTTTAATTCTATGGAAAGTACCTTATGGCGAAAAGTAGTAGAATTTGATCATTGCCGGTCAAACGAGTTTTTTTCATAACTTGAGTTTCTATTTATATAACCGTAATTTATCACCATAACTATATAATTTTATTTCGTTTATTATAAAAAAAAAAAATAAATAAATAAAAAAGCTACATGGTCGTGGAACTCAGGAATAAATTAAACCGATCATTAAACTGATCCTCGGGTATAGACAATGATTTTCGGCAAGTCTTCTTGTTGTTCCTGCAAGCTCTGTTGATCAAATATAGCCTTCCGATAGCAATTTCTGAGAGTTGTCAGAAGGACTAACCACCAGGACTTCTTAACTAGCTTTACTGCCTGAAAAAATTCTAAAAATTTTCCAAAACCCTGAAGGGAAGGTAACTTTCCTATAGCCAGAAATTGTTTTCACAGTACTTGCTGTCAATAGTATCCCTTAAATGTACGAATAATGCTGAATTGAAAATTTGATATAAAATTTGGTGACAATATGACAAATGATTTGTGAAAAAAAAAAAACAAAAAGAGAAAACTTTAGGGTCTTGCAAATTATTGCATTTTTGCCTGTTGTGAACGTGTTGGGTTTATCTACAGATATAAAGATATTTGTTCACCACAAAATCTGTGTTACTCAAGGATAGAAGCCCTGATTTTCTGAATAGGATACATCTCTTAATCTTAAGTTTATAAAAGTCGAGCACCTACATATCCTCTTACCTAAGCAAATACTACATCATGATACAGAAAACAAATTCTGGAAGATTTCCCATCCATTAAGAATAGCTTCTTCGAGGTACATAAGTATTACGGGTGGGTCCTTCTGCATAATTATATCAAACTATTCAACCTAGTTCTAGATTGTAAATTAGTACAATTTTAGTATGATTACCCCTATATGTGACAAAGAAAGGATAACTAGACATTTTTCGTAGATTTCATATTACCTAGATATAATAATCAACCCTTCCGCAATAAAAGCGTAGCATGAAAATAATTTTAAAATAAAAGTCCTTGCAATTTTTCACTCATATTTTTATTTTTCCCGACCATAATTTATTGAAAAAGGACAGCCTCCAGTTAATAAATTATATATATTTTTTTTTTACATAAAAAAATCCGCAACAATATCTCTGACTCGCAGTCATACAGCAAGCACTATAGCCAGCTTTTAAGTAATTGAATTTTAAAAGGTTCTAAATAATTGATTTCGTCATCCATTAACCTTGAGATCGCAGAAATCGACGGTGAAGCCACCCTAATTTTTAACCACCTGACCTGAAGGAAAAGAAAAGCAAAAAATTCAACTTTTTCACCCTCGCATTCTTCGAGATTTGGTGGGAGAATAATAGCAGATTATTCACGAGAATTTTTTTCTTTCTTTCCTAGTTTCAGTGAGTAGAATAATCTTGCGGTCCCTAATTAAGCGTAATTACATTTTTCTTATTCTTGAAATTGATTATTAATGGAGGTCGACCAAAATTAAGTCTACAGTCATAAATAACTCAAGATAAATGAAATTAATTTTTATGGTAATATGGATGGGGTGGTTTCTTTTAATTTATTTTTTGATGAGTTTGGGTTACAAGTAATTTGTGATTCTAAGTGATGATTGTATGAGGATGAAATAAGTAGTTACATAGGCACACTTAAATATGATAATCAATGGTAATTTTTAGATAACATACACATATTTAATATATCTTCAGGTGTCGCACGATAAAGAGTTCTATGAACAAGCTATCATTTCTTGCCTATGTCATTTGAGGGTTTGCCATGAGGAAGCATATCGAGCTCGGAGGTGATCAATTGCATAACTCATACACTATTCAGTAAAACATCATCTACAGGAAAAACTATCTATTGAAAGAGACTCGTTTCGGTCTTAATGATTAAATGTCTAACCGAAGGCCGGACGCAAGAACAGATTTCAAAAATCATTACGGGATAAACTTAAGGTGCTTTGGATTATCTTGTAGACCCGTGCATATTCGATTGCTGAGGGTACTAAAATATAATAAATCTCTCCAGCTCAATTTACGGGATCAATGACAATTTAACTAAACTATCTGTGGTGGTCTTTTCGATTGTTGTCTGCTGCCAATTTAGGGCATGTAAATTTAAAGAAAAATTATAAAAAGAAACAATCCTTAGAAAAAATTAATGTTTATTTGTTCACATAAAACTTTCAGTTATCCAGAAATCTTAATGAATACAACTGTCTTAATTGGAGTCCCCACTGTAAATTAAAAAAAAAAAAAAACAATTTATTTTAGGGAATCTGAATCCACATATCTTCAGGCTTTAAGGCCATAATTTATGCATTTCTGACCTGTCGTATAGTCTTTATTAGCATTTTTGTGATAGCCAACTATTTTTATACTCTAGATAAAATCTATCCGGCGTTAAAAAATAAGTAAAATTAAGTTCGGAAATGGGGTCAATCGGGTAACTTCCACGTAGGGTTGCCATACAAAAATGTCGTTTTTCACAACATATTATTTGGGTACTGCCTGAAAATCCGTCGACATAGAGAGATGAAATTTTGTACATGGTGTCTTCATAGCAATAGCAAAAGGAGATTCAAAAACGGGCAACTACTTCTTGTTGTTGCCACATGTCAGTTTAGGTTTTTCACGTATACTGTTAAAACTATCAGTCCTAGAGATTTTCATTGTACTGTGAAGCTCTTCGGAATATCAAATTCTATGAAATTAGTTATAATCATTTTTACTGTTCGACGAACCGTTCAAGAAATATATATGAAAAACCATTTCAAAATTCAAATCAAATCACAAATGGGCATTCATATCATATCATATACCTACCCTACATATATTTCGAAAATTGTACACAAGATTCATGGTCTTATATTCAAGTACAATTTATTATAATTTCGGGAAAAAAAAATTATAATGAAAACTTAACAGTAATCTATGTATGTACTACAACTAACTTATTTTAAAAAAGAGAAGATACAAATTAAAGACTATAGTTTAAGAAAAGAAAAGAGACAAGAACAAGAGTTTATACAAGTAAAAGGTAAAAAGTACCAAGTAAAAATATAGTTTACAACTTAAAAATTTGAAAACACAGAAAAAGAAAGATTAAAAATCAAACAGGAATTTACCACGACTGGATAAGGCATAAAAACTACTGTCATCAAAGTGGGAAACTACTAATGAGCGAATTTTAGTAGGTAATGAGTTCCATAGTCGAGCAACCTGGACATAGTAAGATCCTTCAAAGGTTGATGAATAGAAACGTGGAATTTGTATGATACATCCTCTCTGAGATTGCAAGAATTGAACCCCGCTATAAAGATCCTTAGGCACACCCCTGTGAATGAGATTATGCAGAAACACGAGGGCTTTTCGCTTGATATGTGTGTCCAAGAAAGCGTCAACAATCGATGACCTGTAGGGCGTGATATGTGTTGAACTACGTAGACCGAAGACAAAGGCAAAGGCAACTTCAAGTTTTCATTTACAAACTGAGTCTAGCTTAGGAAAGAATAGGCTTCCGCGGGTAAAGTGCGGCATTAGCAGCACCCTAAACAGTCTCAGTCTGAGGTTCATAGGCAGAATATTGGCAGATAACCATAGTCTTCTTAAACCGCCATAGATTTTACCAAATGTGGTATTAATGTGATCACAGCATTTCAGCCGGGTGTTGAGTTTCACTCTCAGATTTAAAATGCTATCAACGAAAGGTAGCCTCACATTATTGAGGATAATAGGAGGAAGATTATCACTATCCAGGTCCGAGCTATAAAAAACAATGCATTGTGATTAACTAGCATTGAGGATTAGGTGATTGTCTCTAGACCATCTGCAAATTTCAGATAGGTGATCATTTATTCTACTAATACAGTCCATAATAAGGCCAGGTACAGATGAACATCGTCGGCATAGAGATGTAGATTAATGTCATGGACTATATCATTAAGATCATTTATAAAGAGTCTAAACAGGAGAGGTCCTAATATTGATCCCTGCGGAACTCCACAGGACATTGGCATGAGTGAGGATGCAGTCCCATCAACACATCAACAATCATCTGTTGAGAGCTGTTCGAGAGGAAATGCGATATAAATCTAATGGTAGACGGCGAAAGTAAAAATTTGAAAACAGGTTACGAAGCAGATTAGCATGCACAACACTGTCATATGCTTTAGGGAAATCCAGAGGCACCAACACACCAATATCATTCCTATCCAGAGCCAATCGCAAATCAGAAGAAACCTTGAGCAGAGCAGTTTCGCAACTGTGTTTGTCACGAAAACCAAGAGATTATTACAATCTATATGTTTCATAATCAGAGCCTTCATAATTTTTTTCAAGACTTTTCCAAGAAAGAAAGAAATGTTAGGAAAATGAGGAGATATTAGACAGGTATTCATAATATGTAGATTATATAGGGAAATTTAAGGGAATATCAGCTTTAGGAAACGGGGATTTATTTCATCAAAATCAGTCGCCAGGGACTTGATAGAGTGTACAGTTTGATATTGTTCCACATGATCAATACAGCGGAACGAGATGTAATTTGCACTTTGATCTCGTAGCGAAAGCATTGATGTAATCGGTTGCTGACAAAGGGGCATTTTGAGTCTCCATCCTTATAAACAGATGTCCGTCTTAAGTTGCCTCATAAAATTTTTTAATTGTTTTAATTGCAGAACTAACCCTATTTCGTGCTTGCTTGCATAGATTATGAACGTATGCAGTTTTAAGTCGTTTCCACTGCCGAAATAAAAACTCCCTTTCCTCAATTAGAAAACGAATTGCTCACTGAGACAACGTTGACCTAGATGCGATTTAGTGATATTCGAGCCAGAGCTTTCAATCCAAATCCTGATATTTCGATTAATAGGTACGTAATAAGTTGTTTCCGGTAGCCTTACTGTGTTACTTATAGCTTGCCGGTTCGAAGACACTACAGTAGTCCGGTAGGTCATATGATTCTTGGATGCGGATTATACCCAACTATAACTTCCACATCCATTTTCGAATCATCTTTAATTGTAAATCAATATATATCTGAATCATCTTCTACGCAATTATTCTCCCACTCACTCCTCTCTACTCGAAATGCTAATTGGGAAACTTTTCCTATAGACTAGCTAGGATAACGTAACTCATAACACCCCATATACGGTCCTCAGAATAAATTTTTAGTATGCTGATATGACCAAGGTCTGGGGTTATCCAGCAGCCTGACTCTGTTAGTCTCTGTACAGAAATTCCTTATGATTTTATGTGAGCACCTGCCAAGTATGGCTTAATCTCACGGCATTCTTTATGCTCGGATTGTTATCGACAATCAACGTCCTCATGTGCGAAACAACGAGCTCCAGTGTGTCAATAGAGCATAACATGACATCAACTTACTGGTAGAAGCGAGATATATCCAATCTCTGCCGATCTAGGGTCACGGCACTCTTCACCACAGCCACTACGTTGCTCCCATAAAGGAGCCATCCCAAGTTGGATAAAACCTTGTTATACAGGGCTCCTCTAACTCCGTAGTACCAAGTTAGCCAATGTCGGGCCGCCCATTTGGTATAGCTTTCGTAAAGCATGATCAACGGACCATGAATACTCCCAGTTTCGATCTTTCATGCAATATATTCTGGTAACTGGTAACTCCGTTCGGGCCTAGATCTTATTTGCAACGTCTAAAAGAATTGTACTTGGCCTATACAGATAATACAACCCTTCTGGCTGCTGTCAGAGGGGACCACGTGAAGGTTGAGATATGCCCAATTCATTCTGGATAGGCTTCGAGATTCACCATTTGGATCTTATAGCTGACCATGCATACTGACCATATAAGCACTACTAGCATACATACCTGATTTCCGTCATTTATTAACATATTCATCAACTAAGACATCCTTTCGCCCCCTGCCCAAGAGGCTATGTCTGTTTTTCTCCTTTCTCCATTCTCCATCAATGTCTGAGATTTTATTATTCTGACTTACATGAGCATATCTTCGTTGCATCATGGTCCATTTGCCTAGCATTACTACAGTACCCACACAGTCAAAAATCTCAATTTTTATCTCGCAGAAGCATGTGCCTATTTATAAATAATATCCTACTTGAGGCCTCTACCCAATAATGCGTGCACATCATTCCAAATGTAATGACTTCAACGTCCTTCATACTGTTCCACGTGCTCACACTATTTTCCAGGAGGATATGCCAATGCGCAAACACCTAAACAACAAACGAACAAATTTCTTCCATCCAGTATGCACGCTTTGCTCGTACACAGCTTTCACCTTATTCAGCATTGCGCTTCACAGGCCCCCCCCCCACCCTTTTAGTCTCTGTACAATTGAGTTTTTGAATAGAGAATGAGATTTCATATTTAACTTAAAAACATGAAAATTACAAATACCCTTTTTTAAAGGTCGAGCCGCCATTGAGTTTACGACTTTTACCCAGACTCTATTTCCTGTGAGACGTTTGCAACATCTCCCATAGATGTCAAGGATCTCGAGCATAATTTCCATTACTGCTGTTGGTGTTTTTCATATAGTTCCTGTAATACCTAATCATGCAGTTCTCTGTATTTTGGTTAGAGTTTTCAGGTGAGTTGGTGCTCTCTCGAGAGCATATGTTAGAATTGGTCATACAATAGCGGTGTACATCCATTGCCTAATGCACCTCTTGCAAGCATAAAGCGAAATGGCCACTTTTTTGGTGCATTCATTCACTTTTATCCTTCAATTTAATTTGGAGTCTAGTCTCACTTCTAAATATTTGGCGTCAGTTTTCAATTCAAAAGTAGTATTACTCAGTTTTGGGGAAGCAAACTCCTCTTCTCCTTGTAAAATGAATTAGTTCGGTTTTTGTGGAGTTAAGCATCAGACCACAACTTAAAGCCCAGCTATGCAGCTTTTATGATGCTCCCTTTCCTACTAAATTTATTTTTGCCAGAGATCTGCGTTTATGAAGCACACAGTTAATCCATCTGCGATTATTGAATTCGACTCCTATGCATCCTAAATGTCCTCCATTTTGATATTGTTAACTGTATCTAAACAGCATTGCTAGATACTTATTGATTTTTCAGTGGTTTCTGCCATGTCATGCAGTGCAGATTCGACTGATTTACATTTAATTAATTTTGTTCTGATCTTGAAATTCCACTTCCCTTGAGCAGGTTGTCCATAGATGTGAAAGAACCATCTCTCGAAATTCTTTAACAGAAACGGTGTAAGGCTGATAGGTCTAAATTCCTTGACAGTCATGTGTCCTCTTTGGTCTTTGTAAGAATGAATCAGGCACGTATCCAGACCTGCTGGTTATGGGTGGGTGGGGGGGGGGGGGGTGTTACAACTAAAATGTTCGAGGGGGAGAAAAAAGTCGCTTTTCAAGTTTTTTTTAATCATATTTACGTTATATCACAAAATTCTATTTTCGGTTTGATTTGGAAAATCTATCGACAATATTATTCACATCAATGTCGATCTCAGCGTGGACATTAAGGACTCATAACTAGGTACGCCTTCTCGTGCAGAGATTATAGAAATAGTTGTTGACGCAAGCGAATCTGTCACGGATAAAGGAATTGATTGAGAGTGAGAGCTTGCACTTCGAGTCACATTCAAATGAATGGGAGTAGGAGTGCATGATATGTCACTTACTATTTCTTTTGATGGGAACTTAACTGATCTTGCATTCTTCTGAAAAAAGTTATCAATGGTCTTATCAATCTTCTGCTTTCCACATCGCTACTATTTCTACCTCCATCGCTAACTAGTGTAGCAAGTTTTTCCTTCTCCTACAAATTAAAAGTAAACATGAAGTTAAATTAAATAAACACTACTTTAATTACTACGAAAGTACAAGCAAAGCCGTAAAAATTCTAAAGAAAAATTGAGGAATAAATTTTAGCGGCACTAAAATCAATCCAACTGAACGTTTTCAGCCGCTAATAATGTATAAAAATTCGAAAGAAAAATTTTCAAGTAAATTTCTAAGAACAAAATGTATAATTGCTATCTGTTCGGACAACCTAAAATAAAAGGAGAAATTAGATTAAGCAAAATATAAAAAATCTTACCAGCATCTGGAGAATCAACAGATGCAAGGGGTCCCACGACGACCTGAAATAAACAAAATGAATTAAGACATGAACTCCAAAGATAATATAGTGAAAGTAAATAAATGAATAAATATACACAACAAATTGTGTTTACATAGATAGCACCTTACAATGCATGAAAACAACAATACAAAAAAACGCAATAAACTTTATACTCAGCAACATAAAGCATAAAATTACCTCAAGTAGCCACGTAAGGGCACACAATAAACCCTTTTTCAATGAATTCGTGAATAGCTGAGATCAGAATTTTACAAACAAAACTCACCTTGACAGGTAAACACGGTATTGGAAAAAGGTGGGATTTTCACAAAAACTACACATAAAATTAGTAAAACCTTATACCAACCTGTGTGCAATAATTCCCACGATGAACAACTACAAGTTACACAAAACACTGAATTTAACACCGAATTTAATAAAAACAAAACTCGCGCAACTTTTATAATTATTCTCGATAAGAAACAAAAAAAATATATTTGTCAAATTAAAACAACCGAAATCAATTTAATTTCAACGATTTTTTCCGGACACTTTTAGGTTTTACA
Source organism: Dioctria rufipes (assembly GCA_963924295.1). Lineage (NCBI taxonomy): Eukaryota > Metazoa > Arthropoda > Insecta > Diptera > Asilidae > Dioctria > Dioctria rufipes. The sequence goes on from OZ002742.1 coordinate 56,907,765, forward strand.
TGGAACTGAATTAAAATGTGAATTCTTATTCTAAAACTTGTATACCAAAAACCTTACTCTACAAAATATATCTATGCGAGAAAGGAAATGGAAGATGTAATTACATTTCAAGTCACTTCTGCTTTCTGCGAATAAGCTTAAATTGTGGGAAAGAAAAATAAATTATGAATGGTTACGTAAGTTCGTATTTTGGTACTTTTATATATTTAATGGCGTAGGGTGATATATGATCCGCGCGACTGACATTTCGCGTATAAATAAAACCGGCGAACTTCAATTTCTCTCAAAAAGAGACGACGAATCGAATGATTTACGGAATAATCGCGAATTTTCGAAATTACCTTTACACCAATTAATAAGAAAGAGACGCAAAAGTGTGAAAGGGACAATAATAACGATGAACGAAAATGAATTCTGAGAGGAATTTTGAAAATTGACATCAAATATGACGAAACGATAAGTTATGGCAAGATTTAGGAAAACTTATCATAATTCCTCGAAATTAAAACTGATTTCAATGGGAAAGATGTCATAAAATGCAAAATTCTCTATAAAAAGGAGAATTCTTATTTTTCAAAGTTGTCAAGGTGCGAGCACATGCAATAACATTCCTCCCAAATCGAAATTTCAAGCTATTATTTATCGTGCAAAAAAAAATATGCCATTAGGTCAGTTTTACACAACATAATAATGCGAAACTAGATCTGCATTGAGTGCTAATCATCCTTTTCTTTCAGTCATTAGTAAAGCACATAGTTAGATACTTAAAAGGAGAAATATTTTACCTGTAATCTATTAAATGTTAAAGTAGCATAATTAGTCAAAATTGAACAGAAAAATTCGAGTAAACATAATTTTAGTATACTTAATTTTCCTTTATTTGTTACATAAGTGTAAACATAATTTAAATCAGTGAACTAAAATTGAAGTTTATATAAGTACACGTGTAAGCTAGTAGAAGTAAATTTTACAACTTGAAAGAAGTGAATTCATTTAACGTAATTGATTTCCGCATAATATTACCATTTGTTCATTAGATAATAATTTCTTGCAATAAAAAAATTGAGTGACAAATTTCCTATTTTATTTAACTGCTACACTCCACCAGAATATTTTATTTCAGCATACGTGGATTCTCGTTCGTAATTGCAGTTTGTTCGAAAGTTAATTATAGGAATTGACAAATTTTATTAAATTGTACTTTGCGAACGCAGTCTTTTCGTAGTTGTCAATTATTGGAATTGACACATCAGCTGTGGTTAAACACTATAGGTCATAAATATCTTTAGCGACCAAGACCAGCCAAGGCACCTGAATCAATATAACTCTTTGGAAACATGGTCGTCCAGCAGCAGTTCATTAAAAATCTAAAGAAAAAATGTCAAATCTTTCTAAGAAAACTGAATGCTTGTGCCCTTGTCTGAAAAAGTGAACAACCAGAATCAATCTACCAATTCGTTTGGACCGTTGTCGAACAATCTGCAAGTATATTTCTAAGAAAAATTTAATGCCTCCCTACGACAGTAAAAATGTGGAAAAACTCAGGCTTGAATCAGTGACGCTATGAAAAATCACCGGATGACTATACGTTGATGATTGCATTGAACTAGAATTCTACTGGATGAACCCTAAATCAAAACTCGTTACGTCAGTTTGTATGCTTTTATTGCGAGCTCCCCACTAAGTTATCCTGTCATTAATTTTATGTCGGAAAATCAGATAGGTAAAAAGAAATTTATGATCGCTGACCAATTTCTTGGAAACAATCACACTTTCATATCTCGAAATTGTGTGCTTTTTCATATAGCAGTAATCGGTGCAACAAAAATATAAAAGCATCAAAATAGCCGAGCTGCTAAGCATTGCGTGCCTTTTTCGAAACAATCGAATACTAAAATAAATATGTAGTATTCCACCAAATTACTTACCATCCTGTGAGAGGTATGATAGATGACTTTTCCGACACTAAAAAATTCTAAAAAATTTGTACACGTTTAAAAGACGAAGATGTCCGAGCGAATGACTATTACACCCAATCCACTATTACTACTCATAAGAAGACATAAAAATCATATAAACCAGACCGTACCATACTAAAATCATCTTGTTAAGCTTTTACAGCTCGCTCATTAAATTAGCCGTGAAGGATAATTGGCGCTTTGGGGGGAGTCATGACCCGCACCCCCCCCCCCCCTGTATACGCGCCAGAGATCAAGGAAAAAAGTTTGAAATTGGGAAAAGTTCCGGTCAATTTTTGGGAGAATATCATCCAAAAATTTTAAAATTTTTCAACTATGTAAGACAAAACTGAGTGGAGTGCCCATTAACATTGCGACTGATATTACATTAGGTTTGTTCGATGAAAACACCGTGTAGATTTTCCCCTACAATTTTCCCCAAATTTACCCGGGGTTTTGTGCACTCATCGAACAAGTTTTTAAAACACCGGGTAAATCTAATGTAATGACATTTCTCTGACAGTTCTCCTGAGCATAATTTAACTTCTAATTTCCAGTGATTTGTGAAAATTTATTTATAAAATAGGTGAAATAATTAAAAATTTAAGAAAAAATAAATATTAAAATGCACAAAAAATATTTCTCAGTTTTTTTTTTTTTTAATTACGTATTCTTTTATTAGCTTTTTTACATCGATATTATCGCTTTTTCTGTAACTTTACTTTGAAAAAATGACAATTGGTTCATCTGTGACCAGATATAGCTCTATCATTTCTGCAAGAAACAGTTGTGTTGCACTATTTTCACTTTTATCATCAGATGTTTTGTCACTAGGTATAAAATTAATAGTTTGGATGATCAAAATCTACAGAAATGATTTTCTCTATCCCGTTGGCTTCTTCTCGAGCCACTATTAAACCCTTTCCTGATATCTCATTTAAGAATTTAGAGATTTTCTTATATGTTGTTTGCTTCAAATCTATCTGCTTGGTATCTGCAGGGATAACGTGAAGTCTATAAAAATTACTTTTTAATAATGGCAAAGAAACATTTTTACGATCAACTTTCTTACTAGAAAGGCAGATCTTAAGATTTCATCCATGTTCTACGACCTTAATCGCCTCCTCAAATATTTCCTTATAATTTTCATTCGAGTTTCCTATGTGCATATTATCGATGGGTATTGTGTCATCTAATTTCTTATCCAACTACCTTATATAATCTGAATTTGGTATGATCTCCACGATTTTTTCATTTTTATATACAGCACTCAACCGCAATCACCGAACAAATTCCATGTGACAGTTCACAAATGACAAATGTCAAACGTTTACCCCAAGAAATTTTTAGTGCAAATTTGGGGCACGAAATCAGAAACACCGGGCTTTCATCGAATAAGTTGCTGTAACCCCGTGTAAGCCCAGGGTTTTCAAAAAACAAGATAGTGTAGCCCGGTGTAGCCCGGGGCTTACCCGGTGTTTTCATCGAACAAACCTATTAAAGCAGTTTTATAAAATTAAAGCTTTCGTAAACATGTAAAATACAACTGCAAGATAGACGGAAGAAATAAATGTGGTTATGTGTGCAATGTATTTTACTTCGTATATAGTAAATGTTTAATCTTAGAACAAAAACGACCCGCCCTACCTGTTCTCTAATTTTTTTGTATAAACAAGTGCAATAATACATAATTCATCAAGTTGTCACCAATCACACTGCAATTCATCATATTTGTTACAATAATCTAAAAATCTTTATACATTTCACAAGCTAAAATCTCATGCAATCTGAATTCTTCTAACCTTAAATAGGTTGTCGAAAGTAATTCCATCATTCCAATTTCCTTCAGACCAAGATATTAGAAGGGGGAATAGAGCACCATGGAGGTTTAGTCTACTAACTACCACAAACACCATTCAAGTTGTTCCACTTGTCTGATTTACAAATTGAGACGGCCTTAGTGAAGAAAAGAGAAGTGCCACACAATAATTATCATAAACTGATTAACATGAGCGACATGACGTTTTTATCCAAGTGGAAAATTCAGAAAATTTTCTTAATTAATGCCGAGTTGTCGTGCATAATTTACTTTGTTACGTGTCTCGACTCAGCTTTATGATTCGTGGAAATTTTTGAAGTTTTCTTTAAAACCAAACAAACCAAATGAGATAATTTCAGTGAGAGAGAATATTACAGAAGGGGATGGATAGAGTGCGATGTTTTGATTTTAATTCCAACCAATGTCAAATTTAATTACATAAATGAAGGAGATTAAGAAATTAATTTTATTTGAGATGCAAAAAGAGGTCCTGGATGAGCTGAGTAGACTATTTGTAAATTAATATGAAAATATTGAAAATGAAACTTCTTCATTGACGTGATAAAGTTCTGAGAATTTACTTATACATTTATAACCACTAAACCTTAATGAATCCCTAAGATCAAAAACATCTTTCAAGAACTGAAACGTAACGTAAATAATACCTGAGTCTTCCTCGTGTAAATTATTTAACAGAAAGACAGGAAAGTTCAATCTCAAACTTAAGAACTCAATTAAATGCTAGAACTTTCCCACTTGTACATATATGTATGTAGGTACTCGATTTGGTTTCAAAGAAAGTTTGGGTGTCTTTTGGGGATCACCACAAACACACTTGACATGTTATCAACAAAGTTACACCTTGGTCTCAGTAGCACATCAACTAAAAGGTACGTCATTCATAATTAAATCAACTGCTCGCATTACTTACTTTGAAAGGTATATCGAGTGTATACCACCGTGTGGGCCGGGACGTTTAACTTAGCAATTAAGGCACATTCATGTGGAGCACTACTGCTGCCGTGAAATCGTCTTTTTATATTTTAAATTAAAGTGTAGATTTGCAAGTTTAGTTTAAAGTCAAGTTTTATAAATTTTTTTGTTTTTTGGTTCAGACGTTGTTGCACAAAGTTTTACATTATTTCATTGTATAGGAGGAATTTAAAGAAGTACACTGTAAAAACTTTTCACAACCTTTGTGGCAAGGTTAGGTATTTTTCCGTAAAATGTAGGGAACAACGAAATAAGTTTAAATTCAAAGAATTACGTCTGCTACCATCTATAAAATTTATGATCCATTCTAAGCTCTGTTTAGGAACTTAAAAAAAGGTATGCAAGTCCGTGTAGTTTTATAATCCTTTATTAATCACTGTGCATGTAATGATATTAGTATTTGCCTTTGTCAGCGTATAAAGGCAAAATCAAATAATAATTATTTATCGACAAAACATTCAAAAATAAAACTTTCAAAAAGAGACTATTTTAGTATCGGTTTCTGTATAACTCAGTCAATTTAAATTGGATCAACTTGAAATTTAGTCAAAACGTTGCTAATTAAATTAGCTTCAGTTAAGCGTTGCCTATTTTCTAAGTTAAAATTTTCCTAAATAAAGTAAAAAACCGTCTGAGGAAAATTGAATCTTTTAATCAATTCGCAACCATTTTATTAAAAAAACAAAAAAAAAACAAATAAACGGCTATACTTAATTGGAATTACATTTATACATTATGTACATATTCTTAAGAAATTATAAAATAATATCTTCTTTTGACGTCACAAGCCTATATAGCGGGATCCAGAGAGGGACCTTCTCCGAGCAAATCGTCACGGGAGGACCTCTTGCACAATTAAATAAAAATTTTAATTTTTGAAAAAAAAAATGTTTTCTATAATTTAACATTATGTAAACAAAGAAAAAACGTATATGTATTAAATATTCGCTTGAAAACATATCAAAATTTCCCTGTTGGTCCGTGTTAAGCTAGAATGTAAGCTTAGATCAAATAACCGTTAATAGGAGTTATTTGCTATTTTCTTAACTAAATATTTGCAAAAATTGCGAAATTTTTTATTATCAGCAAATCTAGCAAATTTTGAACCAATAAAATTACAATTAACATTTAAAAAATAACAATTTAACAGAACTGTTATAGATAGTAAAATTAAGACAACCTGGACTTCGCATTCGAAAGAATAACGTTGATGAGGTATATGAGGATGGGTATGATGCTGTTTATAATTTTCGGAATAGAAAAAAATCCTCTGTTTCGAAAATAATCATGAATAAGAAACTACAAGGTGTTCAATATTAATCAGTCAGCTCATTTCTTCAGGGTGTTTCCTCCATGGTGGTCAATAGTGCAGGCCAATTGAGCAGGAGGTGATAGTAATCACCTAGGTATGAGAAAAAATATTTGGGATGAAAAAATGTGCAAAGTGCTTTTTTTCCGAAATTTCGATTAAAAACTTTTGTCACCGATTTTGACGAATGGGCACTCTTTGGATCCCCAATAATGAGAGGAATATAACTGTAAAATATTTCTGAGCGAAACTCGCTAGTTTCGAAAATATGCACAAAAAACTGTTCTTGCGCGGCTTGGTTTCAGGTGGCCCTTCATGAGCAGTATTTATGCTCTATTTTAAAAACTAGGGATTTGTTTTGCAAAATTCCTTTTCACATCTTTTTCCATTCCCTTTCCAGTTAAAATAAGCCATCGTCCATCAAAATCAGTGAGAAAAAATATTTAGGATGAAAAAAGTGCAAAGGCTATAGTCCATGCTTTTTTTCCGAAATTTCGATTAAAAATTTTTGTCACTGATTTTGACGAATGAGCACTCTTTGGATCCCCAATAATGAGAGGAATATAACTGTAAAGAATTTCTGAGAGAAACTCGCTAGTTTCGAAAATATGCACAAAAACTGTTCTTGCGCGGCTTGGTTTCAGGTGGCCCTTCATGAGCAGTATTTATGCTCAATTGTAAAAACTAGGGATTTGTTTTGCAAAATTCCTTTTCACATCTTTTTCCATTCCCTTTCCAGTTAAAATAAGCCATCGTCCATCAAAATCGGTGAGAAAAAATATTTAGGATGAAAAAAGTGCAAAGGCTATAGTACATGCTTTTTTTCCGAAATTTCGATTAAAAAGTTTTGTCACTGATTTTGACGAATGAGCACTTTTTGGATCCCCAATAATGAGAGGAATATAACTGTAAAATATTTCTGAGCGAAACTCGCTAGTTTCGAAAATACGCACAAAAAACTGTTCTTGCGCGGCTTGGTTTCAGGTGGCCCTTCATGAGCAGTATTTATGCTCAATTGTAAAAACTAGGGATTTGTTTTGCAAAATTCCTTTTCACATCTTTTTCCATTCCCTTTCCAGTTAAAATAAGCCATCGTCCATCAAAATCGGTGAGAAAAAATATTTAGGATGAAAAAAGTGCAAAGGCTATAGTCCATGCTTTTTTTCCGAAATTTCGATTAAAAAGTTTTGTCACTGATTTTGACGAATGGGCACTCTTTGGATCCCCAGTAATGAGAGGAATATAACTGTAAAATATTTCTGAGCGAAACTCGCTAGTTTCGAAAATATGCACAAAAACTGTTCTTGCGCGGCTTGGTTTCTGGTGGCCCTTCATGAGCAGTATTTATGCTCTATTGTAAAAACTAGGGATTTGTTTTGCAAAATTCCTTTGCACATCTTTTTCCATTCCCTTTCCAGTTATAATAAGCCATCGTCCATCAAAATCGGTGAGAAAAAATATTTAGGATGAAAAAAGTGCAAAGGCTATAGTCCATGCTTTTTTTCCGAAATTTCGATTAAAAAGTTTTGTCACTGATTTTGACGAATGAGCACTCTTTGGATCCCCAATAATGAGAGGAATATAACTGTAAAATATTTCTGAGCGAAACTCGCTAGTTTCGAAAATACGCACAAAAAACTGTTCTTGCGCGGCTTGGTTTCAGGTGGCCCTTCATGAGCAGTATTTATGCTCAATTGTAAAAACTAGGGATTTGTTTTGCAAAATTCCTTTTCACATCTTTTTCCATTCCCTTTCCAGTTAAAATAAGCCATCGTCCATCAAAATCGGTGAGAAAAAATATTTAGGATGAAAAAAGTGCAAAGGCTATATATAGTCCATGCCTTTTTTCCGAAATTTCGATTAAAAATTTTTGTCACTGATTTTGACGAATGGGCACTCTTTGGATCCCCAATAATGAGAGGAATATAACTGTAAAATATTTCTGAGCGAAACTCGCTAGTTTCGAAAATATGCACAAAAACTGTTCTTGCGCGGCTTGGTTTCAGGTGGCCCTTCATGAGCAGTATTTATGCTCTATTTTAAAAACTAGGAATTTGTTTTGCAAAATTCCTTTTCACATCTTTTTTCATTCCCTTTCCAGTTAAAATAAGCCATCGTCCATCAAAATCGGTGAGAAAAAATATTTAGGATGAAAAAAGTGCAAAGGCTATAGTCCATTCTTTTTTTCCGAAATTTCGATTAAAAAGTTTTGTCACTGATTTTGACGAATGAGCACTCTTTGGATCCCCAATAATGAGAGGAATATAACTGTAAAATATTTCTGAGCGAAACTCGCTAGTTTCGAAAATACGCACAAAAAACTGTTCTTGCGCGGCTTGGTTTCAGGTGGCCCTTCATGAGCAGTATTTATGCTCAATTGTAAAAACTAGGGATTTATTTTGCAAAATTCCTTTGCACATCTTTTTCCATTCCCTTTCCAATTAAAATAAGCCATCGTCCATCAAGATCGGTGAGAAAAAATATTTAGGATGAAAAAAGTGCAAAGGCTATAGTCCATGCTTTTTTTCCGAAATTTCGATTAAAAAGTTTTGTCACTGATTTTGACGAATGAGCACTCTTTGGATCCCCAATAATGAGAGGAATATAACTGTAAAATATTTCTGAGCGAAACTCGCTAGTTTCGAAAATACGCACAAAAAACTGTTCTTGCGCGGCTTGGTTTCAGGTGGCCCTTCATGAGCAGTATTTATGCTCAATTGTAAAAACTAGGGATTTATTTTGCAAAATTCCTTTGCACATCTTTTTCCATTCCCTTTCCAGTTATAATAAGCCATCTCCATCAAGATCGGTGAGAAAAAATATTTAGGATGAAAAAAGTGCAAAGGCTATAGTCCATGCTTTTTTTCCGAAATTTCGATTAAAAAGTTTTGTCACTGATTTTGACGAATGAGCACTCTTTGGATCCCCAATAATGAGAGGAATATAACTGTAAAATATTTCTGAGCGAAACTCGCTAGTTTCGAAAATATGCACAAAAACTGTTCTTGCTCGGCTTGGTTTCAGGTGGCCCTTCATGAGCAGTATTTATGCTCTATTTTAAAAACTAGGGATTTATTTTGCAAAATTCCTTTGCACATCTTTTTCCATTCCCTTTCCAGTTATAATAAGCCATCGTCCATCAAGATCGGTGAGAAAAAATATTTAGGATGAAAAAAGTGCAAAGGCTATAGTCCATGCTTTTTTCCGAAATTTCGATTAAAAAGTTTTGTCACTGATTTTGACGAATGAGCACTCTTTGGATCCCCAATAATGAGAGGAATATAACTGTAAAATATTTCTGAGCGAAACTCGCTAGTTTCGAAAATATGCACAAAAACTGTTCTTGCGCGGCTTGGTTTCAGGTGGCCCTTCATGAGCGGTATTTATGCTCTATTTTAAAAACTAGGGATTTGTTTTGCAAAATTCCTTTTCACATCTTTTTCCATTCCCTTTCCAGTTAAACTAAGCCATCGTCCATCAAAATCGGTGAGAAAAAATATTTAGGATGAAAAAAGTGCAAAGGCTATAGTCCATGCTTTTTTTCCGAAATTTCGATTAAAAAGTTTTGTCACTGATTTTGACGAATATGCACTCTTTGGATCCCCAATAATGAGAGGAATATAACTGTAAAATATTTCTGAGCGAAACTCGCTAGTTTCGAAAATACGCACAAAAAACTGTTCTTGCGCGGCTTGGTTTCAGGTGGCCCTTCATGAGCAGTATTTATGCTCAATTGTAAAAACTAGGGATTTATTTTGGAAAATTCCTTTGCACAACTTTTTCCATTCCCTTTCCAGTTATAATAAGCCATCGTCCATCAAGATCGGTGAGAAAAAATATTTAGGATGAAAAAAGTGCAAAGGCTATAGTCCATGCTTTTTTTCCGAAATTTCGATTAAAAAGTTTTGTCACGGATTTTGACGAATGAGCACTCTTTGGATCCCCAATAATGAGAGGAATATAACTGTAAAATATTTCTGAGCGAAACTCGCTAGTTTCGAAAATATGCACAAAAACTGTTCTTGCGCGGCTTGGTTTCAGGTGGCCCTTCATGAGCAGTATTTATGCTCTATTTTAAAAACTAGGGATTTGTTTTGCAAATTTCCTTTTCACATCTTTTTTCATTCCCTTTCCAGTTAAAATAAGCCATCGTCCCTCAAAATCGGTGAGAAAAAATATTTAGGATGAAAAAAGTGCAAAGGCTATAGTCCATGCTTTTTTTCCGAAATTTCGATTAAAAAGTTTTGTCACTGATTTTGACGAATGAGCACTCTTTGGATCCCCAATAATGAGAGGAATATAACTGTAAAATATTTCTGAGCGAAACTCGCTAGTTTCGAAAATACGCACAAAAAACTGTTCTTGCGCGGCTTGGTTTCAGGTGGCCCTTCATGAGCAGTATTTATGCTCAATTGTAAAAACTAGGGATTTGTTTTGCAAAATTCCTTTGCACATCTTTTTCCATTCCCCTTCCAGTTAAAATAAGCCATCGTCCATCAAAATCGGTGAGAAAAAATATTTAGGATGAAAAAAGTGCAAAGGCTATAGTCCATGCTTTTTTTCCGAAATTTCGATTAAAAAGTTTTGTCACTGATTTTGACGAATGAGCACTCTTTGGATCCCCAATAATGAGAGGAATATAACTGTAAAACATTTCTGAGCGAAACTCGCTAGTTTCGAAAATATGCACAAAAAACTGTTCTTGCGCGGCTTGGTTTCAGGTGGCCCTTCATGAGCGGTATTTATGCTCTATTTTAAAAACTAGGGATTTGTTTTGCAAAATTCCTTTTCACATCTTTTTCCATTCCCTTTCCAGTTAAAATAAGCCATCGTCCATCAAAATCGGTGAGAAAAAATATTTAGGATGAAAAAAGTGCAAAGGCTATAGTCCATGCTTTTTTTCCGAAATTTCGATTAAAAAGTTTTGTCACTGATTTTGACGAATGAGCACTCTTTGGATCCCCAATAATGAGAGGAATATAACTGTAAAATACTTCTGAGCGAAACTCGCTAGTTTCGAAAATACGCACAAAAACTGTTCTTGCGCGGCTTGGTTTCAGGTGGCCCTTCATGAGCAGTATTTATGCTCTATTGTAAAAACTAGGGATTTGTTTTGCAAAATTCCTTTGCACATCTTTTTCCATTCGCTTTCCAGTTAAAATAAGCCATCGTCCATCAAAATCGGTGAGAAAAAATATTTAGGATGAAAAAAGTGCAAAGGCTATATATAGTCCATGCCTTTTTTCCGAAATTTCGATTAAAAATTTTTGTCACTGATTTTGACGAATGGGCACTCTTTGGATCCCCAATAATGAGAGGAACATAACTGTAAAATATTTCTGAGCGAAACTAGCTAGTTTCGAAAATATGCACAAAAACTGTTCTTGCGCGGCTTGGTTTCAGGTGGCCCTTCATGAGCAGTATTTATGCTCTATTTTAAAAACTAGGGATTTGTTTTGCAAAATTCCTTTTCACATCTTTTTTCATTCCCTTTCCAGTTAAAATAAGCCATCGTCCATCAAAATCGGTGAGAAAAAATATTTAGGATGAAAAAAGTAGTCCATGCTTTTTTTCCGAAATTTCGATTAAAAAGTTTTGTCACTGATTTTGACGAATGAGCACTCTTTGGATCCCCAATAATGAGAGGAATATAACTGTAAAATATTTCTGAGCGAAACTCGCTAGTTTCGAAAATATGCACAAAAAACTGTTATTGCGCGGCTTGGTTTCAGGTGGCCCTTCATGAGCGGTATGTATGCTCTATTTTAAAAACTAGGGATTTGTTTTGCAAAATTCCTTTTCACATCTTTTTCCATTCCCTTTCCAGTTATAATAAGCCATCGTCCATCAAAGTCGGTGAGAAAAAATATTTAGGATGAAAAAAGTGCAAAGGCTATAGTCCATGCTTTTTTCCCGAAATTTCATTAAAAAATTTTGTCACTGATTTTGACGAATGAGCACTCTTTGGATCCCCAATAATGAGGGGAATATAACTGTAAAATATTTCTGAGCGAAACTCGCTAGTTTCGAAAATATGCACAAAAAACTGTTCTTGCGCGGCTTGGTTTCAGGTGGCCCTTCATGAGCAGTATTTATGCTCTATTTTAAAAACTAGGGATTTGTTTTGCAAAATTCCTTTTCACATCTTTTTCCATTCCCTTTCCAATTAAAATAAGCCATCGTCCATCAAAATCGGTGAGAAAAAATATTTAGGTTGAAAAAAGTGCAAAGGCTATAGTCCATGCTTTTTTTCCGAAATTTCGATTAAAAAGTTTTGTCACTGATTTTGACGAATGAGCACTATTTGGATCCCCAATAATGAGAGGAATATAACTGTAAAATATTTCTGAGCGAAACTGGCTAGTTTCGAAAATACGCACAAAAAACTGTTCTTGCGCGGCTTGGTTTCAGGTGGCCCTTCATGAGCAGTATTTATGCTCAATTGTAAAAACTAGGGATTTGTTTTGTAAAATTCCTTTTCACATCTTTTTCCATTCCCTTTCCAGTTAAAATAAGCCATCGTCCATCAAAATCGGTGAGAAAAAATATTTAGGATGAAAAAAGTGCAAAGCTATAGTCCATGTTTTTTTTCCGAAATGTCGATTAAAAAGTTTTGTCACTGATTTTGACGAATGAGCACTCTTTGGATCCCCAATAATGAGAGGAATATAACTGTAAAATACTTCTGAGCGAAACTCGCTAGTTTCGAAAATACGCACAAAAAACTGTTCTTGCGCGGCTTGGTTTCAGGTGGCCCTTCATGAGCAGTATTTATGCTCAATTGTAAAAACTAGGGATTTGTTTTGCAAAATTCCTTTGCACATCTTTTTCCATTCCCTTTCCAGTTAAAATAACCCATCGTCCATCAAAATCGGTGAGAAAAAATATTTAGGATGAAAAAAGTGCAAAGGCTATAGTCCATGCTTTTTTTCCGAAATTTCGATTAAAAAGTTTTGTCACTGATTTTGACGAATGAGCACTCTTTGGATCCCCAATAATGAGAGGAATATAACTGTAAAACATTTCTGAGCGAAACTCGCTAGTTTCGAAAATATGCACAAAAAACTGTTCTTGCGCGGCTTGGTTTCAGGTGGCCCTTCATGAGCGGTATTTATGCTCTATTTTAAAAACTAGGGATTTGTTTTGCAAAATTCCTTTTCACATCTTTTTCCATTCCCTTTCCAGTTAAAATAAGCCATCGTCCATCAAAATCGGTGAGAAAAAATATTTAGGATGAAAAAAGTGCAAAGGCTATAGTCCATGCTTTTTTTCCGAAATTTCGATTAAAAAGTTTTGTCACTGATTTTGACGAATGAGCACTCTTTGGATCCCCAATAATGAGAGGAATATAACTGTAAAATACTTCTGAGCGAAACTCGCTAGTTTCGAAAATACGCACAAAAACTGTTCTTGCGCGGCTTGGTTTCAGGTGGCCCTTCATGAGCAGTATTTATGCTCTATTGTAAAAACTAGGGATTTGTTTTGCAAAATTCCTTTGCACATCTTTTTCCATTCGCTTTCCAGTTAAAATAAGCCATCGTCCATCAAAATCGGTGAGAAAAAATATTTAGGATGAAAAAAGTGCAAAGGCTATATATAGTCCATGCCTTTTTTCCGAAATTTCGATTAAAAATTTTTGTCACTGATTTTGACGAATGGGCACTCTTTGGATCCCCAATAATGAGAGGAACATAACTGTAAAATATTTCTGAGCGAAACTAGCTAGTTTCGAAAATATGCACAAAAACTGTTCTTGCGCGGCTTGGTTTCAGGTGGCCCTTCATGAGCAGTATTTATGCTCTATTTTAAAAACTAGGGATTTGTTTTGCAAAATTCCTTTTCACATCTTTTTTCATTCCCTTTCCAGTTAAAATAAGCCATCGTCCATCAAAATCGGTGAGAAAAAATATTTAGGATGAAAAAAGTAGTCCATGCTTTTTTTCCGAAATTTCGATTAAAAAGTTTTGTCACTGATTTTGACGAATGAGCACTCTTTGGATCCCCAATAATGAGAGGAATATAACTGTAAAATATTTCAGAGCGAAACTCGCTAGTTTCGAAAATATGCACAAAAAACTGTTCTTGCGCGGCTTGGTTTCAGGTGGCCCTTCATGAGCGGTATTTATGCTCTATTTTAAAAACTAGGGATTTGTTTTGCAAAATTCCTTTTCACATCTTTTTCCATTCCCTTTCCAGTTAAAATAAGCCATCGTCCATCAAAATCGGTGAGAAAAAATATTTAGGATGAAAAAAGTGCAAAGGCTATAGTCCATGCTTTTTTTCCGAAATTTCGATTAAAAAGTTTTGTCACTGATTTTGACGAATGAGCACTCTTTGGATCCCAAATAATGAGAGGAATATAACTGTAAAATATTTCTGAGCGAAACTCGCTAGTTTCGAAAATATGCACAAAAAACTGTTATTGCGCGGCTTGGTTTCAGGTGGCCCTTCATGAGCGGTATGTATGCTCTATTTTAAAAACTAGGGATTTGTTTTGCAAAATTCCTTTTCACATCTTTTTCCATTCCCTTTCCAGTTATAATAAGCCATCGTCCATCAAAGTCGGTGAGAAAAAATATTTAGGATGAAAAAAGTGCAAAGGCTATAGTCCATGCTTTTTTCCCGAAATTTCATTAAAAAATTTTGTCACTGATTTTGACGAATGAGCACTCTTTGGATCCCCAATAATGAGGGGAATATAACTGTAAAATATTTCTGAGCGAAACTCGCTAGTTTCGAAAATATGCACAAAAAACTGTTCTTGCGCGGCTTGGTTTCAGGTGGCCCTTCATGAGCAGTATTTATGCTCTATTTTAAAAACTAGGGATTTGTTTTGCAAAATTCCTTTTCACATCTTTTTCCATTCCCTTTCCAATTAAAATAAGCCATCGTCCATCAAAATCGGTGAGAAAAAATATTTAGGTTGAAAAAAGTGCAAAGGCTATAGTCCATGCTTTTTTTCCGAAATTTCGATTAAAAAGTTTTGTCACTGATTTTGACGAATGAGCACTATTTGGATCCCCAATAATGAGAGGAATATAACTGTAAAATATTTCTGAGCGAAACTGGCTAGTTTCGAAAATACGCACAAAAAACTGTTCTTGCGCGGCTTGGTTTCAGGTGGCCCTTCATGAGCAGTATTTATGCTCTATTGTAAAAACTAGGGATTTGTTTTGCAAAATTCCTTTGCACATCTTTTTCCATTCGCTTTCCAGTTAAAATAAGCCATCGTCCATCAAAATCGGTGAGAAAAAATATTTAGGATGAAAAAAGTGCAAAGGCTATAGTCCATGCTTTTTTTCCGAAATTTCGATTAAAAAGTTTTGTCACTGATTTTGACGAATGAGCACTCTTTGGATCCCCAATAATGAGAGGAATATAACTGTAAAATACTTCTGAGCGAAACTCGCTAGTTTCGAAAATACGCACAAAAACTGTTCTTGCGCGGCTTGGTTTCAGGTGGCCCTTCATGAGCAGTATTTATGCTCTATTGTAAAAACTAGGGATTTGTTTTGCAAAATTCCTTTGCACATCTTTTTCCATTCGCTTTCCAGTTAAAATAAGCCATCGTCCATCAAAATCGGTGAGAAAAAATATTTAGGATGAAAAAAGTGCAAAGGCTATATATAGTCCATGCCTTTTTTCCGAAATTTCGATTAAAAATTTTTGTCACTGATTTTGACGAATGGGCACTCTTTGGATCCCCAATAATGAGAGGAACATAACTGTAAAATATTTCTGAGCGAAACTAGCTAGTTTCGAAAATATGCACAAAAACTGTTCTTGCGCGGCTTGGTTTCAGGTGGCCCTTCATGAGCAGTATTTATGCTCTATTTTAAAAACTAGGGATTTGTTTTGCAAAATTCCTTTTCACATCTTTTTTCATTCCCTTTCCAGTTAAAATAAGCCATCGTCCATCAAAATCGGTGAGAAAAAATATTTAGGATGAAAAAAGTAGTCCATGCTTTTTTTCCGAAATTTCGATTAAAAAGTTTTGTCACTGATTTTGACGAATGAGCACTCTTTGGATCCCCAATAATGAGAGGAATATAACTGTAAAATATTTCTGAGCGAAACTCGCTAGTTTCGAAAATATGCACAAAAAACTGTTCTTGCGCGGCTTGGTTTCAGGTGGCCCTTCATGAGCGGTATTTATGCTCTATTTTAAAAACTAGGGATTTGTTTTGCAAAATTCCTTTTCACATCTTTTTCCATTCCCTTTCCAGTTAAAATAAGCCATCGTCCATCAAAATCGGTGAGAAAAAATATTTAGGATGAAAAAAGTGCAAAGGCTATAGTCCATGCTTTTTTTCCGAAATTTCGATTAAAAAGTTTTGTCACTGATTTTGACGAATGAGCACTCTTTGGATCCCAAATAATGAGAGGAATATAACTGTAAAATATTTCTGAGCGAAACTCGCTAGTTTCGAAAATATGCACAAAAAACTGTTATTGCGCGGCTTGGTTTCAGGTGGCCCTTCATGAGCGGTATGTATGCTCTATTTTAAAAACTAGGGATTTGTTTTGCAAAATTCCTTTTCACATCTTTTTCCATTCCCTTTCCAGTTATAATAAGCCATCGTCCATCAAAGTCGGTGAGAAAAAATATTTAGGATGAAAAAAGTGCAAAGGCTATAGTCCATGCTTTTTTCCCGAAATTTCATTAAAAAATTTTGTCACTGATTTTGACGAATGAGCACTCTTTGGATCCCCAATAATGAGGGGAATATAACTGTAAAATATTTCTGAGCGAAACTCGCTAGTTTCGAAAATATGCACAAAAAACTGTTCTTGCGCGGCTTGGTTTCAGGTGGCCCTTCATGAGCAGTATTTATGCTCTATTTTAAAAACTAGGGATTTGTTTTGCAAAATTCCTTTTCACATCTTTTTCCATTCCCTTTCCAATTAAAATAAGCCATCGTCCATCAAAATCGGTGAGAAAAAATATTTAGGTTGAAAAAAGTGCAAAGGCTATAGTCCATGCTTTTTTTCCGAAATTTCGATTAAAAAGTTTTGTCACTGATTTTGACGAATGAGCACTCTTTGGATCCCCAATAATGAGAGGAATATAACTGTAAAATATTTCTGAGCGAAACTCGCTAGTTTCGAAAATACGCACAAAAAACTGTTCTTGCGCGGCTTGGTTTCAGGTGGCCCTTCATGAGCAGTATTTATGCTCAATTGTAAAAACTAGGAATTTGTTTTGCAAAATTCCTTTTCACATCTTTTTCCATTCCCTTTCCAGTTAAAATAAGCCATCGTCCATCAAAATCGGTGAGAAAAAATATTTAGGATGAAAAAGTGCAAAGGCTATAGTCCATGTTTTTTTTCCGAAATGTCGATTAAAAAGTTTTGTCACTGATTTTGACGAATGAGCACTCTTTGGATCCCCAATAATGAGAGGAATATAACTGTAAAATATTTCTGAGCGAAACTCGCTAGTTTCGAAAATACGCACAAAAAACTGTTCTTGCGCGGCTTGGTTTCAGGTGGCCCTTCATGAGCAGTATTTATGCTCAATTGTAAAAACTAGGGATTTGTTTTGCAAAATTCCTTTTCACATCTTTTTCCATTCCCTTTCCAGTTAAAATAAGCCATCGTCCATCAAAATCGGTGAGAAAAAATATTTAGGATGAAAAAAGTGCAAAGGCTATAGTCCATGTTTTTTTTCCGAAATGTCGATTAAAAAGTTTTGTCACTGATTTTGACGAATGAGCACTCTTTGGATCCCCAATAATGAGAGGAATATAACTGTAAAATACTTCTGAGCGAAACTCGCTAGTTTCGAAAATACGCACAAAAACTGTTCTTGCGCGGCTTGGTTTCAGGTGGCCCTTCATGAGCAGTATTTATGCTCTATTGTAAAAACTAGGGATTTGTTTTGCAAAATTCCTTTGCACATCTTTTTCCATTCGCTTTCCAGTTAAAATAAGCCATCGTCCATCAAAATCGGTGAGAAAAAATATTTAGGATGAAAAAAGTGCAAAGGCTATATATAGTCCATGCCTTTTTTCCGAAATTTCGATTAAAAATTTTTGTCACTGATTTTGACGAATGGGCACTCTTTGGATCCCCAATAATGAGAGGAACATAACTGTAAAATATTTCTGAGCGAAACTAGCTAGTTTCGAAAATATGCACAAAAACTGTTCTTGCGCGGCTTGGTTTCAGGTGGCCCTTCATGAGCAGTATTTATGCTCTATTTTAAAAACTAGGGATTTGTTTTGCAAAATTCCTTTTCACATCTTTTTTCATTCCCTTTCCAGTTAAAATAAGCCATCGTCCATCAAAATCGGTGAGAAAAAATATTTAGGATGAAAAAAGTAGTCCATGCTTTTTTTCCGAAATTTCGATTAAAAAGTTTTGTCACTGATTTTGACGAATGAGCACTCTTTGGATCCCCAATAATGAGAGGAATATAACTGTAAAATATTTCTGAGCGAAACTCGCTAGTTTCGAAAATATGCACAAAAAACTGTTCTTGCGCGGCTTGGTTTCAGGTGGCCCTTCATGAGCGGTATTTATGCTCTATTTTAAAAACTAGGGATTTGTTTTGCAAAATTCCTTTTCACATCTTTTTCCATTCCCTTTCCAGTTAAAATAAGCCATCGTCCATCAAAATCGGTGAGAAAAAATATTTAGGATGAAAAAAGTGCAAAGGCTATAGTCCATGCTTTTTTTCCGAAATTTCGATTAAAAAGTTTTGTCACTGATTTTGACGAATGAGCACTCTTTGGATCCCAAATAATGAGAGGAATATAACTGTAAAATATTTCTGAGCGAAACTCGCTAGTTTCGAAAATATGCACAAAAAACTGTTATTGCGCGGCTTGGTTTCAGGTGGCCCTTCATGAGCGGTATGTATGCTCTATTTTAAAAACAGGGATTTGTTTTGCAAAATTCCTTTTCACATCTTTTTCCATTCCCTTTCCAGTTATAATAAGCCATCGTCCATCAAAGTCGGTGAGAAAAAATATTTAGGATGAAAAAAGTGCAAAGGCTATAGTCCATGCTTTTTTCCCGAAATTTCATTAAAAAATTTTGTCACTGATTTTGACGAATGAGCACTCTTTGGATCCCCAATAATGAGGGGAATATAACTGTAAAATATTTCTGAGCGAAACTCGCTAGTTTCGAAAATATGCACAAAAAACTGTTCTTGCGCGGCTTGGTTTCAGGTGGCCCTTCATGAGCAGTATTTATGCTCTATTTTAAAAACTAGGGATTTGTTTTGCAAAATTCCTTTTCACATCTTTTTCCATTCCCTTTCCAATTAAAATAAGCCATCGTCCATCAAAATCGGTGAGAAAAAATATTTAGGTTGAAAAAAGTGCATGCTTTTTTTCCGAAATTTCGATTAAAAAGTTTTGTCACTGATTTTGACGAATGAGCACTCTTTGGATCCCCAATAATGAGAGGAATATAACTGTAAAATATTTCTGAGCGAAACTCGCTAGTTTCGAAAATACGCACAAAAAACTGTTCTTGCGCGGCTTGGTTTCAGGTGGCCCTTCATGAGCAGTATTTATGCTCAATTGTAAAAACTAGGAATTTGTTTTGCAAAATTCCTTTTCACATCTTTTTCCATTCCCTTTCCAGTTAAAATAAGCCATCGTCCATCAAAATCGGTGAGAAAAAATATTTAGGATGAAAAAAGTGCAAAGGCTATAGTCCATGTTTTTTTTCCGAAATGTCGATTAAAAAGTTTTGTCACTGATTTTGACGAATGAGCACTCTTTGGATCCCCAATAATGAGAGGAATATAACTGTAAAATATTTCTGAGCGAAACTCGCTAGTTTCGAAAATACGCACAAAAAACTGTTCTTGCGCGGCTTGGTTTCAGGTGGCCCTTCATGAGCAGTATTTATGCTCAATTGTAAAAACTAGGGATTTGTTTTGCAAAATTCCTTTTCACATCTTTTTCCATTCCCTTTCAGTTATAATAAGCCATCGTCCATCAAAATCGGTGAGAAAAAATATTTAGGATGAAAAAAGTGCAAAGGCTATATAGTCCATGCTTTTTTTCCGAAATTTCGATTAAAAAGTTTTGTCACTGATTTTGATGAATGGGCACTCTTTGGATCCCCAATAATGAGAGGAATATAACTGTAAAATAGTTCTGAGCGAAACTCGCTAGTTTCGAAAATATGCACAAAAACTGTTCTTGCGCGGCTTGGTTTCAGGTGGCCCTTCATGAGCAGTATTTATGCTCTATTTTCAAAACTAGGGATTTGTTTTGCAAAATTCCTTTTCACATCTTTTTTCATTCCCTTTCCAGTTAAAATAAGCCATCGTCCATCAAAATCGGTGAGAAAAAATATTTGGGATGAAAAAAGTGCAAAGGCTATAGTCCATGCTTTTTTTCCGAAATTTCGATTAAAAAGTTTTGTCACTGATTTTGACGAATGCGCACTCTTTGGATCCCCAATAATGAGAGGAATATAACTGTAAAATATTTCTGAGCGAAACTCGCTAGTTTCGAAAATACGCACAAAAAACTGTTCTTGCGCGGCTTGGTTTCAGGTGGCCCTTCATGAGCAGTATTTATGCTCAATTGTAAAAACTAGGGATTTGTTTTGCAAAATTCCTTTTCACATCTTTTTCCATTCCCTTTCCAGTTATAATAAGCCATCGTCCATCAAAATCGGTGAGAAAAAATATTTAGGATGAAAAAAGTGCAAAGGCTATAGTCCATGCTTTTTTTCCGAAATTTCGATTAAAAAGTTTTGTCACTGATTTTGACGAATGAGCACTCTTTGGATCCCCAATAATGAGAGGAATATAACTGTAAAATATTTCTGAGCGAAACTCGCTAGTTTCGAAAATATGCACAAAAAACTGTTATTGCGCGGCTTGGTTTCAGGTGGCCCTTCATGAGCGGTATGTATGCTCTATTTTAAAAACTAGGGATTTGTTTTGCAAAATTCCTTTTCACATCTTTTTCCATTCCCTTTCCAGTTATAATAAGCCATCGTCCATCAAAGTCGGTGAGAAAAAATATTTAGGATGAAAAAAGTGCAAAGGCTATAGTCCATGCTTTTTTCCCGAAATTTCATTAAAAAATTTTGTCACTGATTTTGACGAATGAGCACTCTTTGGATCCCCAATAATGAGGGGAATATAACTGTAAAATATTTCTGAGCGAAACTCGCTAGTTTCGAAAATATGCACAAAAAACTGTTCTTGCGCGGCTTGGTTTCAGGTGGCCCTTCATGAGCAGTATTTATGCTCTATTTTAAAAACTAGGGATTTGTTTTGCAAAATTCCTTTTCACATCTTTTTCCATTCCCTTTCCAATTAAAATAAGCCATCGTCCATCAAAATCGGTGAGAAAAAATATTTAGGTTGAAAAAAGTGCAAAGGCTATAGTCCATGCTTTTTTTCCGAAATTTCGATTAAAAAGTTTTGTCACTGATTTTGACGAATGAGCACTATTTGGATCCCCAATAATGAGAGGAATATAACTGTAAAATATTTCTGAGCGAAACTGGCTAGTTTCGAAAATACGCACAAAAAACTGTTCTTGCGCGGCTTGGTTTCAGGTGGCCCTTCATGAGCAGTATTTATGCTCAATTGTAAAAACTAGGGATTTGTTTTGTAAAATTCCTTTTCACATCTTTTTCCATTCCCTTTCCAGTTAAAATAAGCCATCGTCCATCAAAATCGGTGAGAAAAAATATTTAGGATGAAAAAAGTGCAAAGGCTATAGTCCATGTTTTTTTTCCGAAATGTCGATTAAAAAGTTTTGTCACTGATTTTGACGAATGAGCACTCTTTGGATCCCCAATAATGAGAGGAATATAACTGTAAAATACTTCTGAGCGAAACTCGCTAGTTTCGAAAATACGCACAAAAACTGTTCTTGCGCGGCTTGGTTTCAGGTGGCCCTTCATGAGCAGTATTTATGCTCTATTGTAAAAACTAGGGATTTGTTTTGCAAAATTCCTTTGCACATCTTTTTCCATTCGCTTTCCAGTTAAAATAAGCCATCGTCCATCAAAATCGGTGAGAAAAAATATTTAGGATGAAAAAAGTGCAAAGGCTATAGTCCATGCTTTTTTTCCGAAATTTCGATTAAAAAGTTTTGTCACTGATTTTGACGAATGAGCACTCTTTGGATCCCCAATAATGAGAGGAATATAACTGTAAAATACTTCTGAGCGAAACTCGCTAGTTTCGAAAATACGCACAAAAACTGTTCTTGCGCGGCTTGGTTTCAGGTGGCCCTTCATGAGCAGTATTTATGCTCTATTGTAAAAACTAGGGATTTGTTTTGCAAAATTCCTTTGCACATCTTTTTCCATTCGCTTTCCAGTTAAAATAAGCCATCGTCCATCAAAATCGGTGAGAAAAAATATTTAGGATGAAAAAAGTGCAAAGGCTATATATAGTCCATGCCTTTTTTCCGAAATTTCGATTAAAAATTTTTGTCACTGATTTTGACGAATGGGCACTCTTTGGATCCCCAATAATGAGAGGAACATAACTGTAAAATATTTCTGAGCGAAACTAGCTAGTTTCGAAAATATGCACAAAAACTGTTCTTGCGCGGCTTGGTTTCAGGTGGCCCTTCATGAGCAGTATTTATGCTCTATTTTAAAAACTAGGGATTTGTTTTGCAAAATTCCTTTTCACATCTTTTTTCATTCCCTTTCCAGTTAAAATAAGCCATCGTCCATCAAAATCGGTGAGAAAAAATATTTAGGATGAAAAAAGTAGTCCATGCTTTTTTTCCGAAATTTCGATTAAAAAGTTTTGTCACTGATTTTGACGAATGAGCACTCTTTGGATCCCCAATAATGAGAGGAATATAACTGTAAAATATTTCTGAGCGAAACTCGCTAGTTTCGAAAATATGCACAAAAAACTGTTCTTGCGCGGCTTGGTTTCAGGTGGCCCTTCATGAGCGGTATTTATGCTCTATTTTAAAAACTAGGGATTTGTTTTGCAAAATTGCTTTTCACATCTTTTTCCATTCCCTTTCCAGTTAAAATAAGCCATCGTCCATCAAAATCGGTGAGAAAAAATATTTAGGATGAAAAAAGTGCAAAGGCTATAGTCCATGCTTTTTTTCCGAAATTTCGATTAAAAAGTTTTGTCACTGATTTTGACGAATGAGCACTCTTTGGATCCCAAATAATGAGAGGAATATAACTGTAAAATATTTCTGAGCGAAACTCGCTAGTTTCGAAAATATGCACAAAAAACTGTTATTGCGCGGCTTGGTTTCAGGTGGCCCTTCATGAGCGGTATGTATGCTCTATTTTAAAAACTAGGGATTTGTTTTGCAAAATTCCTTTTCACATCTTTTTCCATTCCCTTTCCAGTTATAATAAGCCATCGTCCATCAAAGTCGGTGAGAAAAAATATTTAGGATGAAAAAAGTGCAAAGGCTATAGTCCATGCTTTTTTCCCGAAATTTCATTAAAAAATTTTGTCACTGATTTTGACGAATGAGCACTCTTTGGATCCCCAATAATGAGGGGAATATAACTGTAAAATATTTCTGAGCGAAACTCGCTAGTTTCGAAAATATGCACAAAAAACTGTTCTTGCGCGGCTTGGTTTCAGGTGGCCCTTCATGAGCAGTATTTATGCTCTATTTTAAAAACTAGGGATTTGTTTTGCAAAATACCTTTTCACATCTTTTTCCATTCCCTTTCCAATTAAAATAAGCCATCGTCCATCAAAATCGGTGAGAAAAAATATTTAGGTTGAAAAAAGTGCAAAGGCTATAGTCCATGCTTTTTTTCCGAAATTTCGATTAAAAAGTTTTGTCACTGATTTTGACGAATGAGCACTATTTGGATCCCCAATAATGAGAGGAATATAACTGTAAAATATTTCTGAGCGAAACTCGCTAGTTTCGAAAATACGCACAAAAAACTGTTCTTGCGCGGCTTGGTTTCAGGTGGCCCTTCATGAGCAGTATTTATGCTCAATTGTAAAAACTAGGAATTTGTTTTGCAAAATTCCTTTTCACATCTTTTTCCATTCCCTTTCCAGTTAAAATAAGCCATCGTCCATCAAAGTCGGTGAGAAAAAATATTTAGGATGAAAAAAGTGCAAAGGCTATAGTCCATGCTTTTTTCCCGAAATTTCATTAAAAAATTTTGTCACTGATTTTGACGAATGAGCACTCTTTGGATCCCCAATAATGAGGGGAATATAACTGTAAAATATTTCTGAGCGAAACTCGCTAGTTTCGAAAATATGCACAAAAAACTGTTCTTGCGCGGCTTGGTTTCAGGTGGCCCTTCATGAGCAGTATTTATGCTCTATTTTAAAAACTAGGGATTTGTTTTGCAAAATTCCTTTTCACATCTTTTTCCATTCCCTTTCCAATTAAAATAAGCCATCGTCCATCAAAATCGGTGAGAAAAAATATTTAGGTTGAAAAAAGTGCAAAGGCTATAGTCCATGCTTTTTTTCCGAAATTTCGATTAAAAAGTTTTGTCACTGATTTTGACGAATGAGCACTCTTTGGATCCCCAATAATGAGAGGAATATAACTGTAAAATATTTCTGAGCGAAACTCGCTAGTTTCGAAAATATGCACAAAAAACTGTTATTGCGCGGCTTGGTTTCAGGTGGCCCTTCATGAGCGGTATGTATGCTCTATTTTAAAAACTAGGGATTTGTTTTGCAAAATTCCTTTTCACATCTTTTTCCATTCCCTTTCCAGTTATAATAAGCCATCGTCCATCAAAGTCGGTGAGAAAAAATATTTAGGATGAAAAAAGTGCAAGGAATATAACTGTAAAATATTTCTGAGCGAAACTCGCTAGTTTCGAAAATACGCACAAAAAACTGTTCTTGCGCGGCTTGGTTTCAGGTGGCCCTTCATGAGCAGTATTTATGCTCAATTGTAAAAACTAGGGATTTGTTTTGCAAAATTCCTTTCCACATCTTTTTCCATTCCCTTTCCAGTTATAATAAGCCATCGTCCATCAAAATCGGTGAGAAAAGATATTTAGGATGAAAAAAGTGCAAAGGCTATAGTCCATGCTTTTTTTCCGAAATTTCGATTAAAAAGTTTTGTCACTGATTTTGACGAATGAGCACTCTTTGGATCCCCAATAATGAGAGGAATATAACTGTGAAATATTTCTGAGCGAAACTCGCTAGTTTCGAAAATACGCACAAAAAACTGTTCTTGCGCGGCTTGGTTTCAGGTGGCCCTTCATGAGCAGTATTTATGCTCAATTGTAAAAACTAGGGATTTGTTTTGCAAAATTCCTTTCCACATCTTTTTCCATTCCCTTTCCAGTTATAATAAGCCATCGTCCATCAAAATCGGTGAGAAAAGATATTTAGGATGAAAAAAGTGCAAAGGAAATTTCGATTAAAAAGTTTTGTCACTGATTTTGACGAATGAGCACTCTTTGGATCCCCAATAATGAGAGGAATATAACTGTAAAATATTTTTGAGCGAAACTCGCTAGTTTCGAAAATATGCACAAAAAACTGTTCTTGCGCGGCTTGGTTTCAGGTGGCCCTTCATGAGCAGTATTTATGCTCAATTGTAAAAACTAGGGATTTGTTTTGCAAAATTCCTTTTCACATCTTTTTCCATTCCCTTTCCAGTTAAAATAAGCCATCGTCCATCAAAATCGGTGAGAAAAAATATTTAGGATGAAAAAAGTGCAAAGGCTATAGTCCATGTTTTTTTTCCGAAATGTCGATTAAAAAGTTTTGTCACTGATTTTGACGAATGAGCACTCTTTGGATCCCCAATAATGAGAGGAATATAACTGTAAAATATTTCTGAGCGAAACTCGCTAGTTTCGAAAATACGCACAAAAAACTGTTCTTGCGCGGCTTGGTTTCAGGTGGCCCTTCATGAGCAGTATTTATGCTCAATTGTAAAAACTAGGGATTTGTTTTGCAAAATTCCTTTTCACATCTTTTTCCATTCCCTTTCCAGTTATAATAAGCCATCGTCCATCAAAATCGGTGAGAAAAAATACTTAGGATGAAAAAAGTGCAAAGGCTATAGTCCATGCCTTTTTTCCGAAATTTCGATTAAAAATTTTTGTCACTGATTTTGACGAATGGGCACTCTTTGGATCCCCAATAATGAGAGGAATATAACTGTAAAATATTTCTGAGCGAAACTCGCTAGTTTCGAAAATATGCACAAAAACTGTTCTTGCGCGGCTTGGTTTCAGGTGGCCCTTCATGAGCAGTATTTATGCTCTATTTTAAAAACTAGGGATTTGTTTTGCAAAATTCCTTTTCACATCTTTTTTCATTCCCTTTCCAGTTAAAATAAGCCATCGTCCATCAAAATCGGTGAGAAAAAATATTTGGGATGAAAAAAGTGCAAAGGCTATAGTCCATGCTTTTTTTCCGAAATTTCGATTAAAAAGTTTTGTCACTGATTTTGACGAATGCGCACTCTTTGGATCCCCAATAATGAGAGGAATATAACTGTAAAATATTTCTGAGCGAAACTCGCTAGTTTCGAAAATACGCACAAAAAACTGTTCTTGCGCGGCTTGGTTTCAGGTGGCCCTTCATGAGCAGTATTTATGCTCAATTGTAAAAACTAGGGATTTGTTTTGCAAAATTCCTTTTCACATCTTTTTCCATTCCCTTTCCAGTTATAATAAGCCATCGTCCATCAAAATCGGTGAGAAAAATATTTAGGATGAAAAAAGTGCAAAGGCTATAGTCCATGCTTTTTTTCCGAAATTTCGATTAAAAAGTTTTGTCACTGATTTTGACGAATGAGCACTCTTTGGATCCCCAATAATGAGAGGAATATAACTGTAAAATATTTCTGAGCGAAACTCGCTAGTTTCGAAAATACGCACAAAAAACTGTTCTTGCGCGGCTTGGTTTCAGGTGGCCCTTCATGAGCAGTATTTATGCTCAATTGTAAAAACTAGGGATTTGTTTTGCAAAATTCCTTTTCACATCTTTTTCCATTCCCTTTCCAGTTAAAATAAGCCATCGTCCATCAAAATCGGTGAGAAAAAATATTTAGGATGAAAAAAGTGCAAAGGCTATAGTCCATGCCTTTTTTCCGAAATTTCGATTAAAAAATTTTTGTCACTGATTTTGACGAATGGGCACTCTTTGGATCCCCAATAATGAGAGGAATATAACTGTAAAATATTTCTGAGCGAAACTCGCTAGTTTCGAAAATATGCACAAAAACTGTTCTTGCGCGGCTTGGTTTCAGGTGGCCCTTCATGAGCAGTATTTATGCTCTATTTTAAAAAACTAGGGATTTGTTTTGCAAAATTCCTTTTCACATCTCTTTTCATTCCCTTTCCAGTTAAAATAAGCCATCGTCCATCAAAATCGGTGAGAAAAAATATTTAGGATGAAAAAAGTGCAAAGGCTAGTCCATGCTTTTTTTCCGAAATTTCGATTAAAAAGTTTTGTCACTGATTTTGACGAATGCGCACTCTTTGGATCCCCAATAATGAGAGGAATATAACTGTAAAATATTTCTGAGCGAAACTCGCTAGTTTCGAAAATACGCACAAAAAACTGTTCTTGCGCGGCTTGGTTTCAGGTGGCCCTTCATGAGCAGTATTTATGCTCAATTGTAAAAACTAGGGATTTGTTTTGCAAAATTCCTTTTCACATCTTTTTCCATTCCCTTTCCAGTTATAATAAGCCATCGTCCATCAAAATCGGTGAGAAAAAATATTTAGGATGAAAAAAGTGCAAAGGCTATAGTCCCATGCTTTTTTTCCGAAATTTCGATTAAAAGGTTTTGTCACTGATTTTGACGAATGAGCACTCTTTGGATCCCCAATAATGAGAGGAATATAACTGTAAAATATTTCTGAGCGAAACTCGCTAGTTTCGAAAATACGCACAAAAAACTGTTCTTGCGCGGCTTGGTTTCAGGTGGCCCTTCATGAGCAGTATTTATGCTCAATTGTAAAAACTAGGGATTTGTTTTGCAAAATTCCTTTTCACATTTTATTCCATTCCCTTTCCAGTTAAAATAAGCCATCGTCCATCAAAATCGGTGAGAAAAAATATTTAGGATGAAAAAAGTGCAAAGGCTATAGTCCATGCCTTTTTTCCGAAATGTCGATTAAAAAGTTTTGTCACTGTTTTTGACGAATGAGCACTCTTTGGATCCCCAATAATGAGAGGAATATAACTGTAAAATATTTCTGAGCGAAACTCGCTAGTTTCGAAATACGCACAAAAAACTGTTCTGCGCGGCTTGGTTTCAGGTGGCCCTTCATGAGCAGTATTTATGCTCAATTGTAAAAACTAGTGATTTGTTTTGCAAAATTCCTTTTCACATCTTTTTCCATTCCCTTTCCAGTTATAATAAGCCATCGTCCATCAAAATCGGTGAGAAAAAATACTTAGGATGAAAAAAGTGCAAAGGCTATAGTCCATGCTTTTTTTCCGAAATTTCGATTAAAAAGTTTTGTCACTGATTTTGACGAATGAGCACTCTTTGGATCCCCAATAATGAGAGGAATATAACTGTAAAATATTTCTGAGCGAAACTCGCTAGTTTCGAAAATACGCACAAAAAACTGTTCTTGCGCGGCTTGGTTTCAGGTGGCCCTTCATGAGCAGTATTTATGCTCAATTGTAAAAACTAGGGATTTGTTTTGCAAAATTCCTTTTCACATCTTTTTCCATTCCCTTTCCAGTTAAAATAAGCCATCGTCCATCAAAATCGGTGAGAAAAAATATTTAGGATGAAAAAAGTGCAAAGGCTATAGTCCATGCCTTTTTTCCGAAATTTCGATTAAAAATTATTGTCACTGATTTTGACAAATGGGCACTCTTTGGATCCCCAATAATGAGAGGAATATAACTGTAAAATATTTCTGAGCGAAACTCGCTAGTTTCGAAAATATGCACAAAAACTGTTCTTGCGCGGCTTGGTTTCAGGTGGCCCTTCAAGAGCAGTATTTATGCTCTATTTTAAAAACTAGGGATTTGTTTTGCAAAATTCCTTTTCACATCTTTTTTCATTCCCTTTCCAGTTAAAATAAGCCATCGTCCATCAAAATCGGTGAGAAAAAATATTTGGGATGAAAAAAGTGCAAAGGCTATAGTCCATGCTTTTTTTCCGAAATTTCGATTAAAAAGTTTTGTCACTGATTTTGACGAATGCGCACTCTTTGGATCCCCAATAATGAGAGGAATATAACTGTAAAATATTTCTGAGCGAAACTCGCTAGTTTCGAAAATACGCACAAAAATCTGTTCTTGCGCGGCTTGGTTTCAGGTGGCCCTTCATGAGCAGTATTTATGCTCAATTGTAAAAACTAGGGATTTGTTTTGCAAAATTCCTTTTCACATCTTTTTCCATTCCCTTTCCAATTATAATAAGCCATCGTCCATCAAAATCGGTGAGAAAAAATATTTAGGATGAAAAAAGTGCAAAGGCTATAGTCCATGCTTTTTTTCCGAAATTTCGATTAAAAAGTTTTGTCACTGATTTTGACGAATGAGCACTCTTTGGATCCCCAATAATGAGAGGAATATAACTGTAAAATATTTCTGAGCGAAACTCGCTAGTTTCGAAAATACGCACAAAAAACTGTTCTTGCGCGGCTTGGTTTCAGGTGGCCCTTCATGAGCAGTATTTATGCTCAATTGTAAAAACTAGGGATTTGTTTTGCAAAATTCCTTTTCACATCTTTTTCCATTCCCTTTCTAGTTAAAATAAGCCATCGTCCATCAAAATCGGTGAGAAAAAATATTTAGGATGAAAAAAGTGCAAAGGCTATAGTCCATGCCTTTTTTCCGAAATTTCGATTAAAAATTTTTGTCACTGATTTTGACGAATGGGCACTCTTTGGATCCCCAATAATGAGAGGAATATAACTGTAAAATATTTCTGAGCGAAACTCGCTAGTTTCGAAAATATGCACAAAAACTGTTCTTGCGCGGCTTGGTTTCAGGTGGCCCTTCATGAGCAGTATTTATGGTCTATTTAAAAACTAGGGATTTGTTTTGCAAAATTCCTTTTCACATCTCTTTTCATTCCCTTTCCAGTTAAAATAAGCCATCGTCCATCAAAATCGGTGAGAAAAAATATTTAGGATGAAAAAAGTGCAAAGGCTAGTCCATGCTTTTTTCCGAAATTTCGATTAAAAAGTTTTGTCACTGATTTTGACGAATGCGCACTCTTTGGATCCCCAATAATGAGAGGAATATAACTGTAAAATATTTCTGAGCGAAACTCGCTAGTTTCGAAAATACGCACAAAAAACTGTTCTTGCGCGGCTTGGTTTCAGGTGGCCCTTCATGAGCAGTATTATGCTCAATTGTAAAAACTAGGGATTTGTTTGCAAAATTCCTTTTCACATCTTTTTCCATTCCCTTTCCAGTTATAATAAGCCATCGTCCATCAAAATCGGTGAGAAAAAATATTTAGGATGAAAAAAGTGCAAAGGCTATAGTCCATGCTTTTTTTCCGAAATTTCGATTAAAAAGTTTTGTCACTGATTTTGACGAATGCGCACTCTTTGGATCCCCAATAATGAGAGGAATATAACTGTAAAATATTTCTGAGCGAAACTCGCTAGTTTCGAAAATACGCACAAAAATCTGTTCTTGCGCGGCTTGGTTTCAGGTGGCCCTTCATGAGCAGTATTTATGCTCAATTGTAAAAACTAGGGATTTGTTTTGCAAAATTCCTTTTCACATCTTTTTCCATTCCCTTTCCAGTTATAATAAGCCATCGTCCATCAAAATCGGTGAGAAAAAATATTTAGGATGAAAAAAGTGCAAAGGCTATAGTCCATGCTTTTTTTCCGAAATTTCGATTAAAAAGTTTTGTCACTGATTTTGACGAATGAGCACTCTTTGGATCCCCAATAATGAGAGGAATATAACTGTAAAATATTTCTGAGCGAAACTCGCTAGTTTCGAAAATACGCACAAAAAACTGTTCTTGCGCGGCTTGGTTTCAGGTGGCCCTTCATGAGCAGTATTTATGCTCAATTGTAAAAACTAGGGATTTGTTTTGCAAAATTCCTTTTCACATCTTTTTCCATTCCCTTTCCAGTTAAAATAAGCCATCGTCCATCAAAATCGGTGAGAAAAAATATTTAGGATGAAAAAAGTGCAAAGGCTATAGTCCATGCCTTTTTTCCGAAATTTCGATTAAAAATTTTTGTCACTGATTTTGACGAATGGGCACTCTTTGGATCCCCAATAATGAGAGGAATATAACTGTAAAATATTTCTGAGCGAAACTCGCTAGTTTCGAAAATATGCACAAAAACTGTTCTTGCGCGGCTTGGTTTCAGGTGGCCCTTCATGAGCAGTATTTATGCTCTATTTTAAAAACTAGGGATTTGTTTTGCAAAATTCCTTTTCACATCTCTTTTCATTCCCTTTCCAGTTAAAATAAGCCATCGTCCATCAAAATCGGTGAGAAAAAATATTTAGGATGAAAAAAGTGCAAAGGCTAGTCCATGCTTTTTTTCCGAAATTTCGATTAAAAAGTTTTGTCACTGATTTTGACGAATGCGCACTCTTTGGATCCCCAATAATGAGAGGAATATAACTGTAAAATATTTCTGAGCGAAACTCGCTAGTTTCGAAAATACGCACAAAAAACTGTTCTTGCGCGGCTTGGTTTCAGGTGGCCCTTCATGAGCAGTATTTATGCTCAATTGTAAAAAACTAGGGATTTGTTTTGCAAAATTCCTTTTCACATCTTTTTCCATTCCCTTTCCAGTTATAATAAGCCATCGTCCATCAAAATCGGTGAGAAAAAATATTTAGGATGAAAAAAGTGCAAAGGCTATAGTCCATGCTTTTTTTCCGAAATTTCGATTAAAAGGTTTTGTCACTGATTTTGACGGATGAGCACTCTTTGGATCCCCAATAATGAGAGGAATATAACTGTAAAATATTTCTGAGCGAAACTCGCTAGTTTC